>CP092864.1:150646323-150658554 GCA_030710605.1 Cordylochernes scorpioides
ATAAATATTCGACGTTCAAATTATCCAAGTTTGACTGTAAATACAAAAAGAGTCGGTGGACGAGTGGGTAACACCCTCGATTCCCGACAGCCATGAACCGGGATTGAATCCCGTTTTAACATTTTGTTTAATATGTGAATAACCTTCACATATTATTAATTAGATCAGGCCTGGCCAACCCGCGGCCCGCCATAAAAAAATTGCGGCTCGCCATTCAACTTTATATTTCTTTTGTAACTTTCATTTCTCGTCTGTATATTCAAAAATGAAAGAATATATTTAAATAATTATATTATTTTTTTAATTTAAAATATATCCCACAATTTTTAAAATACATATTTGATTCCATAAAAAGGAAGAAAAAATTAGGAATAATGGTAATTGATAGATAAATTTATTTTTTTATTTTAAAAAAGAAGCCGAAAATAATAAATAAGAACATTAAGCATCAAGGAAGTATTAAGTATTTTTTTAAATACATTTTAAAGTTGAAATTTTGATATAGTTCAAGTTTTCAGACCTTGTTTACGATTCCGTGCGGCCCGTGGCGTCATTTAGGCTGGTCAGGGCTGAATTAGATAATAAAAAGGCATATACGAGGTGTGTTCAAAAAGTATCGCGAATTTTGAATTTTCGCGGGTTACGTATATTCGAATTTCGATCTTTTTGTGGCTTTATGTTGGTACTCATGTCTCTCACTTATGTCGACAAGCTCGGCCATTTTGAATGTTCACTTAATTGTTGACAGCTGCTTTGCTTGCAGGTGTTTTGGATCGTCTTCGATTTTTACCTATTAAAAAAAATGGATCAAAGAACCTGTATCAAATTTTGTGTGAAAAACGAAATTAAGTCCGCGGATGCATTCCGAATGTTAAATGTGGCATACGGAGAAGCTACCTTGGACCGAAGCAACTTTTATCGGTGGTACAAAATGTTCTCAGAAGGCCGAGAAGATGTGAACGACGAAGAGCGTGCCGGACGCCCGAGCACTTCAACAACAGACGAAAAAATTAATGAAGTGGAGAAAATGATACTGGCCAATCGTCGAATCACCGTTAGAAAAGTTGCTGAGGACCTAAACATATCAATTGGCTCGTGCCATTCGATTTTTATCAATGATTTGGGCATGAGACGGGTCGCCGCGAAATTCGTACCAAAATTGCTCAATTGCGACCAAAAACAGCATCGCATGAACATTGCTAATGAGATGTTGGACTCTGTCCGCGACGACCCAAATTTGCTCCAGAGGGTCATAACTGGTGAGGAAGCGTGGGTTTATGGTTATGACGTTGAAACCAAAGCTCAATCATCTCAATGGAAGCTGCCGCACGAACCAAGACCGAAAAAAGCGCGCCAATTCGGTTGAATGTGAAAGTTTTGCTGACAGGTTTCTTCGATTGCAGGGGCGTGGTGCATCATGAGTTCTTGCCACAGGGTAGAACGGTCAATAAGGAATATTACCTGCAAGTTATGCGCAATTTGCGCGAAGCAATCCGCCAGAAACGCCCGGATTTGTGGAAGAACGAAAATTGACTTTTGCACCACGATAACGCCCCTGCTTACACATCGTTGCTTGTGCGCGACCTTTTGGCCAAAAACAACACACTAATGATGCCGCAGCCACCGTATTCCCCAGATCTGGCCCCCTGTGACTTTTTCTTGTTCCCTAAACTGAAGAGGCCCATGAAAGGACGACGTTACGCTACGCTTGACGAGATAAAGACGGCATCGAAGGAGGAGCTGAAAAAGATTTAAAAAAAATGATTTTTTGAAGTGCTTCGAAGATAGGAAAAACCGTTGGCACAAGTGTATAATATCTCATGGGGATTACTTTGAAGGGGACAAAATAGGTATTCATGAATAAATAAATAATATTTGAAAAAACACAAAGGTCGCGATACTTTTTGAACACACCTCGTATTGGATAGAATAAAATATTTATTTTCCAATATTTCGGTTGGCTGAACGCCAACCTTTATCGAGGCATTACATTTTTGTATACACAAACTCAGCGCCGCATAGTGGTATAATATCACAGTTGAAATATTATTCATTGTTGTAAATATCATAAACTAGGTTGTTCTTTTTGAATGATACCTAATAAAGTGATTTTGGGAGAAAGATTGTAAATACTAATAATTTCCTCGTATTCTTACAGAGTGAATGTCTGATAAAACTAGAATGTTATTTCAAAATTGTGAATTTTTATGAATTAACTGTGCACATAACCTAGAGACTTAGTCATTGAAGGAGTAGCCGAATGACCTGGCTCAAGCTGGGTATTGCCCGAATGGAAATTTCCTCAATGAATAGTATTCAGACATAAGAAATGTGATATTCTTTCATAAAAAATATATATATATATAAAAACCTTACACATTTTGTTTCTAAATAACTAATATATAATATAATATTAAAAATAAAAAAATACATATCCTGACCAGGAGCATATGCGCTTTACTGATGGCAGAGTGTCATCTAGGGTATAACGTCCTCGTGTTTGTTGGTTGACGTTAATCAGCATGAAGCATTTGTAAGTTAAAAAAGAAAGTCTTTATTTCTTTCTGGCTAAAATCAGACATAATATAAATTATATCAGACATAAATTTATATCATAAGGTGGAATCCTCTGGTGTATAATTAGCTTAAAATAATAATATTTTGAGCTTTCGAGCGTATTTTTAAAATAAAAGAAACTTATCCTCGGAATTTTATGTGTTGCTGCTAAATAAATTTATATGTGATATATATTACAAAAAGGCAACTGCACAGAGTATCATCAGTGATAATAATGTGCTCACTGATAATTTACTATATAGGCATGCCAGCTGCCATTACATAGGGGAACAGAGATCAACTAAACATTGATTTAACCTGTTCCCTGATATTTGGCTAACCCATTTTCTTGATAAATCAAGAAAAGCCATCCACGAACGCGCGCTGTTGGCGCTCGTCAGCGTGGAATAGACTGTACCACTGCGCCCAAAAAGATTTTTGGTCCCAGATGCTTCTTTAGAAACCAAGAAATGGGTATTTAAAGGCTTACTTGCGTAAATACACTTAACACTTAAAATTAACACTTTTTAGCAGAGTTTTAATTAAAAAATTCTCTAATATCTTGCATATTTTCATTCTAAAATATTCCTTAAAACTTTCTTCAATCTGTTAATTGTTTTTTCGAATACACACAATACATTTTAATTTCATTTAACTAAATTTGCATACCAACCCTTTGAACATATTTCAATTGTGTTGATATTTTTTTTTCTTTCCATCTAACTAATATGCATACTAATTCTTGTACATATTTCAAATATCTTTCTTTCTTTTCTTTCAAAATTTTGTTTAACTTTAAAGTGAAAGTGTCTCTAGGGGTAGATAACATTCTAAGTCGAAATAAAATTTGAAAAATATATACACTGCGTGACATTGAAAATGGAACACCAAGAAATAGTGGCCAGAAAGTGATGAAACTCGGCAGACAGAGAGAGACAGGGACGAACAATAAGTGATCTTTATTTCAAAATGATAGTCATAATACAGAGCGAGAACGGCGTCGGCTTAGTAGCAAGTACGACCACCGCGGACGGCGATGCACGCAGCAACACGTCTAGGTAGTGAGTCAATCAGAGTACGGATGGCGTCCTGAGGGATGGCTCTCCATTCCCTCTCAACCATTTGCCACAGTTCGTCTTCTGAACGCGGCTGTGGCAAGGCATGCAAACGGCGTCCAATGATGTCCCAGACATGCTCGATTGGTGAGAGATCAGGAGAGTACGGTGGCCAGGGAAGCATCTGTACATCTTGCAGAGCTTGTTGGCTAATGCGAGCAGTGTGTGGTCGGGCGTTATCCTGCTGATAAAGGGCATTGGGTACCCCCTGAAGGTAGGGGAGTGTCACCGGTCGCAGCACATCATCAACGTATCGTTGGGCCATCATAGTGCCCTGAATACGAAGTAAAGGTGACCTGGAATCATACGCGATTGCGCCCCAAACCATGATTCCACGTTGTCGCACGGTGGGGCGTTCTACAATTGCTGCCGGATTGGACCTTTCTCCACGTCGACGCCACACGCGTACACGGCGACTATCACTGGACAAGCAGAAACGCGACTCATCTGAGAACACGACCCTGTGCCATTCCGTCATCCACGTCGATCTAGCCCGGCACCATTCCAAACGTTGGCGCCTATTCGGTGGGGTCAATGGCAGTCTTCTTAGCGGACGGCATGAGTGCAAGCCATTAGCAACCAATCGACGGGAAATGGTTTTGGTCGAGATGGAATGATCTAGGGTGTCTTGCACATGTTGCAGGATGGCGGTACAAGTGGCTTGTGGGGCCGCTTGTCGAAGGATACGCCGATCCACACGTGCTGACGTCACTCTGGTTGCACCGACATTCCTATAAATTGCCACATTTCCTTGTTCCAACCATCTTCTCCACAGTCGGTGCACCGTGGACGCACCAAGGTGTGTATCAGCTGCGATTTGACGTATGGACCAACCTGCCCTTTTCAGTCCGATCACCATGCCCCTCGTAAAAGCGTCTGTCTGCTTGAACTGCCTCCGTTTACGATGACCTGGCATTCTCTGTTATTACACGTGTCTTTTGACACAAGAACAAAATTTCTACAATGATTTTCCTTGAAGAAATAACGACACGAATACTGTCCTTTCTGCAAGTTCCTTCCCTTATATCTTACTCCATGTGCGCACGAGAGCTGCGCATTTTACATCATTTGCATAACTCGGTTAGGCGCGTCTACCCTGAAATTTGCATAATTTTCTGGCCACTATTTCTTGGTGTTCCATTTTCAATGTCACGCAGTGTATATAACAAAAATATTTCCAAGCAAGTTGATATAAATAAATAAAAGCCTAAACTTTTCAAGAAAATAATAATAAATATTGAACAATTACAATGTTTACGTTTCATAACTAAATAACAATTACTAAATAAAGACTTCATTACGTAAGGTTTTATATATTTTTAATAAATTAATAGTATACTTGATAAATGTAATACTACACTTAAGCTTTTTTCCCCAAGGAATCCCTAAATACTTCCGTCCAAATTTTTATAATACTCAATTTGTTATAAACCACGGAAATTTCGAAGGTTTTTTAAATATAATAAAGGCAGTGGAGGATTCAAGTTGCTTTTGTGGTATTGAGGAACAAACCTCAAGACATCTACTGATCGATTTCCCAGCATTTCGAGATTATAGAATGAAGAATGAACTAGTTGTTTGTGAACTTAACGATTTGATTTCCGATAAAAAATCATATTTAAAGTTCAATTCATTTTGTAAATACATTCTAAACTTTCTACAAAATCTGGATCTCTAATGTTTTCATGCGTTGAATAATGTAAATAACTTATGTAAATAAACTTTTCTCCTTGTTTGGCGCAAGTATCCCTTGCGGGATATAGCGCTTTGGAAATAAAATAATTATAATTGTATAACACAAAAATAACATAAGTTATTTCAAAAGAAATTAATAATTTTCATAGGCATCATTTTCTGATGGCCAACCTTAAACCATGGTCTTTTTGAATACCTCAATAGAGAGTTTTATGTTTGAACATTTCGGTTTTGGCTTTCGACCACTACGACCCGGGTTCGATTCCCGCTTTGGACACTTTTTTTCTGTTTAAAAAAAAAAGCTCCATGGCCCCCGATTCTTGCAAAAGTACAAACCCGCCAGCGAATGCAAATAATCAAACGGGGCTCTGACACATTTGTAAGTGTAAAAGTCGAACTGCTTTTCAATGTGTATAAATGTGGCGCACTTACAGTAAAAGCAGTCGCTAACTACCCACTATGAATATCATGGCCTGTACCACGTGTACCAGGGATAAGCAAAAAAAAAAAAAACCTATCTCACACATTATTTAGGCTCTGATTGAGTGGAAAATGTTCACTTATGCTAAAATGGTAAGCCAAACTAAATATTTGGTAGATATATGTACCAGGTATGTAGGGCCAGTATAGTTTAGGAAGCCATCCCAGATATCACGTCACAGTGAACAATAAGAATTGCATCAAATTGTGCTATAACTAATACAGTCGAACTTGGATAATTCGAACCCCAAGGGACCATAAAAAAAATTCGAATTATCCAAAAATTCGAATTAAAGATGTTTTGAATAAAAAGGCTTAAAACAATAAAAATCTCACAATTTCGATCAATTCCTTTATTAAGAATAACATTAGTTGCTGTAAATTTACATTTTTACCGTATATTTAGATTATGTGCAATAATTGTATGTATATACTATATACATATTAAAAAATTTCAAAACTGATGTATTAATGTACAAAAAAAAAGGCAGATTGCTGGTCAAAAAAAGTACAGATTATTCTGCTTTGTTGGAACTCTGAAATTTAATTTTTGCCAAAGAAGTCAGAAATCTTAGCCTGTTTTCTAGAATTAAGTCTTTCAGTAAGGACAAAGTATTCTAACATATTCAACGAGTGGAAAATAGAGGGACTTACGTCATTTTTACTTTCAAAAAAGCGTCTAAGTTGCATGATATAGTTCGTTGCTTCGGCCGCACTTGGAACGTTCATTTACCCGGCAACTGATGACTCGTCTCCATCACCCGATGCCTCCTCGCCGTCTTGTTTTTCAATGTTGTGGTTGAGCACTTCAGCGATGATATCTGCGTCGGTTATCTCACCACATACTGCAACATCGTCATCCACGTTTAAGAAATCGTCATACGAGATGGTAGGATTAGAAATGACGTCCTCCCAGCCGTCAACTGAAGGCATCGTTTCCGCTATAATATCATCTGCATTTTCTTCATCCTCCTCCTTTTTTACGAAACCAGCTTTTTTAAAACAGTGTTTGATCGTTTCGGACGTTACTTGGTCCCAAGCTTTCTTACACAATCGAGAGGTTTGAAGAACGTCTAGTTTGATTTTAAGGGCTTCGGAATCTCCTGTCAATATGTTCTCAACTAGAAACCGTCTGTAAAAATGCTTAAGATTTTTGATGACTCCCTTGTCCATGGGCTGGATAACCGAAGTCATGTTGGCAGGAAAAAAAATTACTTCCACATTTTCCATTGGAGGGATTGAGTTGTGTGCAGTACAGTTATCGATAAATAAAATAACTTTTCGTTTTTCTTTTGTGAACTTTTTGTCCAAGTTCAACAGCCACTTCTCAAAAAGATAACTAGTCATCCAAGCTCTTGCGCTGTTTGCATAGTCCACTGGCTTCGTTTTGACGTTCTTGAAACAACGTGGATTGGCTGCCTTGCCTATCATCAATAGAGGAAGCTTTTCAGATCCATCCATATTTGCACCAACCAGGAGAGTGACTCTCTCTTTGCTTAGTTTTCCCCCGTGACATTTTTCATGCTTAAAAGCTAGCGTTTTGTCAGGGGTGCATTTTAAAAAAAAGACCCGTTTCATCAACATTGAAGACGTCTCTAGCGTCTTTATCCTGGATCAATTCCCGTAAATTATTTTTCCATTGTTCGGCTACTTGTAGATTAACGGCCCCACTTTCTCCACAAATGATTTTGAACGAAATTTTGTTGCGTTCTTTGAAGCCATCTAGCCACCCAGAACTCGCCTTAAAATCGGTTTTCCCCATTTCAGTAGCAAATTGTTCAGCTTTGCTTCTTATAAGGTGACCACTCACGGGAATCTTCTTATCTCTTGCTTGCTTGAACCATTTTAAAACACATTTGTCCAAATCAGGATTTCCCGGCTCCCTTAACCTTTTTCGGCCTTTATCACACTCACTTTCACTCCTGAGAATTTTTTCTTTATTTTTTAAGTACGTCGACAACGTGTTTCGAGGAATCCCAAAGTCCTTAGCAATATCGGATTTTTTTTTTTTCATCCCCATCTCTACTTCTTTAATCGCCGCTATTTTTTCAGCCAACGTCAAATTTTTGTATGTTCGAAGCGCCGACATATTCGCTCCTTTTAGCTTTCTTGATAAATAAGGAGTCTCAAAAATCCAATAAAAATAAATTTATTATATATAGTACTTCTCTTGCGGCAAGATATTGCCACGTGGAAAATTAGGAAAGACAAACTTCGGCGTGACACAGCAATTTATTTAAGGCAAGGACAAACTATAATTGATAAAATAAAAGATAAGCAATGAGGGAAGTTTACAGAGTAGCAAAATATAAACATAAAATTTGATAACTCTGTTAAGAAAATAATTAATAATAATAAAATAACAAATTCGTTGTTACAATATTACAACGTCATTTCGCAAAATTTCACGCCTTGAACCGGCATCAGGTCCTTATTTTAACTCGTAAAAGTTCGAATTATCCAAGACATAATTCGAATTAACCACGATTTTTTAACATTATTTATATAGGAAATTCTAGGGACCAAGATAAATATTCGAATTAAAGAGGTTTTCGAATTAATGAAGTTCGAATTATCCAAGTTCTACTGTATATCCAAACCGCTGATATACTTGTAAAAAATAAAATAAAAGCCCAAACCTTTCAAAAAATAACGAATAATGAATGTTGAAGAGAGATATTTATAAACCAGGGAGCGCAGAACGCCAACTACACGGGGAGTCCAGCTCACTAGTATGGACTAGTGTTAAGCGCTTTTACTCGCGTCCTGTTTTGATTGCTGAGTAACCAGGAATTTCTATGCTGAGGTTGAGTCTGGGAGACTGGCCATAGATGTAGGATTGAGGTGGGTCAGTCCAAGTAGCTGTTTGTATCCTATGTCTCAGGAATGCTGAACAGCTGAAGAGAAGATGATCGACTGTCTGTGGCTCTTCTGAACAGTGGATGCAGGTAGGGTCTGTTTAGTGATGTGCACACCTGCGATATCTTCCAATACATATCTATGACTATTTCTATGTAAACAAAACGATGTGATTAACTGTCTCCTTTTACCGGAGAGTTACTAAATAGTAAAAATGATAATTTTTCAAATGAAAACTGTCCTTTATAGAGAGGTGTCCTCTAGCGTGAGTGTTCTCTCGTGGAGGTTCTATTGTATAATGGAGTCTTATAATAATACAAGAACATTAACCATTCTACGTAAAGATATAGCAGTCACTTCACACTCTCTTCTTCTTCTTTTTTTTTTTTTGTATTGGTTATTCACGATGATAATGCAATTATTTGGAATATATATACACAGTTAAACCTGTCTATAGCGCTCTCTCTTGGGACTCACCAAAATAGGGTGCTATAGAGATGGGGTGCTATAGACAGGTCACTTTTAATGTAAATCGCATTGTACAGTTAAACCTGTCTATAGCGCTCCCTCTTGGGACTCACCAAAATAGGGTGCTATAGAGATGGGGTGCTATAGACAGGTCACTTTTAATGTAAATCGCATTGTACAGTTAAACCTGTCTATAGCGCCCCCTCTTGGGACTCACCAAAATAGGGTGCTATATAGAGGGGGTGCTATAGACAGGTCACTTTTAATGTAAATCGCATTGTACAGGTAAACCTGTCTATAGCGCCCCCTCTTGGGACTCGCCAAAATAGGGTGCTA
Source organism: Cordylochernes scorpioides (assembly GCA_030710605.1). Taxonomy (NCBI): domain Eukaryota; kingdom Metazoa; phylum Arthropoda; class Arachnida; order Pseudoscorpiones; family Chernetidae; genus Cordylochernes; species Cordylochernes scorpioides. Next base: position 150,655,833 of record CP092864.1, read on the forward strand.
TTGAGATGGGGTGCTCTAGACAGGTCACTTTTAATGTAAATCGCATTGTACGGTTAAGCCTGTCTATAACACCCCTCTTGGGAGTTACCAAAATAGGGTGCTATAGAGATGGGGTGCTATAGACAGATCACTTTTAATGTAAATCGCATTGTACAGTTAAACCTGTCTATAGCGCTCCCTCTTGGGACTCACCAAAATAGGGTGCTATAGAGAGGGGGTGCTATAGACAGATCACTTTTAATGTAAATCGCATTGTACAGTTAAACCTGTCTATAGCGCCCCCTCTTGGGACTCACCAAAATAGGGTGCTATAGAGAGGGGGTGCTATAGACAGGTCACTTTTAATGTAAATCGCATTGTACAGTTAAACCTGTCTATAGCGCTCCCTCTTGGGACTCACCAAAATAGGGTGCTATAGAGAGGGGGTGCTATAGACAGGTCACTTTTAAAGTAATCGCATTGTACAGTTAAACCTGTCTAGAGCGCCCCCTCTAGGGACTCACCAAAATAGGGTGCTATAGAGAGGTCACTTTTAATGTAAATCGCATTGTACAGTTAAACCTGTCTATAGCGCTCCCTCTTGGGACTCACCAAAATAGGGTGATATAGAGAGGGGGTGCTATAGACAGGTCATTTTTAATGTAAATCGCATTGTACAGTTAAACCTGTCTATAGCGCCCCCTCTTGGGACTCACCAAAATAGGGTGCTATAGAGATGGGGTGCTATAGACAGATCACTTTTAATGTAAATCACATTGTACAGTTAAACCTGTCTATAGCGCTCCCTCTTGGGACTCACCAATATAGGGTGCTATAGAGAGGGGGTGCTCTAGACAGGTCACTTTTAATGTAAATCGCATTGTACAGTTAAACCTGTCACCATTAAGGTACTATTATTTTTTTATTTAATTATTTTTTTTTCCTGTATGTATCCTACATTTCTGCTTGGAGAATCTGTATAAGACTAAAAGGTCTTAATAAAGTTTTTGTTGTTGTTGTTGTTGTATAATAAATTTCTTTTCCTCCAATTTACTCAGACTAATCTATTAGCTTGATTGTTTTATACAATGTTTCCTGTATATACCATCCATATTTCCAAAATTTTTTTTATTTTATTTATTTTTAAAATTCTTCTTATTTCTTTATTTTTTCTTATAATCTGTATATATTTACCATATGTATATATTCTTTCACCATTTTTATTTCCCACTTTCTCCGTTTTGTAACCCAAGGAGAATCCTCTGTAAGACCTGTGTGTCTTAATAAAGGCTTTTGTGTGTGTGTGTGTGTGTGTGTGTGTTAAACCTGTCTATAGCGCCCCCTCTTGGGACTCACCAATATAGGGTGCTATAGAGAGGGGGTGCTATAGACAGGTCACTTTCAATATACAGTTAAACCTGTCTATAGCGCCCCCTTTTGGGACTCACTAAAATAGGGTGCTATAGACAGGTCACTCTTAATATACAATTAAACCTGTCTATAGCGCTCCCTCTTGGGACTCACCAAAATAGGGTGCTATAGACAGGTTACTTTTAATATACAGTTTAAACCTATCTATAGCGCTCCCTCTTGGGACTCACCAAAATAGGGTGCTATAGAGAGGGGGTGTTATAGACAGGCCACTTTTAATGTAAATCGCATCGTACTACATACAGTTAAACCTGTCTATAGCGTCCCCTCTTGGGACTCACCAAAATAGGGTGCTATAGAGAGGGGGTGTTATAGACAGGCCACTTTTAATGTAAATCGCATCGTACTACATACAGTTAAACCTGTCTATAGCGTCCCCTCTTGGGACTCACCAAAATAGGGTGCTATAGAGAGGGGGTGCTATAGACAGGTCACTTTTAATATACAGTTAAACCTGTCTATAGCGCCCCCTCTTGGGACTCACCAAAATAGGGTGCTATAGAGAGGGGGTGCTATAGACAGGTCACTTTTAATATACAGTTAAACCTGTCTATAGCGCCCCCTCTTGGGACTCACCAAAATAGGGTGCTATAGAGAAGGGGTGCTATAGACAGGTCACTTTTAATATACAGTTAAACCTGTCTATAGCGCCCCCTCTTGGGACTCACCAAAATAGGGTGCTATAGAGAGGGGGTGCTATAGACAGGTCACTTTTAATATACAGTTAAACCTGTCTATAGCGCCCCCTCTTGGGACTCACCAAAATAGGGTGCTATAGAGAGGGGGTGCTATAGACAGGTCACTTTTAATATACAGTTAAACCTGTCTATAGCGCCCCCTCTTGGGACTCACCAAAATAGGGTGCTATAGAGAGGGGGTGCTATAGACAGGTCACTTTTAATATACAGTTAAACCTGTCTATAGCGCCCCCTCTTGGGACTCACCAAAATAGGGTGCTATAGACAGGTCACTTTTAATGTACAGTTAAACCTGTCTATAGCACTCCCTCTTGGGACTCACCAAAATAGGGTGCTATAGAGAGGGGGTGTTATAGACAGGCCACTTTTAATGTAAATCGCATCGTACTACCTATTCAAAATCGGGCGCTATAGAGAGGGAGGAGCTATTTAGAGGGGTTGCTATAGACAGGTTTAACTATATATATATTTTTTTTTTCGAATATATTAACATTTTGAATATTAGAATTATGACCTATTTGAATAAAATATGTCGAACTAACCGAATGGACAAAGCAACGCCCAGATTCTCCCCAAATACATGTTTGCCCACACTTTAGTAAATATTATATTAT
>CP092864.1:150658654-150843093 GCA_030710605.1 Cordylochernes scorpioides
ACACACCCAATTACAGAGCCAAAGTGTCCTTTAGAGAGAGGTGTCCTCTTACCGGAGAGTTACTACAGTAGAACCTCCCTGTAAAGGACAACACCTAATTGTAGAGCCAAAGTGTCCTTTAGAGAGAGGTGTCCTCTTACCGGAGAGTTACTACAGTAGAACCTCCCTGTAAAGGACAACACCTAATTGTAGAGCCAAAGTGTCCTTTAGAGAGAGGTGTCCTCTTACCGGAGAGTTGCTACAGTAGAACCTCCCTGTAAAGGACAACACCTAATTACAGAGCCAAAGTGTCCTTTAGAGAGAGGTGTCCTCTTACCGGAGAGTTACTACAGTAGAACCTCCCTGTAAAGGACAACACCTAATTGTAGAGCCAAAGTGTCCTTTAGAGAGAGGTGTCCTCTTACCGGAGAGTTGCTACAGTAGAACCTCCCTGTAAAGGACAACACCTAGTTACAGAGCCAAAGTGTCCTTTAGGGAGAGATGTCCTCTTACCGGAGAGTTGCTAATACAGTAGAACCTCCCTGTAAAGGACAACACCTAATTGTAAAGCCAAAGTGTCCTTTAGAGAGAGGTGTCCTCTTACCGGAGAGTTGCTACAGTAGAACCTCCCTGTAAAGGACAACACCTAATTGTAGAGCCAAAGTGTCCTTTAGAGAGAGGTGTCCTCTTACCGGAGAGTTACTACAGTAGAACCTCCCTGTAAAGGACAACACCTAATTACAGAGCCAAAGTGTCCTTTAGAGAGAGGTGTCCTCTTACCGGAGAGTTGCTACAGTAGAACCTCCCTGTAAAGGACAACACCTAATTGTAGAGCCAAAGTGTCCTTTAGAGAGAGGTGTCCTCTTACCGGAGAGTTGCTACAGTAGAACCTCCCTGTAAAGGACAACACCTAATTGTAGAGCCAAAGTGTCCTTTAGAGAGAGGTGTCCTCTTACCGGAGAGTTGCTACAGTAGAACCTCCCTGTAAAGGACAACACCTAATTGTAAAGCCAAAGTGTCCTTTAGAGAGAGGTGTCCTCTTACCGGAGAGTTACTACAGTAGAACCTCCCTGTAAAGGACAACACCTAATTACAGAGCCAAAGTGTCCTTTAGAGAGAGGTATCCTCTTACCGGAGAGTTGCTACAGTAGAACCTCCCTGTAAAGGACAACACCTAATTGTAAAGCCAAAGTGTCCTTTAGAGAGAGGTGTCCTCTTACCGGAGAGTTACTACAGTAGAACCTCCCTGTAAAGGACAACACCTAATTACAGAGCCAAAGTGTCCTTTAGAGAGAGGTATCCTCTTACCGGAGAGTTGCTACAGTAGAACCTCCCTGTAAAGGACAACACCTAATTGTAAAGCCAAAGTGCCCTTTAGAGAGAGGTGTCCTCTTACCGGAGAGTTACTACAGTAGAACCTCCCTGTAAAGGACAACACCTAATTGTAGAGCCAAAGTGTCCTTTAGAGAGAGGTGTCCTCTTACCGGAGAGTTACTACAGTAGAACCTCCCTGTAAAGGACAACACCTAATTGTAGAGCCAAAGTGTCCTTTAGAGAGAGGTGTCCTCTTACCGGAGAGTTTCTACAGTAGAACCTCCCTGTAAAGGACAACACCTAATTGTAGAGCCAAAGTGTCCTTTAGAGAGAGGTGTCCTCTTACCGGAGAGTTTCTACAGTAGAACCTCCCTGTAAAGGACAACACCTAATTGTAGAGCCAAAGTGTCCTTTAGAGAGAGGTATCCTCTTACCGGAGAGTTGCTAAATACAGTAGAACCTCCCTGTAAAGGACAACACCTAATTGTAAAGCCATAGTGTCCTTTAGAGAGAGGTGTCCTCTTACCGGAGAGTTGCTACAGTAGAACCTCCCTGTAAAGGACAACACCTAATTGTAAAGCCAAAGTGTCCTTTAGAGAGAGGTGTCCTCTTACCGGAGAGTTACTACAGTAGAACCTCCCTGTAAAGGACAACACCTAATTGTAGAGCCAAAGTGTCCTTTAGAGAGAGGTGTCCTCTTACCGGAGAGTTACTACAGTAGAACCTCCCTGTAAAGGACAACACCTAATTGTAGAGCCAAAGTGTCCTTTAGAGAGAGGTGTCCTCTTACCGGAGAGTTTCTACAGTAGAACCTCCCTGTAAAGGACAACACCTAATTGTAGAGCCAAAGTGTCCTTTAGAGAGAGGTATCCTCTTACCGGAGAGTTGCTAAATACAGTAGAACCTCCCTGTAAAGGACAACACCTAATTGTAAAGCCATAGTGTCCTTTAGAGAGAGGTGTCCTCTTACCGGAGAGTTGCTACAGTAGAACCTCCCTGTAAAGGACAACACCTAATTGTAAAGCCAAAGTGTCCTTTAGAGAGAGGTGTCCTCTTATCGGAGAGTTACTAAATACAGTAGAACCTCCCTGTAAAGGACAACACCTAATTGTAGAGCCAAAGTGTCCTTTAGAGAGAGGTGTCCTCTTACCGGAGAGTTGCTACAGTAGAACCTCCCTGTAAAGGACAACACCTAATTGTAAAGCCAAAGTGTCCTTTATAAAAACCTAAATAATTGCAATCAATAATTTAGTGAATGAAAGGAAATTGTTTGCAAAAAGTATCTTTTATTCTTAAATTTGGCGAGCTTTCAGGCGTTAGCCCATCCTCAGGCCGACATCGCAAATATACAAAATCTAAACTAAATATAGGCGTAGAACTGATCTTACCGGAAATAAACAAATCGTAATAAAATATATCGTATACACCGATACATGCAAATGTGCCGAAAACTTTAAAATAAATAAAATAAAATAAAAAATTTTTTAAAAACAAATTTAAAAACTATGAAATTTGAGATGCGCTAAGATTACATAAAAAAGGACTAAAATAAGATTTGGAATTTACAATAAGACAAAGAACCGACTATGAATTTATACAACTAATTTAGCTATGGGAAATATGAAGGTACTGCTGTGGTAAATCGATCCTTCTGTTAATGCTCTTTTTATCGTTCGAAACCAAGGATTCTAGTATAAGTCTATTATGTTTGGAGAATATGTTTCGGAAGTAACACTTGACCTCCTGTAGGTTGAAATGGTGGCCTGTAGAATCCTCATGTTGATATATAAAAGATCTGCTATCTCGGTTCCTTACGTTTCTGATATGCTCCTTAACTCTGGTACCAACAGTTCGGCCGGTTTCCCCCACGTAAGAAGCGGTACATTGTTGGCAAGATAATGAATAAACCGCATTTTGCTGGTCACTCGGTTCTGTCTTAACCTGAGATTTCGTGATTGGATGTCTAACTAATTGGCCGATGGATCGAGAGCCTACAAAAACAGGCCTAATCCCAAATTTCCTCAAAACATCTGCTAGCCTTTTATTAGTAGGGGAATACTGCAAATAGCAATTGGATCGATATACTTGCCGGTTTCGGGGAAGGAACCCTTTATAAGTGTGTTTCATCACAAATGAGGCCGGGAATCCATATCTCTGGAGGTTTCGGATGATGTTGCTCTTTTCAATCTTTCTGCTCCCTTCCAGGCTTCAGAAAGATTGAAAAGAGCAACATCATCCGAAACCTCCAGAGATATGGATTCCCGGCCTCATTTGTGATGAAACACACTTATAAAGGGTTCCTTCCCCGAAACCGGCAAGTATATCGATCCAATTGCTATTTGCAGTATTCCCCTACTAATAAAAGGCTAGCAGATGTTTTGAGGAAATTTGGGATTAGGCCTGTTTTTGTAGGCTCTCGATCCATCGGCCAATTAGTTAGACATCCAATCACGAAATCTCAGGTTAAGACAGAACCGAGTGACCAGCAAAATGCGGTTTATTCATTATCTTGCCAACAATGTACCGCTTCTTACGTGGGGGAAACCGGCCGAACTGTTGGTACCAGAGTTAAGGAGCATATCAGAAACGTAAGGAACCGAGATAGCAGATCTTTTATATATCAACATGAGGATTCTACAGGCCACCATTTCAACCTACAGGAGGTCAAGTGTTACTTCCGAAACATATTCTCCAAACATAATAGACTTATACTAGAATCCTTGGTTTCGAACGATAAAAAGAGCATTAACAGAAGGATCGATTTACCACAGCAGTACCTTCATATATCCCATAGCTAAATTAGTTGTATAAATTCATAATCGGTTCTTTGTCTTATTGTAAATTCCAAATCTTATTTTAGTCCTTTTTTATGTAATCTTAGCGCATCTCAAATTTCATAGTTTTTAAATTTGTTTTTAAAAAATTTTTTATTTTATTTTATTTATTTTAAAGTTTTCGGCACATTTGCATGTATCGGTGTATACGATATATTTTATTACGATTTGTTTATTTCCGGTAAGATCAGTTCTACGCCTATATTTAGTTTAGATTTTGTATATTTGCGATGTCGGCCTGAGGATGGGCTAACGCCTGAAAGCTCGCCAAATTTAAGAATAAAAGATACTTTTTGCAAACAATTTCCTTTCATTCACTAAAAAAGTGTCCTTTAGAGAGAGGTATCCTCTTACCGGAGAGTTGCTACAGTAGAACCTCCCTGTAAAGGACAACACCTAATTGTAGAGCCAAAGTGTCCTTTAGAGAGAGGTGTCCTCTTACCGGAGAGTTGCTACAGTAGAACCTCCCTGTAAAGGACAACACCTAATTGTAAAGCCAAAGTGTCCTTTAGAGAGAGGTGTCCTCTTACCGGAGAGTTGCTACAGTAGAACCTCCCTGTAAAGGACAACACCTAATTGTAAAGCCAAAGTGTCCTTTAGAGAGAGGTGTCCTCTTACCGGAGAGTTACTACAGTAGAACCTCCCTGTAAAGGACAACACCTAATTACAGAGCCAAAGTGTCCTTTAGAGAGAGGTGTCCTCTTACCGGAGAGTTACTACAGTAGAACCTCCCTGTAAAGGACAACACCTAATTGTAGAGCCAAAGTGTCCTTTAGAGAGAGGTGTCCTCTTACCGGAGAGTTACTACAGTAGAACCTCCCTGTAAAGGACAACACCTAATTACAGAGCCAAAGTGTCCTTTAGAGAGAGGTGTCCTCTTACCGGAGAGTTGCTACAGTAGAACCTCCCTGTAAAGGACAACACCTAATTGTAAAGCCAAAGTGTCCTTTAGAGAGAGGTGTCCTCTTACCGGAGAGTTGCTACAGTAGAACCTCCCTGTAAAGGACAACACCTAATTGTAGAGCCAAAGTGTCCTTTAGAGAGAGGTGTCCTCTTACCGGAGAGTTACTAAATACAGTAGAACCTCCCTGTAAAGGACAACACCTAGTTACAGAGCCAAAGTGTCCTTTAGAGAGAGGTGTCCTCTTACCGGAGAGTTACTAAATACAGTAGAACCTCCCTGTAAAGGACAACACCTAGTTACAGAGCCAAAGTGTCCTTTAGAGAGAGGTGTCCTCTTACCGGAGAGTTGCTACAGTAGAACCTCCCTGTAAAGGACAACACCTAATTGTAGAGCCAAAGTGTCCTTTAGAGAGAGGTGTCCTCTTACCGGAGAGTTACTACAGTAGAACCTCCCTGTAAAGGACAACACCTAATTGTAGAGCCAAAGTGTCCTTTAGAGAGAGGTATCCTCTTACCGGAGAGTTGCTACAGTAGAACCTCCCTGTAAAGGACAACACCTAAGTTACAGAGCCAAAGTGTCCTTTAGAGAGAGGTGTCCTCTTACCGGAGAGTTGCTAATACAGTAGAACCTCCCTGTAAAGGACAACACCTAATTGTAAAGCCAAAGTGTCCTTTAGAGAGAGGTGTCCTCTTACCGGAGAGTTGCTACAGTAGAACCTCCCTGTAAAGGACAACACCTAATTGTAAAGCCAAAGTGTCCTTTAGAGAGAGGTGTCCTCTTACCGGAGAGTTGCTACAGTAGAACCTCCCTGTAAAGGACAACACCTAATTGTAGAGCCAAAGTGTCCTTTAGAGAGAGGTGTCCTCTTACCGGAGAGTTACTAATACAGTAGAACCTCCCTGTAAAGGACAACACCTAATTGTAGAGCCAAAGTGTCCTTTAGAGAGAGGTGTCCTCTTACCGGAGAGTTGCTACAGTAGAACCTCCCTGTAAAGGACAACACCTAGTTACAGAGCCAAAGTGTCCTTTAGAGAGAGGTGTCCTCTTACCGGAGAGTTACTACAGTAGAACCTCCCTGTAAAGGACAACACCTAATTGTAGAGCCAAAGTGTCCTTTAGAGAGAGGTGTCCTCTTACCGGAGAGTTACTACAGTAGAACCTCCCTGTAAAGGACAACACCTAATTGTAGAGCCAAAGTGTCCTTTAGAGAGAGGTGTCCTCTTACCGGAGAGTTACTACAGTAGAACCTCCCTGTAAAGGACAACACCTAATTGTAGAGCCAAAGTGTCCTTTAGAGAGAGGTGTCCTCTTACCGGAGAGTTGCTACAGTAGAACCTCCCTGTAAAGGACAACACCTAATTACAGAGCCAAAGTGTCCTTTAGAGAGAGGTGTCCTCTTACCGGAGAGTTACTACAGTAGAACCTCCCTGTAAAGGACAACACCTAATTGTAGAGCCAAAGTGTCCTTTAGAGAGAGGTGTCCTCTTACCGGAGAGTTGCTACAGTAGAACCTCCCTGTAAAGGACAACACCTAGTTACAGAGCCAAAGTGTCCTTTAGGAGAGAGTGTCCTCTTACCGGAGAGTTGCTAATACAGTAGAACCTCCCTGTAAAGGACAACACCTAATTGTAAAGCCAAAGTGTCCTTTAGAGAGAGGTGTCCTCTTACCGGAGAGTTGCTACAGTAGAACCTCCCTGTAAAGGACAACACCTAATTGTAGAGCCAAAGTGTCCTTTAGAGAGAGGTGTCCTCTTACCGGAGAGTTACTACAGTAGAACCTCCCTGTAAAGGACAACACCTAATTACAGAGCCAAAGTGTCCTTTAGAGAGAGGTGTCCTCTTACCGGAGAGTTGCTACAGTAGAACCTCCCTGTAAAGGACAACACCTAATTGTAGAGCCAAAGTGTCCTTTAGAGAGAGGTGTCCTCTTACCGGAGAGTTGCTACAGTAGAACCTCCCTGTAAAGGACAACACCTAATTGTAGAGCCAAAGTGTCCTTTAGAGAGAGGTGTCCTCTTACCGGAGAGTTACTACAGTAGAACCTCCCTGTAAAGGACAACACCTAATTGTAAAGCCAAAGTGTCCTTTAGAGAGAGGTATCCTCTTACCGGAGAGTTGCTACAGTAGAACCTCCCTGTAAAGGACAACACCTAATTGTAGAGCCAAAGTGTCCTTTAGAGAGAGGTGTCCTCTTACCGGAGAGTTGCTACAGTAGAACCTCCCTGTAAAGGACAACACCTAATTGTAGAGCCAAAGTGTCCTTTAGAGAGAGGTGTCCTCTTACCGGAGAGTTGCTACAGTAGAACCTCCCTGTAAAGGACAACACCTAATTGTCAGAGCCAAAGTGTCCTTTAGAGAGAGGTGTCCTCTTACCGGAGAGTTGCTACAGTAGAACCTCCCTGTAAAGGACAACACCTAATTGTAAAGCCAAAGTGTCCTTTAGAGAGAGGTGTCCTCTTACCGGAGAGTTGCTACAGTAGAACCTCCCTGTAAAGGACAACACCTAATTGTAAAGCCAAAGTGTCCTTTAGAGAGAGGTGTCCTCTTACCGGAGAGTTGCTACAGTAGAACCTCCCTGTAAAGGACAACACCTAGTTACAGAGCCAAAGTGTCCTTTAGAGAGAGGTGTCCTCTTACCGGAGAGTTGCTACAGTAGAACCTCCCTGTAAAGGACAACACCTAATTGTAAGAGCCAAAGTGTCCTTTAGAGAGAGGTGTCCTCTTACCGGAGAGTTACTAAATACAGTAGAACCTCCCTGTAAAGGACAACACCTAATTGTAGAGCCAAAGTGTCCTTTAGAGAGAGGTGTCCTCTTACCGGAGAGTTACTAAATACAGTAGAACCTCCCTGTAAAGGACAACACCTAATTGTAGAGCCAAAGTGTCCTTTAGAGAGAGGTGTCCTCTTACCGGAGAGTTACTACAGTAGAACCTCCCTGTAAAGGACAACACCTAATTGTAGAGCCAAAGTGTCCTTTAGAGAGAGGTGTCCTCTTACCGGAGAGTTACTAATACAGTAGAACCTCCCTGTAAAGGACAACACCTAATTGTAGAGCCAAAGTGTCCTTTAGAGAGAGGTGTCCTCTTACCGGAGAGTTACTACAGTAGAACCTCCCTGTAAAGGACAACACCTAATTGTAGAGCCAAAGTGTCCTTTAGAGAGAGGTGTCCTCTTACCGGAGAGTTGCTACAGTAGAACCTCCCTGTAAAGGACAACACCTAATTGTAAGAGCCAAAGTGTCCTTTAGAGAGAGGTGTCCTCTTACCGGAGAGTTACTACAGTAGAACCTCCCTGTAAAGGACAACACCTAATTGTAGAGCCAAAGTGTCCTTTAGAGAGAGGTGTCCTCTTACCGGAGAGTTGCTACAGTAGAACCTCCCTGTAAAGGACAACACCTAATTGTAGAGCCAAAGTGTCCTTTAGAGAGAGGTGTCCTCTTACCGGAGAGTTACTACAGTAGAACCTCCCTGTAAAGGACAACACCTAATTGTAGAGCCAAAGTGTCCTTTAGAGAGAGGTATCCTCTTACCTGGAGTTGCTACAGTAGAACCTCCCTGTAAAGGACAACACCTAGTTACAGAGCCAAAGTGTCCTTTAGAGAGAGGTGTCCTCTTACCGGAGAGTTGCTACAGTAGAACCTCCTGTAAAGGGCAACACCTAATTGTAGAGCCAAAGTGTCCTTTAGAGAGAGGTGTCCTCCTACCGGAGAGTTGCTAAATTGTAAAAATGGTTATTTTACAAATGAAAACTGTCCTTTGTGGAGAGGTGTCCGCTAAAGGAAAGTTTTACTGTATATATGCCATTCAAAAATCGAAGTTGAACAAAAAATATAAATCACATATGAAACTCCGCGTTTTCCGGTCCCAAATCTTATTGAAAAAGGAGAGAAGCAGAAACAGCTCGCTGGCCCGGCTGATAGTTCCCTGTAATGGCTCCTGATCCAGGGATACAGGATGAGTCTGTACTCCATGTTAAGAGCAGCTGCACATGGTGTCTGTTCCTCATGTCAGAGGCAGCCATTTCTTTTGGAACTAAGTCGGCCTGCCACTGAGTAGTGCTCCCAATCTTAATAACAAAGGAAGACAAATTCTACTTCACCCAATCATGATGGTTGTCAAATCTCCATTGATGAGCTCTACTCATCCCTACCAGACACCAATAATAACCTCTACAAACATGATACCATAATCTAAATGTTGAATGGAGATAAAAAAGAATATATTTTTGTATAAAATTTATTTTCAGTATTTAATGGTATTTAACTTATGGATCCTGGAATAAATCGATTGAGAATATAATTAATAACATGGTTAGGCAGTCAAAAATTCAATGTTAAAAACTAGTATGCAAATTGAGACAAAAACGAAAATCCAATGTCGAACCCTTGGTTTGATCATGTTTGCTACATAGCGAAAAAGACCATAAAAGAAACTCTGGCAGAATATACTGAATCTAACAACGATTTAGACCTTCAGAATATGGTAAAACAAGGAATAAATTCACGTCGATTATCAATATTAAAAAGGAAATATACGCTAACCTATGTAAGGTGGATTCTGTGGCCACTGGACATGTGTCGGACCTGGAGACTGTTGTTGGGTTCTGTGCTGCTTGGAGTATAGGAGCTCCATCTATGCTTCCTTTCTGTGGTGAATCTATATAAGACCCTGGATACTGTTGTTGGGTTCTGTGCTGCCTGGAGTATAGGAGCTCCATCTATGCTTCCTTTCTGTGGTGAATCTATATAAGACCCTGGAGGCTGTTGTTGGGTTCTGTGCTGCCTGGAGTATAGGAGCTCCATCTATGCTTCCTTTCTGTGGTGAATCTATATAAGACCCTGGAGGCTGTTATTGGGTTCTGTGCTGCCTGGAGTATAGGAGCTCCATCTATGCTTCCTTCCTGTGGTGAATCTGTATAAGACCCTGGAGGCTGTTGTTGGGTTCTGTGCTGCCTGGAGTATAGGAGGTCCATCTATGCTTCCTTTCTGTGGTGAATCTATATGAGACCCTGGAGGCTGTTGTTGGGTTCTGTGCTGCCTGGAGTATAGGAGCTCCATCTATGCTTCCTTCCTGTGGTGAATCTGTATAAGACATTGTAGGCTGTTGTTGGGTTCTGTGCTGCCTGGAGTATAGGAGCTCCATCTATTCTTCCTTCCCGTGGTGAATCTGTATAAGAGTCTGGAGGCTGTTGTTGGGTTCTGTGCTGCCTGGAGTATAGGAGCTCCATCTATGCCTTCTTCCTGTGGTGAATCTGTATAAGACCCTGGCTGTTGTTGGGTTCTGTGCTGCCTGGAGTATAGGAGCTCCATCTATGCTTCCTTCCTGTGGTGAATCTGTATAAGACCCTGGCTGTTGTTGGGTTCTGTGCTGCCTGGAGTATAGGAGCTCCATCTATGCCTTCTTCCTGTGGTGAATCTGTATAAGACCCTGGAGGCTGTTGTTGGGTTCTGTGCTGCCTGGAGTATAGGAACTCCATCTATGCCTTCTTCCTGTGGTGAATCTGTATAAGACCCTGGAGGCTGTTGTTGGGTTCTGTGCTGCCTGGAGTATAAGAGCTCCATCTATGCTTCCTTCCCGTGGTGAATCTGTATAAGACTCTGGAGGCTGTTGTTGGGTTCTGTGCTGCCTGGAGTATAGGAGCTCCATCTATGCCTTCTTCCTGTGGTGAATCTGTATAAGACCCTGGAGACTGTTGTTGGGTTCTATGCTGCCTGGAGTATAGGAGCTCCATCTATGCTTCCTTCCTGTGGTGAATCTGTATAAGACCCTGGAGGCTGTTGTTGGGTTCTGTGCTGCCTGGAGTATAGAAGCTCCATCTATGCTTCCTTCCTGTGGTGAACCTATATAAGACCGGTGGTCTTACTAAAACTGTTTGTGTGGCATTTAACATATTTATTCTAGCCAGTTTGTGCTAAGTTTTAAATAAAAAATTAGGAAAGACAAACTTCAGAATGATACAGCAATTTACTTACGCAAAACAAACTAAAATTTATGAAATACTAGATAAATGACCCGGCTTCGCCCGAGAAATCCCCCGAGTGCAATTTCCTTCATACTGAAAGTACATCAATAATAAATAGTAGAAGTGCCATAGAATAGCAATACAGAAGTAACGCATAAACCACAGGCAAAAAGTGTGTGTGCTGGCAAAAATTGTATTATATTAGTGTTTAAGTATTTGATTTAATTATTTTTGCAATCATTTTAATTGTTTCAAAATCAATATAGTTTAAATAGATGGCAGCTTTTCCACCCAACCCCCGAGGTACTCCATCTTCTCAGTAAGAAAAAAAAAAAAGGTTTATAAAAAAAAAAATCAATCCCAAATACTGGAATTTAAATATTTTTTTAACAGAAAAATAAAAGAGCAGATGGAAATTGGGCAAACATATGTGTTTGCTAATGACTGCGACTGCATTTTTAAACGATAAAAAAAAAAAAAAGGCCAGAACAAAATTTAATAAAAAATACAAAAGCCATTATTTACATACAGTAACGCTTATTTTGTAAAGTTTTTTTTTTTTAATTGCATTGTGTACACTTACTGTAACTTAGTAATATAAATTTCTCTCTCAATACTCAATACTTTTGTAAAAAAAAGTAGTACACCTATCCCCCGATTTACACGGTACTTGTTTTCCCCCTTTTCGCTTTTACACGGTTTTCCAAATAAGTTTTTTTTTTTTTATCGCGGGAAATTTTGGAGGGAAATAATGGCAATTTACCAAATAGGTTTAATTAAAATAAAAAAAAATTAATTTGAATTAAAATTATAATATATATATTTTTTTTTTAATAAAAGTTTTTAATCTTCCCTCCAAAATTTCCTGCATTTTTTCCCTCTGAATTTTAGTTTAATCACAGCCAAATTAACATAAAAAAAATTATAGGCTTATAATGAAGAAAGAAGTTGAAAGAAAAGTTATTTCTTTAGAAACTAAAATCGAAATTTTGGATCGCTTACGAAAAGGAGATAGAGTAGTAGATGTTGCAAAATCATATAGCATGAACGAAGCTACAATAAGAACTATTAGAACAAATGAAAACACAATTAGAAAGAGTGTTGCAGCTGGCAATACAACGAGTATGGGCACAACATCTTACACCAGAAATATCGCAATGGATAAAATGGAGCAGGCGTTAATGCTTTGGATAGAAGATCAAACACAAAAAAAGAGTACCCATTGATAGGGGCGCTAATAACAAATAAAGCATTACGAATTTACGAAAAAATTGTAGACCAATTGCCATCTTCTTCTTCAACTGAAAAGAATCCAAATTTTTTGGCAAGTCATGGCTGGTTTGAAAGATTTAAAATAAGACATTCTTTACACAGCTTAAAATTAAAAAGTGAACTGGCTTCTGGCGACGTAGATGCAGCCCAAGAATATCCAGCAAATTTTGCAGAAATTATTAACGACAATTCATACACCCCTGATCAGGTTTTCAATGCTGATGAGTCAGGGTTATTCTGGAAAAAAATGCCTGAAAGGACTTATGTCTCAAAATTTTATAAATCGGCTAGTGGTCATAAAGCAGCAAAAGATCGCATAACAATTATTTTCTGTAGCAATGCTTCAGATTATATTATGAAACCATTAGTGATTGACAAATCAAAAATGCCCCCGTGCCTTTAAAGAAGTAAACATCAATAATTTTCCCGTTTATTGGAGGGCTAATAAAAAAGCGTGGGTTACTGCTGCAATGTTTACTGAATGGTTTCATGAATGTTTTATCCCAGATGTCAAAAAATATTTAAGTTCAAAGGGATTGCCTTTTAAAGTGCTTTTGTTAGTTGACAATGCGCCGGGTCACCCACAAGATCTAGAATATGAGAACGTTAAAGTACAATTTTTACCAAAAAATACAACTTCATTATTACAACCATTGGACCAAGGCATAATTTCTACTTTTAAAGCTTTGTACATAAAACGAGCCTTTACATATATTTTGGAACAAATGGAGAACAATGAATCTTTAACAGTTATTAGTGCTTGGAAAAATGTTACAATGTTAGACTAGGTGAAGCATATCGCCTTATCATACACTGCGATTAAGCAAACAACGCTCAATAGCTGTTGGAAAAAATTGTGGCCAAATGTAGTCAAAAATGAACATTCCATTTCAACGTTAAATGAATATTCGCAGATAGTACAGATGGCGCATTCATTGGGCGGAGAAGGTTTTGATGATTTTACTGATGGTGATATCGCAGAGTTAATGGCTGATAAAGAACTAAGTGAGGATGATTTAGTTAACTTAGTTTGCGAAAGTGAGTCTGACAAATCTGATGAAGAGGAATTAGTACCAGTAACATTCACGGCTAAAGTCATCCGCGAAGGACTCGCATTGGGAAGAAAGCTGGGTGATCATTTTATGCAAAATGACACAAACGTTGAAAGGGCTTTACGATTCCAACGTGACATAAATCGCTGCTTGGCTCAATATGAAAAAGTTTACAAAGATCTTACAAAAAATTCGTAACAAATGTTAATAACCGATTTTATTACCATATTTCTCATAATGTAAATATTTCTGCTTCAAGCATCGAATCGGCACAAATAACTTCGAGTGATGAAAGTGAATACGAACCTTCGATTCCGAAAAAAAAGAATGAGAGTAATTTCTGACAGTGATGAAGGATAATAAAACACCTTTGGTTTTATTTTTTGTTCTTCTGTATATGTATGTATTAAATTTATATAAAAAACAGTGTTTCTGTAATATATTACATATTTTAACCTGTTAATGTATTTTATTTTTATTTCTGTGTACACCTAAAAAAATTGAACAAAATCACAACTGTTAAATAGCAAAATTATGCATTTTCTGCAAGCTTTTCGATTTACACGGTTTTGACTTAAAACATTTTAATTTTCGTTTTACACGTTTTTCTCAGGAACGTATTTACCGTGTAAATCGGGGGATAGATGTACAATATACTTATAATATTTTTTTTCAGTTTTAACATATATAAAAAAATAGCAACTCTCCGGTAAGAGGACACCTTTCTTTAAAGGACACTTTGGCTATTCTACTGTATTTAGGTATAAAGAGAGATTATTCTCACACATGATATAATATTTATCTTTAATAATGCTGTAAAAAAGAAAGACTTAACCGAACATCCAAACATAACAAAAATTTCTGTTTGATGAGGAGGACAGAGCCAATTTCCTATTATTTGTTCGGGGAGGTACGATAAGCCAACCTCCCACACCGATAAAACGGTGTTTACCTTACAACTTTGAACACTCGGATTTTCCTGGAAAATCTCTTAAAGATTTCTTGATAAAAGCCATGGTCCAACTGTGCTGTGTGAGCAGAAGAGCTTAAATTGACTTGTTCCATTATATGTATGTTCCATACGTATATACCTGTTTTTTTTTTTTTCCTCTTTTCGCTCTCCACTTCTTCCATCCATATTTCCAATTTTTTTTTTTTTTTTACAAATCCATATTCTTATTTTTCATAGGATCATTCAAATAATAACCAGTATATATTTATCATGTGTATATAATCTTTCTCCATTTTTACCCCTTTATATATTTCCCACTTTCATAGGTTTCTTCGTCTTGTAACCCCAAGGAGAATCCTCTGTAAGACCTGTGTGTCTTAATAAAGGTTTTTGTGTGTGAAAAAAAAAATTATCTTTATTGATGTAAAACTTTAAAACTGATTGACAAGCCATGGATAACATTGAACAGGCCATTCATCAAGTGTTATAGTGAACCTGCAAATATTTTTTAAAAATGTGCTTTACTATCTAAATTATAATTATATACATTGATATAAAAATAGATTTATTGAAATATTACAAGTTTTTATATGCATGTTCATGACATTCGTTTGAATCTTTTATATTAATGATTAAAATTGAAATATTTCAAATATGGTTTTGAAAAATTGCATTTAGGCATACAGTTGAGTATCCCATGAGAGATTATTGCTTAAAATGGTATCGGAAACAATCTTTCCTGGAGGTGGTCTCTTATCAGAGTGCTGTCATATTGGGCCAAGTCATCAGAAGTCTTCAAACGAAACAGTCTCGGATGGGTCTACTTCATGAAAAGACTGGTTTAAGCTGTTTTAGGATATGGTGTCTCATGGAAGTCTGTAATGTACACAAATGCGCCATAAATATTAGTCATCTAATAAAGAGAAGTCACTCTCTTCTTCTTCTCTTCTATCAGAATTGACTAAAATCTGTAGATTTGAATTTTCAAGGTACATCCCAATTTGAAAATGGACCGATGAGGAGACATTGTTAAACTCTCCTTCCATCGCGTTAAAGTTCCACTGATGAAGTAATTCTCCTCTCCAGACATCTTGAGTGAGACGTTCTTCAATCATCTCAGCGTAGTTGGAGAACTTTGGCATCAACTTGGCTGCTTCCAACCCTGATCTTATTCCTGCAGAATTTTCGGACAGATAGAATGCTCTTTGATTATAATTCCATTCCAATAAGTAGTTGTATAAGGTAACATGACTCTTGCCTAATTTGTATTTCTGCATCTTTCTAACTTGTTTCTGGCATTTAACCCACCATTCTGACAAGTCGTTAGGAAGATCAATGTCTTCAGGTTGTGAAGCCAGAGGATGGAGTAAGATAAAATAGGTTGTTATTAATTTGATGACATTGGAAAATTCAATTAAATTATCACAACTTCTCAAATACGCATACATATCTATATCTTGTGCAATTTGAAGTAAGGGTTTCAATATCTTTTTAGAACGAATTCCTGACAATTCTGTAAATTGTGGTGGGGAATCGTCTATTGAATAATAATTTCTACCTGTTGCATCCACTTCAGCTCCAGCTTCAATAAAAAGTTTAACAAATCGTACAAGATACTTTCTGGCAACTGCGTATAGCAATGATTCGCCTTGGTTCGTTTTTTTATTAACATTAGCTCCCAATTTTACAAGAAATTTCACTAATGTATAATTATAGGAATAAACAGCTTCTGATAATAGCGTATTACCTTCATAATCTTCAATATTTAGATTGGCACCAGCTTTTAGTAATTCTAATGGCATAGCATATTGATTTCTTAAAGAAAATGCTATCATTAATGGTGTTTTTCCATCAGGTGCTCTTTGGTTGATATCTGCCCCAGCTTTTAGTAAAAATTGAAAATTTTTAAATCTATTTGATTTGATCGCCTGAATTAAAGGGCTGACTCCTGATTCATTTTTAACATTGATTTTCATTCCTTTTTTCAAAATATAATCAATATGTTCAGGATTAGCCTCACCAGCGGCTGTTATCAGAATATTGCTTCGATCATGAATGCAATACATATCAGCGCCTTCCTCAATCAAATATTTAAAAGTGTTAAAGGAGTTCAAGCAATATTGCAATGGTGTTTTGTTCATATTATCTATAGCATTAACATCGGCTCTGCATCTAACTAAAAATTTCGCTAAATCTCCATCATGATGATTCTTCAAACATACATGAAGTGGTGTTTCTTTATTTACGTTTCTGATGTTGATATTAGCTCTAGCTTCAATCAAAAGACGACACATTAAACGATTTCCATTTTTAGCAGCAATATGTAATGGAGCACGACCATCTTTAATTTGATTAATGTCACAACCATTTTTTATCAAATTTTCGACAATTTTTTGCTTACCTCTACTCACAGCATCATGAATATTCATTTTTATATGAGTCAAGGTAAACTCAATGTAAATTTCTTACTTTTTCACACAAATTCTAACTTTAGAGATCAGAAATAAGTAAAATTTTTTTGAAAACGATATTGGTATATTCCAAGAACGTGTGGGTCAACCCCAATAAAACAAATAAAAACATTGATAACAAATTTAATCTGTTTTTTTTAATATATCATAGAATAAATATATATTAATAATATAACCAAATTTTATTTTTAAATTACAGTCGAAATTGAATAATTCGAAACCCAAGGGATCAAAAATATAAAAATTATCCGAAAATTCGAATAAAAAACGTAAATTCCAGGGACCAAGATAAATATTCGACGTTCAAATTATCTAAGTTTGACTGTAAATACAAAAAGAGTCGGTGGACGAGTGGGTAACACCCTCGATTCCCGACAGCCATGAACCGGGATTGAATCCCGTGTTAACATTTTGTTTAATATGTGAATAACCATCACATATTATTAATTAGATCAGGCCTGGCCAACCCGCGGCCCGCCATAAAAAAAATTGCGGCTCGCCATTTAACTTTATATTTCTTTTGTAACTTTCATTTCTCGTCTGTATATTCAAAAATAAAAAAATATATTTAAATAATTATATTATTTTTTTAATTTAAAATATATCCCTAAATTTTTAAAATACATATTTGATTCCATAAAAAGGAAGAAAAAATTAGGAATAATGGTAATTGATAGATAAATATATATTTTTATTTTAAATTGTTATTTTTATTTTATTTTAAAAAAGAAGCCGAAAATAATAAATAAGAACATTAAGCATCAAGGAAGTTACAATGTACTAATAATACATCAAGGAAGTATTAAGTATTTTTTTAAATACATTTTAAAGTTGAAATTTTGATATAGTTCAAGTTTTCAGACCTTGTTTACGATTCCGTGCGGCCCGTGGCGTCATTTAGGCTAGTCAGGGCTGAATTAGATAATAAAAAGGCATATACGAGGTGTGTTCAAAAAGTATCGCGAATTTTGAATTTTCGCGGGTTACGTATATTCGAATTTCGATCTTTTTGTGGCTTTATGTTGGTACTCATGTCTCTCACTTATGTCGACAAGCTCGGCCATTTTGAATGTTCACTTAATTGTTGACAGCTGCTTTGCTTGCAGGTGTTTTGGATCGTCTTCGATTTTTACCTATTAAAAAAAATGGATCAAAGAACCTGTATCAAATTTTGTGTGAAAAACGAAATTAAGTCCGCGGATGCATTCCGAATGTTAAATGTGGCATACGGAGAAGCTACCTTGGACCGAAGCAACTTTTATCGGTGGTACAAAATGTTCTCAGAAGGCCGAGAAGATGTGAACGACGAAGAGCGTGCCGGACGCCCGAGCACTTCAACAACAGACGAAAAAATTAATGAAGTGGAGAAAATGATATTGGCCAATCGTCGAATCACCGTTAGAAAAGTTGCTGAGGACCTAAACATATCAATTGGCTCGTGCCATTCGATTTTTATCAATGATTTGGGCATGAGACGGGTCGCCGCGAAATTCGTACCAAAATTGCTCAATTGCGACCAAAAACAGCATCGCATGAACATTGCTAATGAGATGTTGGACTCTGTCCGCGACGACCCAAATTTGCTCCAGAGGGTCATAACTGGTGAGGAAGCGTGGGTTTATGGTTATGACGTTGAAACCAAAGCTCATTCATCTCAATGGAAGCTGCCGCACGAACCAAGACCGAAAAAAGCGCGCCAAGTTCGGTCGAATGTGAAAGTTTTGCTGACAGTTTTCTTCGATTGCAGGGGCGTGGTGCATCATGAGTTCTTGCCACAGGGTAGAACGGTCAATAAGGAATATTACCTGCAAGTTATGCGCAATTTGCGCGAAGCAATCCGCCAGAAACGCCCGGATTTGTGGAAGAACGAAAATTGACTTTTGCACCACGATAACGCCCCTGCTTACACATCGTTGCTTGTGCGCGACCTTTTGGCCAAAAACAACACACTAATGATGCCGCAGCCACCGTATTCCCCAGATCTGGCCCCCTGTGACTTTTTCTTGTTCCCTAAACTGAAGAGGCCCATGAAAGGACGACGTTACGCTACGCTTGACGAGATAAAGACGGCATCGAAGGAGGAGCTGAAAAAGATTTTTTTTAAATGATTTTTTGAAGTGCTTCGAAGATTGGAAAAACCGTTGGCACAAGTGTATAATATCTCATGGGGATTACTTTGAAGGGGACAAAATAGGTATTCATGAATAAATAAATAATTTTTGAAAAAACACAAAGGTCGCGATACTTTTTGAACACACCTCGTATTGGATAGAATAAAATATTTATTTTCCAATATTTCGGTTGGCTGAACGCCAACCTTTATCGAGGCATTACATTTTTGTATACACAAACTCAGCGCCGCATAGTGTTATAATATCACAGTTGAAATATTATTCATTGTTGTAAATATCATAAACTAGGTTGTTCTTTTTGAATGATACCTAATAAAGTGATTTTGGTACAAAGATTGTAAATACTAATAATTTCCTCGTATTCTTACAGAGTGAATGTCTGATAAAACTAGAATGTTATTTCAAAATTGTGAATTTTAATGAACTAACTGTGCACATAACCTAGAGACTTAGTCATTGAAGGAGTAGCCAAATGACCTGGCTCAAGCTGGGTATTGCCCGAATGGAAATTTCCTCAATGAATAGTATTCAGACATAAGAAATGTGATATTCTTTCATAAAAAAAAAAATATATATATAAAAACCTTACACATTTTGTTTCTAAATAACTAATATATAATATAATATTAAAAATAAAAAAATACATAACCTGACCAGGAGCATATGCGCTTTACTGATGGCAGAGTGTTATCTAGGGTATAACGTCCTCGTGTTTGTTGGTTGACGTTAATCAGCATGAAGCATTTGTAAGTTAAAAAAGAAAGTCTTTATTTCTTTCTGGCTAAAATCAGACATAATATATATGACATAAATTTACATGTGATATATTACAATAAGTCAAAAGGCAACTGCACAGAGTATCATCAGTGCTAATAATGTGCTCACTGATAATTTACTATATAGGCATGCCAGCTGCCATTACATAGGGGAACAGAGATAAACTAAACATTGATTTAACCTGTTCCCTGATATTTGGCTAACCCATTTTCTTGATAAATCAAGAAAAGCCATCCACGAACGCGCGCTGTTGGCGCTCGTCAGCGTGGAATAGACCGTACCACTGCGCCCAAAAAGATTTTTGGTCCCAGATGCTTCTTTAGAAACCAAGAAATGGGTATTTAAAGGCTTACTTGCGTAAATACACTTAACACTTAAAATTAACACTTTTTAGCAGAGTTTTAATTAAAAAATTCTCTAATATCTTGCATATTTTCATTCTAAAATATTCCTTAAAACTTTCTTCAATCTGTTAATTGTTTTTTCGAATACACACAATACATTTTAATTTAATTTAACTAAATTTGCATACCAACCCTTTGTACATATTTCAATTGTGTTGATATTTTTTTTTCTTTCCATCTAACTAATATGCATACTAATTCTTGTACATATTTCAAATATCTTTCTTTCTTTTCTTTCAAAATTTTGTTTAACTTTAAAGTGAAAGTGTCTCTAGGGGTACATAACCTTCTAAGTCGAAATAAAATTTAAAAAATATATACACTGCGTGACATTGAAAATGGAACACCAAGAAATAGTGGCCAGAAAGTGATGAAACTCGGCAGACAGAGAGAGACAGGGACGAACAATAAGTGATCTTTATTTCAAAATGATAGTCATAATACAGAGCGAGAACGGCGTCGGCTTAGTAGCAAGTACGACCACCGCGGACAGCGATGCACGCAGCAACACGTCTAGGTAGTGAGTCAATCAGAGTACGGATGGCGTCCTGAAGGATGGCTCTCCATTCCCTCTCAACCATTTGCCACAGTTCGTCTTCTGAACGCGGCTGTGGCAAGGCATGCAAACGGCGTCCAATGATGTCCCAGACATGCTCGATTGGTGAGAGATCAGGAGAGTACGGTGGCCAGGGAAGCATCTGTACATCTTGCAGAGCTTGTTGGCTAATGCGAGCAGTGTGCGGTCGGGCGTTATCCTGCTGATAAAGGGCATTGGGTACCCCCTGAAGGTAGGGGAGTGTCACCGGTCGCAGCACATCATCAACGTATCGTTGGGCCATCATAGTGCCCTGAATACGAAGTAAAGGTGACCTGGAATCATACGCGATTGCGCCCCAAACCATGATTCCACGTTGTCGCACGGTGGGGCGTTCTACAATTGCTGCCGGATTGGACCTTTCTCCACGTCGACGCCACACGCGTACACGGCGACTATCACTGGACAAGCAGAAACGCGACACATCTGAGAACACGACCCTGTGCCATTCCGTCATCCACGTCGATCTAGCCCGGCACCATTCCAAACGTTGGCGCCTATTCGGTGGGGTCAATGGCAGTCTTCTTAGCGGACGGCATGAGTGCAAGCCATTAGCAACCAATCGACGGGAAATGGTTCTGGTCGAGATGGAATGATCTAGGGTGTCTTGCATATGTTGCAGGATGGCGGTACAAGTGGCTTGTGGGGCCGCCACTGCTTGTAGAAGGATACGCCGATCCACACGTGCTGACGTCACTCTGGTTGCACCGACATTCCTATAAATTGCCACATTTCCTTGTTCCAACCATCTTCTCCACAGTCGGTGCACCGTGGACGCACCAAGGTGTGTATCAGCTGCGATTTGACGTATGGACCAACCTGCCCTTTTCAGTCCGATCACCATGCCCCTCGTAAAAGCGTCTGTCTGCTTGAACTGCCTCCGTTTACGATGACCTGGCATTCTCTGTTATTACACGTGTCTTTTGACACAAGAACAAAATTTCTACAATGATTTTCCTTGAAGAAATAACGACACGAATACTGTCCTTTCTGCAAGTTCCTTCCCTTATATCTTACTCCATGTGCGCACGAGAGCTGCGCATTTTACATCATTTGCATAACTCGGTTAGGCGCGTCTACCCTGAAATTTGCATAATTTTCTGGCCACTATTTCTTGGTGTTCCATTTTCAATGTCACGCAGTGTGTATAACAAAAATATTTCCAAGCAAGTTGATATAAATAAATAAAAGCCTAAACTTTTCAAGAAAATAATAATAAATATTGAACAATTACAATGTTTACGTTTCATAACTAAATAACAATTACTAAATAAAGACTTCATTACGTAAGGTTTTAAATATATTTTTAATAAATTAATAGTATACTTGATAAATGTAATACTACACTTAAGCTTTTTTCCCCAAGGAATCCCTAAATACTTCCGTCCAAATTTTTATAATACTCAATTTGTTATAAACCACGGAAATTTCGAAGGTTTTTTAAATATAATAAAGGCAGTGGAGGATTCAAGTTGCTTTTGTGGTATTGAGGAACAAACCTCAAGACATCTACTGATAGATTTCCCAGCATTTCGAGATTATAGAATGAAGAATGAACTAGTTGTTTGTGAACTTAACGATTTGATTTCCGATAAAAAATCATATTTAAAGTTCAATTCATTTTGTAAATACATTCTAAACTTTCTACAAAATCTGGATCTCTAATGTTTTCATGCGTTGAATAATGTAAATAACTTATGTAAATAAACTTTTCTCCTTGTTTGGCGCAAGTATCCCTTGCTGGATATAGCGCTTTGGAAATAAAATAATTGTAATTGTATAACACAAAAATAACATAAGTTATTTCAAAAGAAATTAATAATTTTCATAGGCATCATTTTCTGATGGCCAACCTTAAACCATGGTCTTTTTGAATACCTCAATAGAGAGTTTTATGTTTGAACATTTCGGTTTTGGCTTTCGACCACTACGACCCGGGTTCGATTCCCGCTTTGGACACTTTTTTTCTGTTTAAAAAAAAAAAGCTCCATGGCCCCCGATTCTTGCAAAAGTACAAACCCGCCAGCGAATGCAAATAATCAAACGAGGCTCTGACACATTTGTAAGTGTAAAGTCGAACTGCTTTTCAATGTGTATAAATGTGGTGCACTTACAGTAAAAGCAGTCGCTAACTACCCACTATGAATATCATGGCCAGTACCACGTGTACCAGGGATAAGCAAAAAAAAAACCTATCTCACACATTATTTAGGCTCTGATTGAGTGGAAAATGTTCACTTATGCTAAAATGGTAAGCCAAACTAAATATTTGGTAGATATATGTACCAGGTATGTAGGGCAAGTATAGTTTAGGAAGCCATCCCAGATATCACGTCACGTCAAAAATGTACAGATTATTCTGCTTTGTTGGAACTCTGAAATTTAATTTTTGCCAAAGAAGTCAGAAATCTTAGCCTGTTTTCTAGAATTAAGTCTTTCAGTAAGGACAAAGGATTCTAACATATTCAACGAGCGGAAAATAGAGGGACTTACGTCATTTTTACTTTCAAAAAAGCGTCTAAGTTGCATGATATAGTTCGTTGCTTCGGCCGCACTTGGAACGTTCATTTACCCGGCAACTGATGACTCGTCTTCATCACCCGATGCCTCGTCGCCGTCTTGTTTTTCAATGTTGTGGTTGAGCACTTCAGCGATGATATCTGCGTCGGTTATCTCACCACATACTGCAACATCGTCATCCACGTTTAAGAAATCGTCATACGAGATGGTAGGATTAGAAATGACGTCCTCCCAGCCGTCAACTGAAGGCATCGTTTCCGCTATAATATAATCTGCATTTTCTTCATCCTCCTCCTTTTTTACGAAACCAGCTTTTTTAAAACAGTGTTTGATCGTTTCGGACGTTACTTGGTCCCAAGCTTTCTTACACAATCGAGAGGCTTGAAGAACGTCTAGTTTGATTTTAAGGGCTTCGGAATCTCCTGTCAATATGTTCTCAACTAGAAACCGTCTGTAAAAATGCTTAAGATTTTTGATGACTCCCTTGTCCATGGGCTGGATAACCGAAGTCATGTTGGCAGGAAAAAAAATTACTTCCACATTTTCCATTGGAGGGATTGAGTTGTGTGCAGTACAGTTATCGATAAATAAAATAACTTTTCGTTTTTCTTTTGTGAACTTTTTGTCCAAGTTCAACAGCCACTTCTCAAAAAGATAACTAGTCATCCAAGCTCTTGCGCTGTTTGCATAGTCTACTGGCTTCGTTTTGACGTTCTTGAAACAACGTGGATTGGCTGCCTTGCCTATCATCAATAGAGGAAGCTTTTCAGATCCATCCATATTTGCACCAACCAGGAGAGTGACTCTCTCTTTGCTTAGTTTTCCCCCGTGACATTTTTCATGCTTAAAAGCTAGCGTTTTGTCAGGGGTGCATTTAAAAAAAAAGACCCGTTTCATCAATTCCCGTAAATTATTTTTCCATTGTTCGGCTACTTGTAGATTAACGGCCCCACTTTCTCCACAAATGATTTTGAACGAAATTTTGTTGCGTTCTTTGAAGCCATCTAGCCACCCAGAACTCGCCTTAAAATCGGTTTTCCCCATTTCAGTAGCAAATTGTTCAGCTTTGCTTCTTATAAAGTGACTACTCACGGGAATCTTCTTATCTCTTGCTTACTTGAACCATTTTAAAACACATTTGTCCAAATCAGGATTTCCCGGCTCCCTTAACCTTTTTCGGCCTTTATCACACTCACTTTCACTCCTGAGAATTTTTTCTTTATTTTTTAAGTACGTCGACAACGTGTTTCGAGGAATCCCAAAGTCCTTAGCAATATCGGATTTTTTTTTCATCCCCATCTCTACTTCTTTAATCGCCGCTATTTTTTCAGGCAACGTCAAAGTTTTGTATGTTCGAAGCGCCGACATATTCGCTCCTTTTAGCTTTCTTGATAAATAAGGAGTCTCAAAAATCCAATAAAAATAAATTTATTATATATAGTACTTCTCTTGCGGCAAGATATTGCCACGTGGAAAATTAGGAAAGACAAACTTCGGCGTGACACAGCAATTTATTTAAGGCAAGGACAAACTATAATTGATAAAATAAAAGATAAGCAATGAGGGAAGTTTACAGAGTAGCAAAATAAAAACATAAAATTTGATAACTCTGTTAAGAAAATAATTAATAATAATAAAATAACAAATTCGTTGTTACAATATTACAACGTCATTTCGCAAAATTTCACGCCTTGAACCGGCATCAGGTCCTTATTTTAACTCGTAAAAGTTCGAATTATCCAAGACATAATTCGAATTAACCACGATTTTTTAACATTATTTATATAGGAAATTCTAGGGACCAAGATAAATATTCGAATTAAAGAGGTTTTCGAATTAATTAAGTTCGAATTATCCAAGTTCTACTGTATATCCAAACCGCTGATATACTTGTAAAAATAAAAAAATAAAAGCCCAAACCTTTCAAAAAATAACGAATAATGAATGTTGAAGAGAGATATTTATAAACCAGGGAGCGCAGAACGCCAACTTCACGGGGAGTCCAGCTCACTAGTATGGACTAGTGTTGAGCGCTTTTACTCGCGTCCTGTTTTGATTGCTGAGTAACCAGGAAGTTCCATGCTGAGGTTGAGTCTGGGCGTCTGGCCATAGATGTAGGATTGAGGTGGGTCAGTCCAAACAGCTGTTTGTATCCTATGTCTCAGGAATGCTGGACAGCTGAAGAGAAGATGATCAACTGTCCGTGGCTCTTCTGAACAGTGGATGCAGGTAGGGTCTGTTTCGGGATGTACACACGTGCAATATCTTATAATACATTTCTATGACCCGTGAGGATGGTGGTTGCATACATAAGAAAAGAAAAACGTTCCAAACTGTAAACAAAACGATGTGATTAAATATGTCCTCTTACCGGAGAGTTACTAAATAGTAAAAATGTTAATTTTGCAAATGAAAACTGTCTTTTATAGAGAGGTATCTTCTAGCGTGAGTGTCCTCTCGTGGAGGTTCTATTGTATAATGGATTCTTATAATAATACAAGAACATTGACCATTCTACGTAAAGGTATAGCAGCCACTTTACATTCTCTTCTTTTTTTTTTTTTTGTATTGGTTATTCACGATGATAATGCAATTATTTGGAATATATATATACAGGGTGATCCAAAAGTCCCGCACTATTTTAAAAATTAATAACTCCGCGAATATTTGCGCTAGAGCAATGCGGTAAACACCATTGTATTCAGGATGCAATGGGATTTTTTATGGCAAATAATGAAAAATTCGAAATTGATTTTAGTTACAATTTTATTCGCCAGATGGCGCTCTACCAGAATCAGAGATTCAGCGGCCAAATTGTTTGATAAATTGAAAAATATAACTGATCGACACGTATTTTTCCTTTTTGAATACCAGGAAAGAACCCTAATAATATCAAATAACAAATTAATAAAACACCATTTCGCCAAAAGTATGAAGAATTGTTTAACGATTTTTAAATACAATCAGAGATATGTAAAATAGGTAAATGCAAATTAAAACATGTAGCAAAATATTTATTTTTTATATGAGGTTTTGTGAAATAGATTGAATGTTTGAAAAACACTGCTGATATAAATACACGAATTTTTGAAATGTTAATATAGTACCAAAAATTATGATGGCACTATTAATAGGATTTCTTGCTATAAGAAATGTGTAGTTTCTTGACTGATTGGCGACCCTTGACTATTTAACT
This sequence comes from Cordylochernes scorpioides, assembly GCA_030710605.1. Taxonomy (NCBI): domain Eukaryota; kingdom Metazoa; phylum Arthropoda; class Arachnida; order Pseudoscorpiones; family Chernetidae; genus Cordylochernes; species Cordylochernes scorpioides. The sequence goes on from CP092864.1 coordinate 150,685,019, forward strand.
GGATATTTGTCATGATCCAACAAATGAAATATAGAGGGGAGTGACAAAATATATTTGTCGTACTTTATTCCAAATATCCTATGGGCTTGTCAAATGTTATCATTGTTTATTATACTGTAAACAATTTTTAAAATGTGTCCCCTCAAATAAAAATAAATTTTAAATCGACCTTTTGCGTTGAAAAACGTGGTAGTAAAATCATTTTGTATTATTTTTTTTTCACAATATTTCTAAATTTATTGGTGTACAGAAAATATTCCTTATGCTACATGTATTTCTTATGTATGTATTTCTATGTTATCTATTATCTATGTATTTCTTCTAATGAGCGAAAAGCGAAAAACTAAACATAAGGGGTAAAATTGTGTGTACCAGTGTTATTCGAGAAGTTATAACACTCTGGTTTGCATGACATAATATGTGAGCAAATGACAAACAAAATATTACTGTTCGCAAAAAAAAAAAAGAGTCAAGATGTGAGGACAGCATTTATTAACCCCATATCCCAACACAAAGAGCTGCAAAATATTGATAGATAATATAATACATGGCGGCTTATACAATACATGAGGTAACTGCCTTCTCTCTTGTATTAGGTCACAATCCTTGCTCAATGTGGCACCCTTCATTCTCAATCACCGCCTGCAGACGATAAATGACAGAATGGACAGCATTAAATAACATATCTGTTAAATTGATAAAGCGTGCCTCCTGATAGAAGCCTTCAACATGGCCAATGTGGCAGGCCAGCATCGATAAACACACGATTTAATGTATCCCCATAAACAAAAATCGCAAGGCGTCATGTCTGTTGATCTTGGAGGCCACTGGTATATAAAGTGGCAACCTATCACACGATTTTCACCGAACGTATCCTTCAGCAATTGTTTGGCACCTCGGGAGGTATGAGGAGGTCCTCCATCTTTCATGAATGTTATTTCGCTTAGTGCTTTTACCCTGCAATATGGGAATACCCTTTTCTCATAACGTTCACCAGTTACAAAAAACGGGTTTAAAAGTTCTTCCATTCATTTTTCAAAGAAAAATGACCCAATAATAAAAGAAGTGAACCCACACAAAACTGTAACTCTAGGCTGGTAAAGTGGGATTTCTGTAAAAATCCTAGGGTTTTCTGTTGCCCAAATGCGGCTGTTTTGAGTGTTAAATTCTCCGTTTAGAGAAAAGTGGGCATCATCTGTCCACAGAACATTCGACAGCCAGTTTTCATCAATATCAATTTGCCGGAAAACCCATGCAGCGAAATCTTGGCGCATCTCAAAATCGCCAACTTTCAGCTCGTGAAATCTTTGCATTTTGTATGGGTACACACAATAGAGACATTAAGTGAAGCGTCTTCGGATATCACAATCATACTTCGGCGAATTTAACGCCAAAAGTTCAATTCGGGGATCACCTGTCCAGGATAACAAAAGTCAGTAGGTTGAGGACATGCTAACCGACCTCGACCTTACACCTTTAAATAACGGAGAGAACACCTATCTAAGTCCACAGGCACAGAATCCGCAATAGACATCACAGCGATAAATTACAGCATCGCACCCACAACACAATGGAAAATCCTGAGAGATGCAATCAGTGACCACAGACCAATTTTAACAACCCTAAACTTCAAAATTGAGAATGTCCATTAGAATAAAAGAACATGGAACTTTAGGAAAGCCGACTTGAAAAAAATTCACACAAAAGCTTGAAGAACTGTGCAACGAAAAATTGAATTACAGAACGCTTGACAAAAACTTGGAAAAATTCTTTTCGAACATTTAAAAAGCTGCAAAAGAGCATCGATAACTAGAGGTAGACGTAAAGACCTGTGGATACCTTACTGGAAGGACCACAACATCGAGGCAATGATTTCAGAGAGAGAGAGACAATATCAATGGACTTCTTAAAACAAATAAAACAGAAAGGAACTCATTGAAATTATTCACAAAACATAACAAGAAATTTGGATATTCAAACAAGAAAAATGGCAGAATTCTGCGAAAAAAATGGATCCAAGAAAGGAAAGCCAACACTGGAATATAATTAGAGTGTTAGAGAACAATCAAAACCAACACCAATCCTCCAATACTCTAACCGATATGAATAGAACAGCGAGAACGAGAACAAACAGATGGCTGACATAATTGCTGAATATCTTTCAAGCACTTCCATACTCAACTATACGAATGAAGACAGGACTCTAAAAATAATATAAACCAGTTAGTTAAACAAGCAAGAAACTTCCATCAACAAGATATTTTCTCGAGAGACTTCACACTGAATGAGCTTAACTCATCAATAAAAAAATTCCAAGAGGTCACCAAGAGATAATCTAATCTTTAGTAAATTATTAAACACTTTGAAGTCAAAGCTAATAATCAACTCCTACGAATACTGAACATTTCATGGCAAACTGGTAAACTACCAAAGAATTGGAAGATATCAATTATAGTGCCAATACTGAAGCCAAACAAACTGCCAAGGAATACAAGAACTATCGGCCAATTGCTCTCGCCAGCATACTTTGTAAAATACCAGAACGAATTATCCACTCTAGGCTCATAGTCTGGCTCACAAAAAAATAATAAAATAAACCTCTACCAAACGGCCTATAGATATCAGCACTGTACAACTGATCAACTGTTCTACTTCTGTCAATCAATAATATATTCTTTCCGGGAAAAACCGCCAAAGAAGACCACGGCTATATTCCTTGATATGACCTCAGCTTTTGATCGAGTGTGGAGGGAGAAATTACGTGAAAAGCTGCACAACATCGGAGTAAGAGGAAAAACCTTAATCTGGATTGCAGACTTCTTAAGGGGAAGAAGGTTAAAGGTTCGGGTCAATGGAGAATTTTCCAAGGAAGGAAGAACATGGGCTGGTGTAACTCAGGGATCGGTGCTCAGTCCTCTACTCTATCTGCTATATATTAACGACATCCATCCTTACCTCACTGAAGACACAAAGGTTGCCTGATATGCAGATGATATTGCCATATGGCACACAAGTAGCAGCATAGAAAAATCGTAAAGGATACTGAAGACATCAATGAGAGGACTGGAGAAGTGGGCAATGGGACTCCAAATGACCATAAACCCAATAAAACCAAACCTATGCGTCTTCTCCACTCCCAGGGAAAAAGGCATAAATATAACCACAAAATAAGCATAAACAAACAAATAATTGATAAAATTAGAAATCCATAATACCTAGGTGTGATACTGCAGTCCTGGATCTTTCCAGTTGGTCTCGAGGACCACGCCATCACCATCTCCTAAGCGGCGAAGTACGCGATCTACGTATTCATCGTAGATCGCAAAATGCGTGGTGTCGCTGGAGACCCACTGGCGATTCTCCACCAAACTCTGCAGCGCTGGCAGAGGCGCCATATTCATTGTACATAGTGTATATAATGCATATTATCTTTTTTTAATAGTGCAGACTGTGTATGTATTGACAAGATGTCAACAAAATTATTTTAATTATTATTTATGAGGAATTTTGATTTTCAGAGCACATAATTAGCACCTCAAATAGAGCTATCAGAAAACTAAACATTCTGAGAAGGCTATGTGGAACAAATTGGGGAGCAAAACCCAGAATTCTCAGAACAACATATACCACCTTAATAAGACCGATAATGGAATATGCAACACCGGTCTGGGCTCCCTCAAGCTCATCACTAAAAGTAAGACTAGACAGTGTTCAAGCAAAAGCGGCCAAAATAATCACTGGTGCTGTTTCATCCACCAACAATGAGAAAATTCAGAGAGAATGTGTTCTAGACCTACTCGCTCGAAAGCAGAAGACAAAATAAAAACAACTTGAATCGGCACTTCGGAAACGAGGAACCAGAGGACGAGATCTCTCTGACCACTTGTGGTTTGGTGGATCCGCCCTTTTCTGAGAATGAGGTGAAACTGACGGCTTTCAAGTTCGGGAAAAGGAAATCTCCTGGTCCCGAAGGGATCGATAACACGGTCGTGAAAGCCCTGGTAAGGATGCACCCATCGCTTCTTTCCAGGTTATTCAATAAGTGCCTGGAAACTGGTACATTTCCTGAGGCATGGAAGGTTGCCCGCGTAGTGCTTCTCGAAAGGTCTGGTAGAAAGGGTAATTCTCCTAATGATTATCGTCCGCTTTCTTTACTAGTGTGTCTAGGTAAGGTCCTGGATAGCCTACTAGCTCAGCGACTGAAGCACTGGCTAGAGAGTAATGAGCTCCTTTCCTCTTTCCAACATGGTTTTAGGGAAGGGAAGTCCACAACCACAGTTCTGAACGAGGTGTTAGAGGGGGTTGAGATGGGCTTAAATAAGGGTGCTTGGGTTCTTTTCGTGGCCCTGGACATTGATGGCGCGTTCAACTCCATGAGCTGGAACAAGCTGATGAGAAATTTGATGGACATGGGTTGTCCTGATAATTTGTGCAGCTTGATTCGTGACTTCCTGAGGGATAGACGGATTAGGCTCAGTTTTGGTGGGCGGAAGTTGGAAAGAAACTGTGCTAGGGGTTGCCCCCAGGGCTCTTGCTGCGGACCTATTCTGTGGAATATCCTGGTAAACACCGTTTTCCAGGAGGAGCTCCATGAGGGAGACAGGCTGGTTCTCTATGCTGACGACCAGTTCCTCATCATTGAGGCTGCTTCGAGAGCGAAGGCTGAGAAGTGTGTTGAAACTTCTCTCCAAATTTTCTCGAACTGGGCCCATGACTCTGGCCTTAAGTTCAATGTCTCCAAAACTAAAGCCCTCAGCTTTAAGCCTAGGGACATAAGAACTAAAAGGAAAGGGATCAAATGGGAACACAAGCCGGCTATCCGGATGGAAGGACGGAGGGTAGCGTTGGTCAATAGGATGACCATCCTGGGGGTGGTCATTGATGACAAGATGGGTTGGCAATACCAGGCGGAGGAGATGGTGGCGAGAGGCAGGGAGGCGTTGTGCAGGCCTGTCCTGGTTGGCTCTCAACAGGGGGGGGAGAGAAGGAGGGTACTATTTTTAGAAACCTCTGCCTCTCCTGTGTCGAGCCAATCTTGCTATATGCTTCCGGGGCTTTAGGCGCCGAAACAGGGATCAGAAGGTGGCAACAACTCTAGAGAGAGTGCAGAGGACAGCGGCACTCAGAATCACAGGGGGATATCGCACTACCAGCAGTGAGGCCTTTTTGGTCCTCGCTGGGTTTATTCCCCTGGGATTGAAACTAGAGGAGGAGACCATCAGACAGAAGATCTGGGAGAAAAGGGAATATGCCCTGGGACTTTAAGCGGGGGCCCTGGGATCGAAGAGGGACACAAGGAAGCCTCCGCAGTGGTTGCCAAAGTGGAATTGGAGTCCTAGAGGGCCGACGGGGATTGGCACGGAGGTTTTCACTGATGGTAGTAAGTCTGGAACCAATACTGGAGCTGGGGTAGTGATATACACTAATGGAGAGCTGATCTTCCAAGAAGGTTTAACACTCAGAGTGGACGAATTGGTCTTTTCACCCGAGCTGGTTGCGATCAGGGTAGCCCTCAGAGTGTGTGCCGAGAAGAACTTCAGCCCGGACCGCCTCTATTCAGATTGTATGTCGGCCCTCGTCGTTATCAATCTGGAGAAAGGGCAACTCGCGCATCAAATAATCCAGGAGCTGGAGATGATGACGCGGGCTCCGGAGCTCCCTTGGTTTAGGAGACACAGCCTCAACGAAGGTAATGAGTTCGCAGACAGGATCGCTAAGGCAGGATGCTTTAGAGGTTGATCACTGAGGACCCCAGTGACCAAGAAAGAAGTTTATAGGAGGATCAGGGGTCACGTCCAGGACTTATGGTTGGACAGATGGAGGAACAGTGTGAAGGGGAGAGAGGTATTCAATGGGGTAACAACACCCAAGTACCTCTGTAAGGTAATGTCCCACAAACTCATTAGGGTAGTTCGGGACATGGGCTCTTCCCCAAGTCTCCACAGATTTAAAATTAATAGAAACCCTGATTGCGTCTATGGAGAAAGGGATGTGAATGCACGCCACTACGTCTTGGATTGTCCAAGGGTAGTGGGTGTGCAGGAAGAGAGAAGGAGGGCGAGGGGCGCGATTGAGAGTAAGCTGCTGAGAAATCACAGCAAGCTTCTTGAGAAAGCCCACGACGTGGCAGCTGAGCTTTTCCTCAGCTGTGAGTGAACAGAGTCGACCGGGGGCTGCCTCCCCGCGGTCCCTGCTGGACACAGTAGATAGTTTCCTATTTTGCTGTAATTAAAGGCCACCAGTATAGAAATCCTTCCAGACACGTTGTCTGGGAGGTGGTGTTTCCAGGTACAATGTCCAAGCACTAGCTTGGATACCGTTACTTGGCTTATGAGTTGAACAGAATAGCAGCGAAGGGCATGCTTCGCATGCCGGCTTGTGGACTGAAAGGTCTGGGTGGCCACCTGCTTCTAGGGTGTACCAACTGTGCTTAGGTGGGATCCTACAGTTCTTGTTTATTTTGGCTACTGTTTCTATTTCTTTAAAAGTAAGTTTATTTTTCTGTAACAAGGGTTCTTTTGTGCCTTTTTTTCGCTAGCGCATCAGCAGCTTCATTGCCTTCAATGCTAACATGTAAGGGTATCCATTGAAGGTGAATTTTTGAGGTATTGAGAGTTTTTGGAGATAACCATATTATGTTCCTGCTTACTTTGTCTCTAAGTACCCCTGTGTGACTCAAGTGTTGTATGGCACTTCTACTATGAGTAAGAATCTATATATCGTGATGTTTAGTATTTCTGATGGATTTTAAGACTTCATAGATGGCTATAAGTTCTGATCTGAAGATTGAGCAAAAATCTGGGTTTCTTCTGTTCATTTTCTCATTGCCATTTGTGGTTTTAATGAGAGAGCCACTGCCAGTGTGTCCCAACTCGTCTCTGCTACCATCGGTATAGATAGTTATTGCATTTTTAGGAATTTTATTAATTATTTCAAATGATAATTGTTTTAAGTATTCTGAATTTTGGTATTGTTTGTTGGTGGGTTCGTTTAAAGTGGCATTAAAAATAACATTTTGTTAGTGGTTCGCATGTAGATATTTTTTCAGCTAAATAATATTTTTTCCACTTTATATTTTAAAAATCCATTTCTTTTGGCCAGGTGGAGAGAACCTTCTTTTTTGAGTCTTATATTGGGTTCCCAAATAAGTAGGTAATTGAATGTTCTGTTTTTATTTTCATAACTCTTGATTTTGTTTATATATTTTGGCAGATTGTAGCTTATTCTATCCTTTAAGGGCATAATGTCTGCCTCGCAAAGTACAATATTATTAGGGCAGGTATTTCGAAGACCTGTAATAATTCTAGGTGCATTTAGTTGTATCCTTTCCAGTGTTTTTATATTTGTTTCAGATGCTGTACCATAGATTTGATATCCATATTCCAAGATAGGTCTCATTAGAGATGTGTAAGTTAATTTTAGTGTTGTTGCTTCAGCTCTCCACTCTTCCTGAAATATATTTCAAGATTTTTAGTCGGTCTCTTCCTTTTCTAACAACTCCTTCAATATGTTTACTGGAGTTAATTTCTGGATCCAGGGTGTAGCCGAAATATTTAGGATGTTTATTATATTGCAATTGTTGTTCTTTCAGAATAATATTTGGTCTTATTTTGTATAGTTTCTTATCGGTAGTAAAAAGACAGGTTTCAGATTTTTGGGGGTTAAATTCTAATTTATGTTTATTAGCAAATTTTTCTAGGTGGAGAATAGTCTTGTTCAAATCTCTTTCAGCTTTTTTCCAGTTAGTGTTGCTGCTCCATAGAATAATGTCATCAGCGAAAAGTCCAATATTGGTTTTATGTGAAATTTTTTCTTCTATGCCTGCAATAAATAGGGTGAAGAGAGTTGGGCTAAGGACTGATCCTTGTGGTAATCCTTGGTACAATTTGAAGGTTTTAGATAGAGTGCCATTATATTTGACCCTGATGTATATATTTTTAAGGGAATCATTTATCCAAGTGATAGCTTTCCATCAATTTTGAAATGTTTGTATAATTTTGTAATTAACTTGTTTTTCCATACCCCTTATCAAAAGCTTGTGTAAGGTCTAAAAAGCAGCTATGGTGTGGTTAGTTGGCTTTTTGTTTTGTGCATCTTTTACCTTTTGTGTGAAAAATAAGAGTTGGACTATTGTCCCATGTCCTTTCCTAAATCCATATTGTTCTTCTGGTAAGAGATTTCTTGTGTCGGGGTGGTAGGTGAGTCGTCTGAATATATTTTTTTCCATTAATTTGCAGCAAATATTTGTGAGGGAGATAGGTCGGTAGTTTTTTGGGTCATCAGCAGATTTGTCAAGTTTTTTAATGGGAATTATTGTTGCATTTTTACAGTCTTGAGGCAATTTTCCAGTTTTCCAGTAGATATTGAAAATATTAAGAAGTCTTTCTTTGCCAATTTTGCCCAAGTTTGATATCATTCGGCCATGGATTCCATCTGGCCCAGGAGTCTTGTTTAGGTCAGTGTTTTCTAATGCATAATCTAGCTCTGTCATATTGATTTTTTTCATGGAAAATATTATGAGTGCTGGTGACATTTTTACAGTCATGAATAATCTTTCGGGCCTTTTTTCAACCTTGATTTTACTACTTATTTGATATGAATTAGCTAAAAGATTGGCAGCAATTTTGTCATTAGTTGCTGGTGTACCATCTGTATTCTCAATCATATTTGTGTTTTCAGTTTGTGGCTGGACTCTGTCAATTTGTTTTGCCAAATTCCAAAGTTTTGTATTTGGGTTTCTTGGGTTCAGGTTTTCACAAGTTTGTTTCCATTTTCCCCTTTTCACACTTACGTATAATCTTTTTATTTTTGTAATCACAATGTTCAGTTCAGTTCTACAATTTGTTTGGTTTTGGGTGCACTTTTTTGTAGTTCATTTCTTTTAGTTATAAGTGTTTCAATAATTTTTGCCTGGTGTGTAAAATTTGGAATCCATTTCTTAATATAACCTCTTGGTATTGACACTTTGGCTGCTTTAATAATGGTGTTTTCGAAAGATATCATATTAGCCTTTTTGAAGTTCCATAATTTTTCTTAATTGAGCTAGTTTTGGTCTTGGTGCTAATTTCTATCAAATTAGGCAAATGATCACTTTCAAAACCTTTTAATATTTGCTATTTGCATTTGTGGAAAATGTCAGGATAGTAAAAACTTATATCAAGGGCTTGTGCAGTATTATAGCTGTAGGAATGATGGGTAGGATTCCCATCATTTAAGCACATGAAGGCATTGTCGTCAAATATGTTTGATAGTATTTTGCCTCTTGGGTTTGGCGTAGAACATCACATAGTTGATGTTTGGCATTAAGGTCACCTAAAATAATAGTGTTGTCTGTAAGAAATTGAGCCATTGTTCCATCGTAAATAAATGTATTGTTTGGAGGGTGATACATATTGTATATGTTGATGGCTTTGTTTTGATTGAGGTAGACTTTGATACCTTGGGTTTCGAGGTATAATGTGTTTGGAATATTAACGGCTATGTCCTCATAGTACAAATTATTGATTAAAAATGCTAGGCCACGCCCTTTAACAGCATATACAGATGGATCTTCAGACCTTACCCTGAGTAATGGAGGGGCCGGAATTAACATAATACTGCAAGATGGAACAAACATCAAAATCAAAGAAGGAGCAGGACAGATTTCGTCAAACTTCACTTGTGAACTGACAGCTATCTGGAAAGCCCTTGATGTATGCCTTAACCAACCATCCCTGCTTCAAGCAGAAGGAATTTTAATATACAGCGACTCCATATCCGCTCTAGAAGCAATTCAGAAGGGCAATACTAAATTCACACAGAAAATACACTCGTTACTTACCCAACTGGAACCATTGGAGAATAACTGCATTCTACATTGGATCCCTGCCCATGCTGGGATCGGGGGTAATGAAATGGCATTTGAATTGGCAAAGGAAGCCAGAAAGTTGAGCCAAAGGAAAGAACAAATGTCATTATTTGACGCTGATTCTTTGTCAGAATACAAGATAATTAAACAAAAAAATAAGAAAAGATCAAAATGCGAAATAAACTCTGAGAGAAAAATGACAAAAACTATAACAAGACATAGAACAAAACACTATAAAGGAATGACAATACAGCCAGATGGCACAAGAACCTATAGGGCATGCAACAATTGTCCTGGTGTGGAACTTACACCTACCCACATATTCTCATAGCCAGCAATGGCCGCAGCCTTGCAGAAATTTGACATGGACCCAGAGCAGCAGCTTTACACACCCAAGATAGTGGACATTGCTGCTGATGTGATGGAGATGCATGGTACATCTGAGGCTCTTTATTGGACACGACAACAACAACGGCATTCCAGAGTAAAATAAATTATCAGAGATAGATACATATTTTTCAAATGAATTAAAATAAATATACTCGATACTGAGTGAGAGTTGAATTAAAAAAATTAGAAATTTATTATCTTCGGAAACAAACCGTATCTAAAATATCAATTTTCTTTTTGCTACATGTTTTAATTTGCATTTACCTATTTTACATATCTCTGATTGCATTTGAAAATCGTTAACCAATTCTTCATACTTTTGGCGAAGTGGTGTTTTATTAATTTGTTATTTGATATTATTAGGGTTCTTTCCTGGTATTCAAAAAGGAAAAATACGTGTCGATCAGTTATATTTTTCAATTTATCAAACAATTTGGCCGCTGAATCTCTGATTCTGGTAGAGCGCCATCTGGCGAATAAAATTGTAACTAAAATCAATTGCGAATTTTACATTATTTGCCATAAAAAATCCCATTGCATCCTGAACACAATGGTGTTTACCGCATTGCTCTAGGGCGAATATTCGCGGAGTTATTAATTTTTAAAGTTGTGCGGGACTTTTGGATCACCCTGTATATACAGAGTTAAACCTGTCTATAGCGCCCCCACCCCCCCCCCCCCCCTCTTGGGACTCACCAAAATAGGGTGCTATAGACAGGTCACTTTTAATGTAAATCGCATTGTACAGTTAAATCTGTCTATAGCCCCCCCCCTCTTGGGACTCACCAAAATAGGGTGCTATAGACAGGTCACTTTTAATGTAAATCGCATTGTTTAGTTAAACCTGTCTATAGCGCCCCCTCTTGGGACTCACTAAAATAGGGTGCTATAGACAGGTCACTTTTAATGTAAATCGCATTGTACAGTTAAACCTGTCTATAGCGCCCCCTCTTGAGACTCACCAAAATAGGGTGCTATAAAGATGGGGTGCTATTGACAGGTCACTTTTAATGTAATCGCATTATACAGTTAAACCTGTCTATAGCGCCCCCTCTTGGGACTCACCAAAATAAGGTGCTATAAAGAGGGGGTGCTATAGACAGGTCACTTTTAATGTAAATCGCATTGTACAGTTAAACCTGTCTATAGCGCCCACTCTTGGGACTCACCAAAATAGAGTGCTATAGAGAGGGGGTGCTATAGACAGGTCACTTTTAATGTAAATCGCATCGTACTACATACAGTTAAACCTGTCTATAGCGCCCACTCTTGGGACTCACCAAAATAGAGTGCTATAGAGAGGGGGTGCTATAGACAGGTCACTTTTAATGTAAATCGCATCGTACTACCTATTCAAAATCAGGCGCTATAGAGAGGGAGGAGCTATTTAGAGGAGGTTTTATAGACAGGTTTAACTGCATATATATATTTTGAATATATTAACATTTTAAATATTATAATTATGACCTATTTGAATAAAATATGTCGAACTAACCGAATGGACAAGGCAACGCCTAGATTCTCCCCAAATAAATGTTTCCCGCTTTAGTAAATATCATTTATTATGTCTTGAAGTTTTTCTATCATATTCATAACTAGCAAATGAAGATATTAAAACACGAATATTTCTTTCACAAATAAATCAAACTTCTACTGTCCTTACTGCGATGAAAAAATATTGGCAAGGCTTGGCTCATCAGTGGTGAACCCTCCCAGCAGGTTCATCAATTTAATCTACCAGACCGCTTCTTTAGAGCTCTAATCATTCTGATTTTATATGTTAAACTGAAGAGTGGAATCTTAGAAATGGTATTTAATCAAACTTTGATTGGTGTATGAAAGAAAAATTCGCGTCTTAATGTTTTAATTTGTTATATGACAGGTTATTGATTTATATTGTAACAAAGTATTTATTAATTTTATTATTTTTATTAACAGAGTGGTCATTTTTATGTTTATATTTTGCTACTCTGTAAATTTCCCTGGTGGCTTATCTTTTGTTTACCATTCATAGTTTGTCCTTGCCTGAAATAATTTTTGTTTCCTCCTGAAGTTTGTCTTTCCTAATTTTCCATGTGGCAATATCAATTTATGTCTAACTGGCCTTGTCCTTATTGTCTGCGAAAGAGCATTGCTTGATGTAAATATTTATACGTATTTTTACTGTCATAAAAACAATAAATATTATTTATTATCTTTCTTTTATTTTATATACACTGCGTGACATTGAAAATGGAACACCAAGAAATAGTGGCCAGAAAATTATGCAAATTTCAGGGTAAACGCGCCTAACCGAGTTATGCAAATGATGTAAAATGCGCAGCTCTCGTGCGCACATGGAGTAAGATATAAGGGAAGGAACTTGCAGAAAGGACAGTATTCGTGTCGTTATTTCTTCAAGGAAAATCATTGTAGAAATTTTGTTCTTGTGTCAAAAGACACGTGTAATAACAGAGAATGCCAGGTCATCGTAAACGGAGGCAGTTCAAGCAGACAGACGCTTTTACGAGGGGCATGGTGATCGGACTGAAAAGGGCAGGTTGGTCCATACGTCAAATCGCAGCTGATACACACCTTGGTGCGTCCACGGTGCACCGACTGTGGAGAAGATGGTTGGAACAATAAAATGTGGCAATTTATAGGAATGTCGGTGCAACCAGAGTGACGTCAGCACGTGTGGATCGGCGTATCCTTCGACAAGCAGTGGCGGCCCCACAAGCCACTTGTACCGCCATCCTGCAACATGTGCAAGACACCCTAGATCATTCCATCTCGACCAGAACCATTTCCCGTCGATTGGTTGCTAATGGCTTGCACTCATGCCGTCCGCTAAGAAGACTGCCATTGACCCCACCGAATAGGCGCCAACGTTTGGAATGGTGCCGGGCTAGATCGACGTTGATGACGGAATGGCACAGGGTCGTGTTCTCAGATGAGTCGCGTTTCTGCTTGTCCAGTGATAGTCGCCGTGTACGCGTGTGGCGTCGACGTGGAGAAAGGTCCAATCCGGCAGCAATTGTGGAACGCCCCACCGTGCGACAACGTGGAATCATGGTTTGGGGCGCAATCGCGTATGATTCCAGGTCACCTTTACTTCGTATTCAGGGCACTATGACGGCCCAACGATACGTTGATGATGTGCTGCGACCGGTGACACTCCCCTACCTTCAGGGGGTACCCAATGCCCTTTATCAGCAGGATAACTCCCGACCGCACACTGCTCGCATTAGCCAACAAGCTCTGCAAGATGTACAGATGCTTCCCTGGCCACCGTACTCTCCTGATCTCTCACCAATCGAGCACGTCTGGGACATCATTGGACGCCGTTTGCATGCCTTGCCACAGCCGCGTTCAGAAGACGAACTGTGGCAAATGGTTGAGAGGGAATGGAGAGCCATCCCTCAGGACGCCATCCGTACTCTGATTGACTCTCTACCTAGACGTGTTGCTGCGTGCATCGCCGTCCGCGGTGGTCCTACTTGCTACTAAGCCGACGCCGTTCTCGCTCTGTATTATGACTATCATTTTGAAATAAAGATCACTTATTGTTCGTCCCTGTCTCTCTCTGTCTGCCGAGTTTCATCACTTTCTGGCCACTATTTCTTGGTGTTCCATTTTCAATGTCACGCAGTGTATCTCTTATTATAAAATAAATGAAGCTTCCAGGGTTAAGTTTCTTGTACAACTTTTTATTTTCAAGTTTTCAGACTTGTGTCAGTCCTTCAACAGGATTATCACTTTAACAATTTAATAATAAATACATTTTTAAATACAAGTTATTATATACATATTTTAAATACCTACTATATAATGAGAGAAAAATATACTACATTATTTCTGTTTGAAAAACAAAATATTGAAAATATACGTGCATGGTGGATGATACGTGCTGGTTGAATGATATCTCGAGACTTCAAATTAAATTTAATAAATTCGTGAACTATTGTGGTATATAAAGAAGAGTGCCTACATCTATGGGATAGTATTTGTCCATATTGTTTCGTATGTTTCTGATATTTCGATGCATCTGTTTATGCTTTTATGCTGTTTGGTTATCATAGATTCTATTAAAAGTCTTTGGTATTTACTATGGATATTGTCATAATACACTATGGGTTGAGATAAGTTAATATTAAATTTTAAAAAATATTAAAATTTTTGAAATGAAACACGAAAAATGGCCATAATACTATAAAACATGTACTAGCCGAGTGACCCGAGCAACGCCCCGGATTTAGACGATGTGACGGGAAGACAAATTAAGAGCATAGATGACTTTAAAATTGCAATGGGTATATTCTGATTTCTTGGAGGCAGCATTTCACGTAAGGTTAAATAAAAATATTTTCTAAGAAAAGTATATGCATTTAAACCTGTCTATAGCGCCCCCTCTAAATAGCGCCTTCTTCTCTATAGCTCCCGATTTTAAATATGTAGTACGATGCGTTTTACATTAAAAGTGACCTGTCTATAGCAACCCCTCTCTATAGCACCCTATTTTGTTGAGTCCTAAGAGGGGGCGCTATAGACAGGTTTAACTGTATATTCGAAAAATTAGCAGTTTTTGCTTGTTAAAAAATAAAAATTTGAAACAAAATTATGCCAAGAAATATGATTAAGAAACACGAAAAATCTATCATTAGATATTAATATAATTCAATACAAGGTTGTCCCAAAAGTTAGTAAACATATTATGATTTATATTTTACAAGTATTTACAAACTTTTAGGACAACCTTGTAATTCTGAAACTTGGCCCAACTACTGATTGACCACCCTTGATATAGAACATCAGAGATTAAATCATTCTTCTATAAGAATTCTGTTATAATTTTACCAAGGTAACTAATATTATCAAGGTTGTCCCAAAAGTTTGTAAACACTTGTAAAATATAAATCTATTGAAAAGAAACACATTGCCAGTACATTTATTTATTACAAATTTCATCGATTGATGGCAATTAAATTTATAATTTGTGTTGATCAATTTTAAGTTGTCGGAATATAACACGTGCGCCACTAAGTTCAAACTCTTTGTGAAAATATATTTGAAGAAGAAGAAAACGCTATTTGTGGACAAAAGAGAAATTCTGTTCTATAGGTAACGGTAGGCCATATCATGTGATTGTATGGATGAGATGTGTCCCCCTCACAGCAGATGCCAGTATATTATCAATATGAGTATCATTCATCTATTATTCTCCTATCAGATAACACATTTATCAAATGTCAATCTGTTTGACAAATGGAAGTCGAGCAAACATTGGAACGACACCTGGCATCAGCTGACCGCAGTTCTAATCCATTAGACGGGTGAGGACAAATCATGTGGAGAGGGCGTGAGAAATGCTCTCACCCGATAATGCATGTTATCAAAACTCAGGGGGTGAAGGATTTGCGAGAGAAAGAAAAGCAGGGGGGTATCCCCATCCACTCCCCCATAAATAGGGATATTAAAGAAGCCACGTGTCGGACTTAAGTCCATTTTGATTAGAAAGGGTCCTAACCGCACGCCCCTTCTAATTAAAAAGTCAGTGGCCCGCAGCTCCCTTGCCGCCAGCTCATAGCTTCCCTCCCGACTGATTTCCTTTATGGTCGAACGGGCGGTCGTTGGATGACAGGAACTTGGTGTTTATCCTCACTCCTCACTGTGTTTATCGCCCCGTAATCTAATCTAGCGGTTGCCGTCACTTCATGCCTCGGCTGGCGGCCTTTCAATAATCCAACTTGGTCAAATTTATTCATATTATATTTAATTCATCTTTGTGTGTCCGTAAAGATGGAAATTAGAAGAATTTCTAACGAAAATCAGGGCAACGGATGATCCTAGCTGCGGAAAAGAAGCGGAAGATCCTAGTTCTATGGAAAAGAAAAACAAAACTCAACACCTTTCAATAATCCCAAATTGGTAAAATTTATTCAGATTAGATTTAATTCATCTTTGGGTGTGCTTAAAGATGGAAATTAGAAGAATTTCTAACGAAAATCAGACCAACGGATAATCCTAGCTGCTTCTGTGGAAAAGAAAAACAAAACTCAACACCTTTCAATAATCCAATTAGGTAAAATTTATTCATATTAGATTCAATTCACCTTGGGTGTGCTTAAGGATGGGAATTAGAAGAATTTCTCTAGCGAAAATCAGGGCAACAGATGATCCTAGCTGCTTCTATGAAAAAGAAAACCAAACCTCAATACATTTATTGATAGAATGTCCGATCTTTCACAGCTACAGAAGTAATCATTTTTATCCCATCAAAGCAATGTGTGAATTTGTATATAACAAAAACATTTATGTAAAATTGAATAATTTTTGTAAATTCATTTTAGATTTTCTTTTCTGTTTGAGAAAACCAACCTTTAATTTTTTTTTTAGTTGTTATTGAATTGTATATAAATGAATTGAATATAAGCTTCTAAAATGTATTTAGGTGCAAGTATCCCAAGCTGGGATATTTAAACATTTCTATATTCACTCGAAAGGTTTTTATGAAACTGACCATAATTGTACGTCTTTGCTGGACCATTGGCCTATTGAGCAGCTAACGCTTGAAAGCAGCTATTCTACAATGTTGTCCCAAAAGTTCGTAAACACTTACAAAAAATTGAAATACCAATATTATTCTCCGTTATGTATAATGTCTTTGTATTATGTATAAAGTAATTGTATTATATATTCGCGCCGTGATAATATAATTCGCTAAATAATAAGAAAAACACGAATTTTTGTAACAACCTTATAACCAAAAATGAAACTTGTTGCAAGTTGTACTATTCATTTATTCTGGTACAGTAGAACCTCCCTGTAAAGGACAACACCTAATTATAAAGCCAAAGTGTCCTTTAGGGAGAGATGTCCTCTTACCAAAGAGTTGCTAAATACAGTAGAACCTCCCTGTAAAGGACACCTAATTGCAGAACTAAATGTCCTTTAGAGAGAGGTGTCCTTTTACCGGAGAGTTGCTAAATACAGTAGAACCTCCCTGTAAAGGACAACACCTAATTACAGAGCCAAAGTGTCCTTTAGGGAGAGGTGTCCTCTTACCGGAGAGTTTCTAAATACAGTAGAACCTCCCTGTAAAGGACACCTAATTGCAAAGCCAAAGTGTTCTTTAAGGAGAGGTGTCCTCTTATTGGAGAGTTGTTAAATACAGTAGAACCTCCCTGTAAAGTACACCTAATTGCAAAGCCAAAGTGTTCTTTAGGGAGAAGTGTCCTCTTACCAGAGAGTTTCTAAATACAGTAGAACCTCCCTGTAAAGGACACCTAGTTGCAGAGCCAAAGTGTCCTTTAGGGAGAGGTGTTCTCTTACTGGAGAGTTGTTAAATACAGTAGAACCTCCCAGAAAAGGATACCTAATTGCAAAGCCAAAGTGTCCTTTAGGGAGAGGTGTCCTCTTACCAAAGAGTTGCTAAATACAGTAGAACCTCCCTGTAAAGGACAACACCTAATTACAGAGCCAAAGTGTCCTTTAGGGAGAGGTATCCTCTTACCGGAGAGTTTCTAAATACAGTAGAACCTCCCTGTAAAGGACACCTAACTATAAAGCCAAAGTGTCCTTTAGGGAGAGGTTTTCTCTTACCGGAGAGTTGCTAGAGTAGAACCTCCCTGTAAAGGACACCTAATTGCAAAGCCAAAGTGTTCTTTAGGGAGAGGTGTCCTCTTACTGGAGAGTTGATAAATAGTAAAAATGGTAATTTTACAAATGAAAACTGTCCTTTATAGAGAGATGTTCTTTATCGTGAGTGTCCTTTCATGGAAGTTCCACTGTAATAGAAAAAAAAAACACTATATTTGTGTATTTGAAAAAGTGAAAGCAAAGAACGAGCTTTTATGTTTACAAACATAAGACAGTTCGACTTTTACACGTACAAGTTTAACTTCAAGTGTCGTTTTACAATCACAGGACGCAGTGCATTATATTGCATTATAAGTTACTTTAGGTATTATTTACGAACGGAAAAATACGTACAGGGTAGCCTAGTGGACAGGGCATCTGCCCGGTAAGCGGAACACTGTGGGTTCGATTCCCATCCCTGGACACTTTTATTTTTCCGTTCATCATTACTCTTCATAATTCACCCTTATATACCTCATCCAAAAAGGTTAGAAATAGTCAATATTTCACCTTGAAATAAATTTTGATTTTTCGTTGAAAAGAAACTCATGCGGTGTAACTTCAAGTGTCGTTTTACTTACAAGCATGCCATTACCATGTTTGGTTATTTGCACTTACTGGTAGGATTGGACTTTTTCAAGAATCGAGGGCCATTAAAGCAATTTTTTTTTCACAGAAAATTTGTCCAATACCGGTTCCTGGGGCGTTGCTGTCGAAAATGGACAGCAAAACTAGATAAATACCAAATTCTGGGTTAATACTTTTTATTCGAAGCTCGATGAAAGCGAAAGATAACTAATTGAGACCAGGACCTACTGAAGAGATCAAAAAACAGAAAACTTCAAATCTCCGCCCATGGTTTATTAGAAAGTTTTTTTTTTTTTGCGTATCCCTAGTACACGTGGTACAGGCCATGATAATCATTGTGGGTAGAAGTAGGCGACTGCTTTTACTGTAAGTGCACCACATATTGTTGCACCAGGTTGCGGCTTGGCAGACTCTTCAGCCTTGATTCTCTCCTGTGCTGGGTCTTGCATCTTACCAGAGCGTGTTTCAACCATCCTACAAATTTATAAAAGGGAATAATGAGATAAGTCTACTTTATGTAGCCACCAGAATCCTTTATTTATTTTCTCACATCAAAGAGAGCAGTGAAGTCACAGTGTAGCTAAATACAAATGATGATAATCTAAAAATAATCTGTTTTAAATAAATATCATAGAATATAAAAATAAATAAATATATAATTTAAATTTCAAATATATTAAAAATAATATAATAAATACGCCATTAATCATGATGTAACACTTCCCCCTCTCCAGAGGTCGTCACGTCCTCGTGAGTTACCTCATCAATTCTCTCAAAATAGGGTTTGAGTCTTGAGACATGGACAATCAATGGGTCTTGGCCAGGATTATCTTTCGGCTCAATTAAGTAATTTACGTTAGACAGCTTCTTTAATATTCGATATGGGCCAAAATATTTTCTCAATAGTTTTTCGCATTTTCCGATTTTCCTGACTGGTGTCCAAACTGCCACTAAATGTCCTGGTTCATAGATTTTCTCATTGTGTTTTTGTCATAGTTTCTTTTCATTCTTTCCTGAGTCTTCTCTGTGTTGTTAATGACTACCTGTCTCGTCCTTGCTATTTTATCTAAGTAGTTTTCTATATATTCGTCGTAATCGTCCATGTTACTGTCCGTTGGGATATTCTCGTCGTCTAAGAGGGACATGGGTTCCCTTCCAAACAACAGGAAAAATGGAGAGTAGCCTGTGGTTTCTTGAATCGTGGTATTATACGCGTGGGTGATAAAAGGGAGGATTTCATCCCAGTTCTTTTGGTCTGTGTTCACATACATGCTGATCATATTGATTAAAGTTCTATTTAGCCGTTCCGTTAGTCCGTTAGTCTGGGGGTGGTAGCTCGTTGTGAAGCAGTGTTTCACTTTGCACATTTTCATTACCTCCTTCATCAAATTGCTAGTGAATTGTGAACCTCTATCGCTAATAAGAAATCTTGGGGCCCCGTGACGTAAAATAATATGTTCGATTAAAAATGTAGAGACTTCTTTCACGGTTGCTTCTGATACTGCCTTTGTTTCAGCATACTTGGTATAATAATCAGTCAACACAATTATCCACTTCCTTCTTCTTTTCGTTGATGGCAAGGGGCCAACAAAGTCAATTCCGATTCTTTCAAAAGGGTAGTTAGCTGGGGGAATAGGTTGTAGAAGTCCAGAAGGCAAGTGATTTGAACCTTTCCGACTTTGGCAAAGATGGCACGTCTTTACAAATTCTGAAACATCTTTCAACATGGAAGGCCAATAGTATTTATTCTTCAATCGGTAAGTGGTTCTGGCGACGCCCAGATGGCCATTCAGCATATGGTTGTGGTATTCACTCATGACTTCCTTCCTTCTCTTCTTTGGCATTACCAGCAACCATGCCCTACCTTCAGGATTTGGATTTTTCTTGTAGAGACACCCATTTTCTTCTTTGAAGTTCTGTGTAATTGAAGGCTTGTTTCCACTAAGGTTCTCCTTAATATTCTCAATAAAATCATCCTTTTCGTCTATTATTTGATTCAGAAATAGTCTTTCATAATCTTCGTCCCATTCGTTTTCAGGTAAGGGTCCTCTAGATAGACCATCAGCGTCCAGATGTTTTTTACCCGATTTATGTATGATTTCGAAATTATATTCCTGAATCTTCAGTGCCCATCGTGCTAATCGGCCGGTCGGATCTTTCAGATTCTTAAGCCAGCATAGTGCGTGATGATCAGTTACGATTTTGAAGTGCCTTCCATATAGGTAGGGTCGTAACTTGGACATTGACCACACAACAGCTAGACATTCTTTTTCGGTAGTCGAATAATTTTGCTCAGGTTTGCTCAGTGTTCGACTTAAATATGAGATAACTTTTTCTTTATCGCCGAACTTTTGGACTAATGTTGCACCCAGGCCGATGTTAGATGCGTCAGTATGAATGTAAGTAATTGCATTCGGGTCAAAGTGCCCTAAGATTGGAGGATTTATCAATGCTACTTTAAGGGTTTGAAATGCTTTCTCATGATTTTCTGTCCAGGTAAAAGGTACATTCTTTTTTATAAGACTGGTTAATGGATCGGCAATTTTTGAAAAACCTTTGATAAATTTTCTATAATATGAGCACATTCCTAAAAATGATTGAACTTCTTTTATCTTTTTGGGCCGAGGAAAATCTCTAATATCCTTGATATTATGCTCCGCTGGTTTTATACCATGTTGATTAGTTATATGGCCAAGAATCTCCAGTTCTTCGAAAGCAAATTGGCATTTTTTGTTGTTCAATTTTAAATTAGCCTCGCGAAAACATTTTAAAACAGCTTCTATTCTTTTGAGATGTGTTGAAAAATCCGAGCTATAAATGATTACGTCATCTAGATAACATAAGCAAATTTGCCATCTAAGATTACCAAGCATATTTTCCATGTTCCTCTCAAATGTAGCAGGGGCATTGCATAGACCAAAGGGCATTACGTTGAACTCATATAGGCCATGTGCTGTAGTGAAGGCTGTCTTTTCTTTATCTTTCTCCTCAACCTCTACTTGCCAATATCCTAATTTAAGGTCAATTGCTGAAAAGTATTTGGATCCTTGAAGTGTATCCAATACTTCATCAATTCTGGGAATTGGGTAAACATCCTTCACTGTTACATCATTCAATTTTCTGTAGTCAACGCAAAATCTGTACTTACCATCTCGCTTCTTGACCAAGATTACAGGGAAGGACCATGGACTCGAGGATGGTCTAATTATGCCGTCTCTGAGCATTTCATCAATTTGTTCTTTTATGATTTCTCGCTCACCCTATACGGCTTGTGTTTGATCGGTTTCGCGCCTTCTGTATCGATCCGATGTTTCGCTAAGTTGGATCTTCCTAATCCCGACGAAAACAAATCCTCGTACCTTTCCAAAACTTGTTTCAATTGCTCCTTTTCCGTATATGCTAAATTTTTGTTTATCTGAAATTGGGGTTCTTCATGCTCTTTTTGTTCACTTTCTTCCATAAGATTCACTTCGGCTGGCTGGCTTCCAAAGCACAATGTTTGGTTTTTTAATATTTTTAATGGTCGAGGGTAAGGGTTTGTTATCCAGATATATGTTTCCTTATTCACAACATTTATTAAGCTTCTCGCTAGTCGAAGTCCATTTGTTTGAAACATTTTATGGTTCTCCTCGATGATGTATTCGCCATCCTCTGCTTCTACAAATGCATTAATCAATTTAATAGAAAGTTCTGGTATAATGGCATCCTTTGCACTTTTTATTTTCTTCTGTTGATATTTGATTACGTCACGATTTTCTGTCAAGTCATATTTGATTATTTCACGCTGACAATCAATTTTTGCGTTCATTTTCTTAAGAAAATCACGTCCAAGTATAAATATTCGCAAATGTGTTCTCATTATCACAAATTGATGTGTAATTGTTTTGTCATCAAATTTTATATTTAAAATAATATTTCCTACGATATCTAATTCTTTGCCATCGGGTCCGGAGCACATTTTATCAGGATTTATTATTTCAAGACCTGTGTTAAGAGCTGTACTTAGGTCGACCACTGAAAGATCGGCGCCTGTATCAATCAAAGCTTCGCAGATACCGATTCTATCCACGTTAATGTTCATTTTATATTTGGGGTCTAACTTTTTAATTCCTTTTATGGTCGACTTGCTTTGATTGACGGACTCAGGCGCGATGTTTAGTTTAAATCTTCTAATGCAGCATATCTATTCCTTGTAGGGATACTCGAGTACGGGCTATTACTTACGTCAGAGTAGAGCAGAGGTCTCGACTTCTGAGTTCCATTATCCATTCGGATTTCTTCTTCGACCTTGTCTTGTGTAACTATGGGGTCCTCTTCCACAATTCTTACAAACCTGACTCTGCAATACCGCGCTACGTGTCCTGGCTTGTTACACTTGAAACATATTGGTCTCCCGTCTTCTGTCCTATTCCTATTTGAATTTGGATTCTTATTGTATGTTTTACTTGGGTAGACCGGTTTTGGCTCAGGATTGGGAGTGTAAGATCGTCTAGGGGCAGATACCTGGGGCAGAGGCTTGTTCTGGTAATACCTCGGAGTGGGGGCCTGGGGCTTGGAGGTGTTCTGATAGTACCTCGGAGCGGGGGCCTGGGGCTTGGAGGTGTTCTGATATGGTCTTCTGAACGACGTAGCATTCTTCCATTGCTCTTGATGATGGGGACGAGGAGAGCGTGGTCCATTATAAAGAGCTTTTGATTTTTCTGCACGTTCTTGGTAATTCTTTTCGAACAAATCCAGCTTTTTACAAATTTCTAGAAGTTCATTGGTATTTTTAGGAGGGTTTAGGTGAAGGGCAAAAGAGTATTCTTTCTTTAACCCTCCAATAACCCAGTTTATTTTAGTCTCTTCTTCCATTTGGGAGTCGACCTTGTTGCACAGTACAAGGATATCCTCTGCGAACCTGATTGCAGGTTCATTCCACTGTTGTATCCTGTTTAATCTCATCCTCATTTCTTCTTTGTTGGCGTCTGAGGCAAAATCCTCAATTAGGCGGCTCTTGAAATTTTCCCAGCTGGTGAAACTTACTTTGTGTAGGTTCAGCCAGGTTTTGGCGCTACCAATCATATTCATGGCAGCATAACGGGAGATAATGTAGTCTGCCCAATGGTACAGGAAGCCAATTTCTTCAAGAGATTCAATCCATGGGCGAGGGTCTTCTGTTCCATCATACTTGGGGATGTCGATGTTGGGATTCAGGACAACTGGGTCGGAACTAGCATCTCTACCAATTGTTGCACCAGGTTGCGGCTTGGCAGACTCTTCAGCCTTGATTCTCTCCTGTGCTGGGTCTTGCATCTTACCAGAGCGTGTTTCAACCATCCTACAAATTTATAAAAGGGAATAATGAGATAAGTCTACTTTATGTAGCCACCAGAATCCTTTATTTATTTTCTCACATCAAAGAGAGCAGTGAAGTCACAGTGTAGCTAAATACAAATGATGATAATCTAAAAATAATCTGTTTTAAATAAATATCATAGAATATAAAAATAAATAAATATATAATTTAAATTTCAAATATATTAAAAATAATATAATAAATACGCCATTAATCATGATGTAACAATATCTAAACTTGTGAAAGGCAGTTCGACTTTGCACTTACAAATTTTCCAGAGCCCCCGTTTGGTTACTTGCACTTGTTGGTAGAGTTGGACTTTAGAAAGAATCGGGGAGCATTTTTTTTTTTTTTATAATAAAAAAAAAAAAGCGCCCAATGCGGGAATCGAACCCGGGCAACGCTCCGGGTTTACCCAAAGGACCTGTGAAGCCATATTAAGAGCATATATTGTAACAAAGTATTTATTATTTTATTAGCAGATTATTATTTTTATGTTTATATTTGCTATACTCTGTACACTTCCCTCTTTTGCTTATCTTTTGTTTATCACTCATAGTTTGTTCTTGTCAGAAATAAATTGTTATATCATCCCGAAGTTGGTCTTCCCTAATTTTCCACGTGGTAAAATTGAGGATTAAAAATTGCGATGGGTATACATCCATACCTCGCTTTGCGTCGGGGTTACGTTCCAAAAAAAAAAACACGACGCAAATTGAAAATAAAATTTTGATGGCATGGCGCAATCAAAAACAAAGGTGTGGCCATATTTTAGGGAAAAAAAAAATTAAAGACTCGAATCCGAAACAACGCAACTTCGAAAATCTAACGACGCACAGTGAAAATCAGTAAAAATTAAGCAGCGACGCAACTTCGAAAAAAACGCAAAACGAAACGACTCAAAGCGAGGTATTGGTGTATTTTAATTTCTTAGCAACAGAATTTCAAGTAAGGTTAAATAAAAATTCTTTCTAAGTGAAGTAAATAAATTCGGCAGATACGCACATGAATAAATCCCGGGCATCCATAGTAGATCCCAAAGAAAATTTCTACAGAGAAAACTGATTATAAGCAGAATAGTAAATAACAATTGACTTAGAAACACGAAATTGATAAAATTCAATAATCTAAACGAATTTATTTTAAAAAGCAATTAGTGGTGATGATATATATAAAAAGTAAAATTTTAAGCAAAAAATCTACGATTGTAAAATTGAATAAATAAAAAAATATATCTTGGGTGTGTTTACTGTATTGTTGTTGTCCGTGTCCAATGAAGAGCCTCAGATGTCTCCATGCATCTCTATCACAGCAGTCACAATGTCCTTTATCTTGGGTGTGTATACTGTATTGTTGTTGTTGTTGTCGTGTCCAATGAAGAGCCTCAGAAGTCTCCATGCATCTCTATCACAGCAGTCGCAGTCCTCTATCTTGGGTGTGTATACTGTATTGTTGTTGTTGTTGTCGTGTCCAATGAAGAGCCTCAGATGTCCCCATACATCTCTATCACAGAAGTCATAATGTCCTCTATCTTGGGTGTGTATACTGTATTGTTGTTGTTGTCGTGTCCAATGAAAAGCCTCAGATGTCTCCATGCATCTCTATCACAGCAGTTGCAATGTCTTCCATCTTGGGTGTGTATACTGTATTGCTGTTTTTGTGTCAAATGTATAGCCTCAGATGTCTCCATGCATCTCTATCAAAGCAGTCGCAATGTCCTCAATCTTGGGTGTGTATACTGTATTGTTGTTGTCGTGTCCAATGAAGAACCTCAAATGTCTCCATACATCTCTATCACAGCATATAAAGTAATTGTATTAAGTATTATTATGATTTCGCCGTAATAATATTATTCGCCAAGTAATAATAAAAACACGAACTTTCAGGACAACTTTATATTATGGTTAACGTGATTATTTATATAAAAATATAACCGTTTTCTTTTCTCCGTTCTATATCAATTCTGACACCACAGCATATTGATTTTGATTGAGTACGTATATCAGCATACATTATGTGATAAATTTAAATATCTCTGATTTTCATTTACAAATTCCTGACCATGAAGGAAGACTGACGAAAGGTATTTGAATCCCCAATCTCTGCTTCCATTGTCTTGTATGCAAAAGAGATGATATTAATATATGGCTCCCTGCTCTATTGAAGGAATGCAGTCACTTCGGAAGCTTTTAATTTGACGTCGATGTGTCAAATTATGCTGACAACATTTTTTTCCTTTCTAGGAGAAGCACTCACAATTTTCCCTCTTTGTTTTCTGATTAGTGATTACTGAGTCCTTCATTTGCGGTAAATCCATGTAAAATGCATTTCTTTTCCTCCAATTTACTCAGACTAAGCTATTTATGGAAATATCTTTATTTAAGGGGCTGCTAACCAAAATAGATGATTTTTGAGCCCCAATGGCCACGTAAAGCGGAATATACAAACCACTATGACCAGGCTGGGGAGGCTAGGGACTGGATCTCTGTTAGGGAAGAGGCTGGTTAGGCCAGACTAATCTATTTATCAGTTTGTTTGTCTTAATATAATTTTCCCTGTAAATAAATATCATATTAACATTAAGGTATTATTACTGTTTTTCCTGTATATGTAACCTACATTTCTGTGCTTGGAGAATCTGTATAAGACTGAAAGGGGTTAATAAAGCTTTTTGTTGTTGTACATTGCTGATTACTGGTACTATTACTGTTATTCCTGTATGTATCCTACATTTCTACTTGGAGAATCTGTATAAGACTGAAAGGTCCTAATAAAGCTTGTTGTTGTACATTGCTGATTACTGGTACTATTACTGTTATTCCTGTATGTACCCTACATTTCTACTTGGAGAATCTGTATAAGACTGAAAGGTCTTAATAAAGCTTTTTGTTGTTGTTGATTACTGGTACTATTACTGTTATTCCTGTATGTACCCTACATTTCTATGCTTGGAGAATCCGTATAAGACTGAAAGGTCTTAATAAAACATTTTGTTGTTGTTGATTACTGGTACTATATTGTTGCACCAGGTTGCGGCTTGGCAGACTCTTCAGCCTTGATTCTCTCCTGTGCTGGGTCTTGCATCTTACCAGAGCGTGTTTCAACCATCCTACAATTTTGTATAATGTATGTATCCTGCATTTCTACTTAGAGAATCTGTATAAGACTGAAATTTCTTAATAAAGTTTTTTTTTGTTGTTGTACATTGCTGATTACTGGTACTATTACTGTTATTCCTGTATGTATCCTACATTTCTACTTGGATAATCTGTATAAGACTGAAAGGTCTTAATAAAGTTTGTTGTTGTACATTGCTGATTACTGGTACTATTACTGTTATTCCTGTATGTACCCTACATTTCTACTTGGAGAATCTGTATAAGACTGAAAGGTCTTAATAAAGTTTGTTGTTGTACATTGCTGATCACTGGTACTATTACTGTTATTCCTGTATGTATCCTACATTTCTGTGCTTGGAGAATCTGTATAAGACTGAAAGGTGTTAATAAAGCTTGTTGTTGTTGTACATTGCTAATTACTGGTACTATTACTGTTATTCCTGTATGTACACTACATTTCTACTTGGAGAATCTGTATAAGACTGAAAGGTGTTAATAAAGCTTTTTGTTGTTGTTGATTACTGGTACTATATTGTTGCACCAGGTTGCGGCTTGGCAGACTCTTCAGCCTTGATTCTCTCCTGTGCTGGGTCTTGCATCTTACCAGAGCGTGTTTCAACCATCCTACAATTTTGTATAATGTATGTACCCTACATTTCTATGCTTGGAGATCCGTATAAGACTGAAGGGTCTTAATAAAGCTTGTTGTTGTTGTACATTGCTGATTACTGGTACTATTACTGTTATTCCTGTATGTATCCTACATTTCTACTTGGAGAATCTGTATAAGACTGAAAGGTCTTAATAAAGCTTGTTGTTGTACATTGCTGATTACTGGTACTATTACTGTTATTCCTGTATGTACCCTACATTTCTACTTGGAGAATCTGTATAAGACTGAAAGGTCTTAATAAAGCTTGTTGTTGTACATTGCTGATTACTGGTACTATTACTGTTATTCCTGTATGTACCCTACATTTCTACTTGGAAAATCTGTATAAGACTGAAAGGTGTTAATAAAGCTTTTTGTTGTTGTAATTGCTGATTACTGGTACTATTACGTTATTCCTGCATGTACCCTACATTTCTACTTGGAGAATCTGTATAAGACTGAAAGGTCTTAATAAAGCTTGTTGTTGTTGTACATTGCTGATTACTGGTACTATTACTGTTTTTCCTGTATGTACCCTATATTTCTACTTGGATAATCTGTATAAGACTAAAAGGTCTTAATAAAGCTTGTTGTTGTTGTACATTGCTGATTACTGGTACTATTACTGTTTTTCCTGTATGTATCCTACATTTCTGTTTGGAGAATTTGTATAAGACTGAAAGGTCTTAATAAAGTTTTTTGTTGTTGTTGTAATTGCTGATTACTGGTATGCTATTTAGCCAAAAAATCTGCTAAGGCAAGCCTCACAACCTTTAAGGAAACGAACACTGACGTAGACCGCAATATTTATGTCTCAAATAGGAAAAGGTACACGACCTTAATAAACTTCAACAAGAAAAAATATCTTCAGGAAAAACAAGAACTTCTTAAAAATGCCCGTGACTCCGCAAACCTTTGGAAAACTATAGCTACCTTGAAAGACAAAAGCTATATACAAGGAAATATAACAATTTTAGAGTGGCAATGCTTTTACAACAAACTGCTCTCTGCTGAAACGACGATAGGAAGCGACCTATCTACTCTCTCACGAATTGATCCTGAACTCTACTGTGAAATCTCCATAACAGAAATAACTAGAGAAATCTCCAGTCTGGCAAATGAAAAAGCTTGTGGCGCTGACGAAATTCCGAATGAAGCATTAAAGACCCTACCTTTCGAACACCTTGTTACTCTAAAAAATATATTCAACAGAATCATTAATTCTGGTTCATATCCCTTAATATGGTCTAAATCTATCATCCATCCTATTTTTAAAAGCGGTGACCGGGATAATCCATCAAACTACCGCGGAATTGCCCTTATTAGTAATCTGTCAAAACTTTTCACATCAATACTAAAATCGCGATTACGCAACTGGATTGAAGGTAGATCAATTATTCCAGAAAACCAGGCCGGATTCAGAAAAGGCTACTCCTGTCAAGATCACATATTCACACTGTTGTCCTTGATACAGCTGACTCTCAGACGTAAAAGAAGAAAACTCTATGCTTTTTTTGTGGACCTAAAAAAGGCTTTTGACACTGTTCCCCACTCACTTCTGTGGTCAAAATTGGGTGAATTAGGTCTGGATTTCCGCTTTGTTAACCTTATCAGGAACTACTTCGAACAAATGACAACGACGGTGAGATGGAATGGACTATTTACTGAACCCATCAAAATCCGATCGGGAGTGTTACAAGGAGAACCCTTATCACCCTATCTATTTATACTCTTTGTAACTGATTTAATCAACATTTTTAATGACTCTACTCTACCAGGCATATACCTCCCTAATTTTGGAACGGTCCACCTTTTGATGTATGCCGACGACATAATTCTCATAGGAGAATCAAAAATCATTCTGCAAATAAAAATCAACATGTTGAAAAAATACTTCGAAACAAATCATCTAACCCTGAACGAATCAAAATCCAAGATAATGGTTTTCCGAAATGGTGGCCGCCCTGCAAAATCGGACAAATGGTTCTGGGGAGACCAACTGTTGACAGTGACATCGAAATATCTCTATCTTGGCTATCCCCTCACAACAACAATCTCGTTTAGTCAAGTGGCTTCATACTTTAAAGGCAAAGCGCTTGCAGCTACCGGCGAAGTATGGAAAATTATGGAGAAATCCAGGTTGAATTCATTTGGTTCATCAATGAAACTATTAGACTCGATTATCCTGTCAACTCTGCTGTATTCTGCTCCAATTTGGGCAAACGAAAAGTACAAAATCTTGGACCAAATTCAGAATAACTATCTCCGACGACTATTGAACTTGCCGAGTAACACACCAGGCTACATACTACGCATGGAAACCGGACGCTTCTCACTAGGAGTCACAGCAACCAAACTAATTCTAAAGTTCTGGTTAAGAATATTAAAAATGAAAAAATCCAGATTGCCCGCAATCTGTCTAGCCCAATTATGGGAAACGTCCACTCTGACGAATGCCTTTATAGGTTTTACAGAAAATTTAATGAATATCCTAAACTCAACTGGATTCATGTGGTTAAAGAATTGTTCAGACCCCAATATTCTACAGAAAGCAATACCTCAAATTATCAGAATCACTATAGAACAGTCTATCCAAACCGACCAATCAAGAATAACCAATTCGAAGCTACACACACACTACAAATATTTACATAAAACATTCGCAGCAGAGAACTATCTACTAAGTGAACTCCCACTGCCGGCTAAACGCCTCATTGCGCAATTGAGAATTCTGTTTGTTTTATATCGAGAAGACCATATAAAATATCTAAGGACAGAAGACTTGTATTGCCAACTATGCAAAAATAGAACCGAAAATGAATTAGAACATTATATATTTGAATGCATGCCTCTTGACACGGAAAGAAAAATACTCTTCTCTAAGATAGGCCATACACACTTCACATTATATTCTTTATTATCCAACTTTATAGACAATAGTTCAGTAGCTCTAAATCTATATAACTTCCATAAAAATGCTGTAAAAAAAAAAGACTTAACCGAACATTCAAACATACCAAAAATTTCTGTTTGATGAGAGAGACAGAACCAACATCCAATTATTTGTTTAGGCAGATACGATAAGTTAACAATGATAAAACGGTGTTTACCTTACAACCCTGAACACGAGGATTTCCTGGGAAATCTCTTAAAGATTTCTTAAAAAATACATGGCCCACCTGTGCTGTGTGAGAGCTTAAATGGTCTTGTTCCATATGTAAATACCTGTTTTCTTTCCTCTTTTCGCTCTCCACTTCTCCCATCCATATTTCCAAATTTTTTTTTTTTTCTCTTTTTTTGATTTTTTTATTCTTCTTATTTTTTATTCTTTCTTATAATCTGTATATATTTACCAAATGTATATAATCTTTCTCCATTTTTTATTTCCCACTTTCATAGGTTTCTCCGTTTTGTAACCCCAAGGAGAATCCTCTGTAAGACCTGTGTGTCTTAATAAAGGCTTTTGTGTGTGTGTGTGTGTGTGTGTGATTACTGGTACTATTACTGTTATTCCTGTATGTACCCTACATTTCTACTTGGAGAATCTGTATAAGACTGAAAGGTGTTAAAAAAGCTTTTTGTTGTACATTGCTGATTACTGGTACTATTACTGTTATTCCTGTATGTACCCTACATTTCTACTTGGAGAATCTGTATAAGACTGAAAGGTCTTAATAAAGCTTGTTGTTGTACATTGCTGATTACTGGTACTATTACTGTTATTCCTGTATGTACCCTACATTTCTACTTGGAGAATCTGTATAAGACTGAAAGGTCTTAATAAAGCTTGTTGTTGTTGTACATTGCTGATTACTGGTACTATTACTGTTATTCCTGTATGTATCCTACATTTCTGTGCTTGGAGAATCTGTATAAGACTGAAAGGTCTTAATAAAGCTTTTCGTTGTTGTTGTACATTGCTGATTACTGGTACTATTACTGTTTTTCCTGTATGTACCCTACATTTCTACTTGGAGAATCTGTATAAAGTCAATGCAAAGCAATAATGTACCATCTAGATATTGGCACGTGAAAATTAGGAAAGACAAACTTCAGGATGACACAGCAATTTATTTAAGACAAGAACAAACTATGAAGGATAAACAAAAGATAAAGAATGAGGGAAGTTTACAGAGTAGTAAAATATAAGCATAAAAATGATACTCTGTTAATACTAGTGTAAAATAATAAATACTTTTTGATACAATTTTATTAACAGAGTATCATTTTTTATATTTATAGTTTACTACTCTGTAAACTTCCCTCATTGCTTATCTTTTGTTTATCATTTCATAGTTTGTTCTTGCCTTAAATAAATTGCTGTCTCATCCTGAAGTTTGTCTTCCCTATTTTTTCACGTGGCAATATAACAAATGAAAACATTAAGACGCGAATGTTTCTTTTAACATATAAATCAAACTTTTCTACTGTCCTTACTGCGAGGAAAAAATATTGGGAGGGTTTAGTCTCATCAGTGGTGAACCCTTCCAGCAGTTTCACCAATTTCATCTATCAGACCGCTTCTTTAGAGCTCTAATACTGTATTGGATCATTCTGCTTTTATATGCTCAACTGAAGGGTGGAATCTTAGAATGGACATGAGATTTCAGGACAGTAGAAATATATTTAAATACAGTTAAACCTGTCTATAGCGCCACCTCTAAATAGCGCCTTCCTCTCTATAGCGCCTGATTTTAAATACATAGTATAAAATAAAACGATTTATTGTACATATTTATTGTACATAGTACAATACTATTTACGTTAAAAGTGACCTGTATATAGCAGCCCCTCTCTATAGCACCCTATTTTGGCGAGTCTCAAGAGGGGGCGCTATAGACAGGTTTAACTGCATTTGCATCAAGCAATGCTCTTCCGCAAACAATAAGGACAAGGCCAGTTAGGCATAATTAATACAAACCAATAACACACCATCTATATATAACAAATGAAAACATTAAAACGCGAATGTTTCTTTTCACAAATAAACTCATCAAGCATTGCATAGAAGGAGCTCCTGTACTCCAGGCAGCACAGAGCCCAACAGCCTCCAGGTCCGACACATGTCCAATGGCCACAGAATCTACCGTGCTTAGGTTAACGTGTTACTGAAAAGGCGAGTGTGGAATCAGCTGCGTTCTAGTCTTTGCTTTCATCATCCAAATGGACCACGACATTCGGCGATTCTATTAATCTCCTCCGAACGGTGACTGCGGTCTTGAAGAATTTATATAAACCAAAGACCTTGATTTAAACATCATTGTATTCATCCAGTTATATATTTGTTGACTATCGGATTGAGACAAGGATAAATCACCTTAGAATTCTTAGTGGAGAAAAAAATCATATAGAAAACATTTTTACCCAACTGCAAACACATCTTAAATTTTTGACTTATTGAAAATATTTAATATTTACGAGTTATATTGTATTTTATTGAATAAAAATTAAAAACAAATATCTATTGGCGATGTGTGTGTCTTATGAAGAATTGAGTGTGATCTTTTTTTCTGCTAAAATTCGCTCTTTTGCTCGACTAATTGGCCATTATAGAATGGTCGTCTAGTCCTACCAACGGGCTGTACCAAGCAGAAAGATCAAAATGCACTGTGTCAATGAACCAAGCAAGCAACAAGTCAACAGAGCTGTAACACAAGTTCCCGGGTCAGGGATGGAAGGCAAGAAAGAAAGTGTTACGAGATATGCGTGCATGAAAGATAAGATTCCATTGGTTGTCCAACTTCCGCGATGGCAGCAGAACGATCAAAATACTCTGTGGCAATGAAACAAGCAAGCAGCAAGTCAACAGAGCTGCAACACAAGTTCCCGGGTCAGGGATTGCTGCTATAAATAGAGATATCTTGGGTAAAGAGATATGAATTTGAATCCAATAGTCGGAATCCAAGCCATTTGCTGGGAACAGTCGTTCCTTCTGTCCAATGGAACTCAAGGATCGATCCTATTTGTTAATCTATATGGATTGTCTTTTTCCGTCATCTGTCACATTGATTTTTTCATGTGCGTCTGAGGTAGAACTGTCCTGGGTGGCTACCTTTATAAAATGTCAACCTAATAACCTTGAATGAAAGACTACATTTATAAAAGGTCAATCTTTTTTTCTTTTTTTTTTATTATCCCTAGTACACGTAGTACAGGCCATGATAATCATGGTGGGTAGAAGTAGGCGACTGCTTTTATTGTAAGTGCACCACATGTCTACACATGTGAAAAGCAGTTTGACTTTGCACATGTGTAGACATGTGGTGCACTTACAGTCAAAGCAGTCGACAATCTAATGTCAATCTAACAACCTTGAATGAAAGGTTACATTTATAAAATTCAATTTAACAACCTATTGGGAGGTCTTGGCTAATCAGTAGTGAACCCTCCCAGTGATTTCGCCAAATTAATCTACCAGACCGCTTCTTTAGAGCTCCAATACTGTATTGGATCATTCTGATTTTATACGCTACATTGAAGGGTGGAATCTTAAAAATGGTTTTTAAGCAAACAATAGACATAATCTTTTAGGACAGTAGCATTACATTTAAATATTTGCATCGAACAATGCTCTTCCGCAAACAATAAGGATAAGGCCAGATAAGCAAAAATTAATATAAAGCAATTACACGTCACCTATATATAACATTCCGGTCTTATGTGCGTTATAAAAGTGCATATATTAGGTATAGTTCAATAATAACGTGAAGAATTGAAGCTAAAAGTACTTTCTCGGCGTGGAACTGAGGATTGAAGAACTTGTCTGGAGGAGAACTCTCTCAAGGTGGGGAAACCTTCCTTGCTGAAGAAATTTGTACAACTGTATATATTTCCTTAGATTTTATCTATCCTTTATTATATTTATTTGATCTTAATTTTTATTTCTGTAACAATAGATTAGAAGAATCAATAAACTTGTTTAAATTGTCTTCAACTGAAATGACCAAAGAGACATTGTTCCCATCACAATGATTCAATTCATTAATAAAAATAAGCTTTCATGACACGGTAACGAGGGCTGTTAAATTCTGTATTCTAATATATTTTTAAAAATAGTTTTGGTTGCTTTGAGTTAAGCAAATATCACTATCAATGTCAATCATTTGAAAGCACGTCCTATAACAACTTAGACGTGAACATTTTCAATGTTCAACGGACATTAGGGCTGGGTCTTTCCGCATCTATAAGTACTTCCTCGGTGTGGAACTAAGGAGTGAAGACCTTGTCTGGAGGAGGACTCTCTCAAGGTGGGGAAACCTTCCTTGCTGAAGAAATTCAGTTTCTTGAATTCCGGGCTAATTGGCCTTTCTGGTAAGGTCTTCTAGCTCCAACATGGCTGCAGAACGCGAACTGGTGGCAAGGGATCCTAAGATCTGGCAGTGGAGGTGTCATCGCAGGAGTGGAGGAAGCTGGAGAGGTCAGGGAAACAGCGCCTTGATGCAGTGAGAAGCAGGGATGGAGGCCAGTAGAGGAGGCAGGAGGTCCTGGAAGCCTAGAACTTGAGGGCTCTAGACTTCAATAAAAAGGGCTCTAGACTTCCTTGCTGAAGAAATTTGTACAAATATATATATTTCCCTACATTTTATCTATCCTTTATTATCTTTATTTGATCTTCATTTTTATTTAACAAAACAAACAAAGCCATTATTTAGGGCATTCCGCCCCATATAGGATTCGCCGTATTTACACATCAATATTTACACATCAATTTACAGATAGGTCATCCTCCAGTATCCTTTGCCCTGCATTCTTTCTCATACGTCCAGCTTCTATGCAGAACTTAAAGTATCTAACAATCAGTAATTCATCATCCAGAGCTGAATAGAGAAGTTGACATATGCGATAATTTTTATTTATATAACAATAGATTCGAGGAATCAATAAAATTGTCAAAAAAACTCAATGTTCTTTAACTGAGATGACCAAAGAGAAACTGTTCCCATCACAATGGGTCCATTCATTAGCCAAATAAGCTTTCAAGAGATAGTAACGAGGACTATTAAATACGGTATTCTATCTATTCCATTGCCCATTCCTACATGAAAAGAGAATGGAAATTCGCGGAATTTCGGAGCTAACTCACTACAATGAACAACATGTATATAAAATATTTACTGCTCCCCTGCTGGATAAAACATTTGTTTATAAATATTTTAAATATTTCAAGGCGATTGATAAAATGAGGGAAGAAGTGCTCAACTCCACAGACAACGGCTGATTGCTCCCCCTCCCCTCTAAATTGCTTTTCCTCCTTACTCATGTACATATATAACCTTTTAGGGGAATCCCCTTGTAAGACAATAGTGTCTTAAAAAAGGTTTTTGTTGTTGTTGTTAAATACGGTATGCTGATATTTTTAAAATCGTTTGGGTTGCCTTGAGTCAAGCAAGGGGTCGTGTAAACTGCGGCTCACGAGCCTCATGTTGCTCTTTGAATGTGAAAAGCTGAAGTTCTTTATATATTTCCATACGTAAATATTATTTATCCGAGGACTATTTATTGTTGGCAAGAAAAAATGTGGTGGCTCTTTAAAAACTTTGAAATTTTGTAAATTGTAATTTTTGATTCTTCCGACTCAAAAGTTTGCCGACTCCTGATTCAAGAAAATGTCTCTCGATTGATGTCAATAATTTTAAAGTAGTTGTATAACAGTTTAAATGTGAAAAATTCAACAACAACAACAAAAAGCCTTTATTTAGGGTCACTGACCCTATACAGGATTCACCAGAGGTATGCATAAGAACAAAGCAGTGAGACAAAGGAAACGACGATATAAACAGAAGAAGAAGAAAAAAAAAAAAAAAGAAAAAAAAAACAAGAAAGAGAAAGAGGGAAGCAAGAAAACCAACACAAAAAGAGTAGTGAGGAGTGAGTGTCACTTGGCCTTCTTCTGAGATATGGACTTGTGGAAACCATAAAACGCCGTAGCAATATACTTATTCTGGGTCATATTGTCAATTATTGATGGAGATGTGAAAAATTTTATGTTCTTCAACTGTGTGTGAGATGACCAAAGAGATAGTGTTCCCACTACAATAGTACCATTCATTAAGCAAATAAGCAACTCCGCCCTTGCCGGTCCCAAGCCCGGATGAAAAAGGAGGAGGGGGAGCAGTGTTTGTACTCCATGTTAGGAGCGGCTGCACATGGCGTCTGTTCCTCATGTCAGAGGTGGCCATTTATTTTGGAGCTAAGTCGGCCTGCCACTGAGTAGTGCTCCCGGTCTTAATGACAAAGGCAGATACATTCTACTTCACCCAGTCATGATCTCAAGCTCTACAAGCTTGATACCCTAATATGATTGAGTGGAGATAAGAAAGAAGAAGTATATTCTAAAAACTCTTTTGGCTTGCCTTGAGTAAAGCAAATGTTACGATCAATGCCAATAATTTTAAAGCACGACCTATAACAGTTTTCCAATGGATCCCCTCTCACGTTAACATAGACGGCAAGGAGATGGCTGACCAGTTGGCTAAAGAAGGCTGTAAGGGCCAGCCTGAAAACTTCCGACTCACCTATTCTGAAATTTCTTCCATTCACAAACAAACCTCTCTCTGGAAATCCACCCTAAACCACCCCTGGTACACCCCCATTCTTAACGAATCTTCTTTCCACACCCTTACTAGGGAAGAACAAACGGCGATTTCAAGATTACGAACAGGACATCTTAGAATACTCAAATTTAATGGAAATGTACCAAATGCGATTCCCAACCAGCCAGTCCTAAACATCTATTGAATTGTATCAAATCCTCCAAAAATACCTCTAGGAAAACCCCAGGACTATAATAGAAAAGCTGAGACAATAGGAACTAATGGAGATCTTTTAAACGATTTGAGGAATAAGCAACAACAACAACATAACACTTAAAAATAAAGATACTTCGGCCAGTAAATCTTTTTATTACCTCGACGTGTCGACAAAAATATTTTGTCCTCGTCAGGAGCAAACAAAAAATTAAACATGAAGATAGAAGTTGCCTGGCCGGCATTGTCGAGGTAATAAAAAGATTTACTGGCCGAAGTATCTTTATTTTCAAGAACTATGAATACCGGCCAGGCAACCTCATCTTCAGAATAACATAACAGTTTAGACGTGGAAAAATTCAATGTTCTCCAACTGAGAGATGACCAAAGAGATAGTGTTCCCACAATGGTTCCATTCATTAAGCAAATAAGCTTTCATGAGACGGGATATCGCGGCTGTTAAATTCGGTATGCATGCGGTTGACAGCGGGGCGCGTGGATGCGATGTCACAAAGTCAAACAATGGCAGCGTGAGGGTGGCAGGCAGACAAAGGACAAGATGATCTCCGCAGATAATAAGTTTTATCAGCTGCTCCCCATCTGCAGCGTGGGATCGACTGACTTCTTACCACAAATCCTGTTCACCACATAATACCAGAACATACACTACATTTTTATCTCTCTAATCCACTCTAATTTAACTTTTTAGAGAATGGTATTCACTATATATGGAACACTTCACTATTTTGTGTGTTATCTGTACAGATTGACTTCTTACTACAAATCATTTTCGGCACATAATACCTAAACATACACTACATTTTTATCTCTCTAATCCACTCTAATTTATCTTTTTAGAGAATGGTATTCACTATATATGGAACACTTCACTATTTTGTGTGTTATCTGTACAGATTGACTTCTTACTGTAAATCATTTTCACCACATAATACCAAAACATTCACTACGCTCTCAAGATAATGGACATTGCTGCTGCTGTGATAGAGATGCATGGAGACATCTGAGGCTCTTCATTGGAAACGACAACAACAATACAGTATTTTATTTATTTATTATCATTTACAAAGCACGCGATATCCGTCTTGGATATTTGCATGCATAAACAAGTTTGGGAGCTTATTTACAGTAATTATTAATATGATTTTAGTTATTATAATAGAAATTATTAACATATTTGTCAGTTAGTTAACGATTTAATTACCCTATAATGAATATTAGTGAACATCACAGATAAGAACAGGAATTTAGAGCTATTTACAGCATATAACTATATATCAGTTATTACAGCCCAGGCTAACTATTACTAAAAAACATTCTACAAAATCTATTAAAATTTATATACATATATCTATTATTAACTATTTGATTTAGACAATTTATATTTATTTGATTTTTGACTCTCAAGTCCTCTACAAGTCGACAGTCCGTTAGAATATGTACATGATTTTCCTCTTCTGCACCACATGAGCATTTAGGCGAATCCGTCTTTCCGACTTTGTACAAATATGATCTAAAGTTACCGTGTCCAGTAAAAAATTGGACATTGTAAAAATTTGGCTTGACATATTTGGGTATTTGGGAATCAGTGAAGAAGGACTTGAAAATGGTATTAGTCTTCTCATAGTATTTCTACAATTTTTCCCTTATATAATTATAAATTATATACCTACTTGAAGAGTCAAATCGGTTGTAATTTATTTCGGTTTTCAACATGTTAGATTCAATATATTCAGTAAGTTTGGGGACTTGTGCAAGTATATGTGTACAATCCGATGATGTTGTACTGTAGGCCTGTATACAATGTTTTAATATACTATATTGAAGAGAATTTAGTTTGTCCTTAGACTTTTTGTTTATGAATGGATACCATATTGGATAACCATAAGTAATTGTACTTCGATATAATGTCTTAACAATACAGTATACATACCCAAGATAGAGGACATTGCGACTGCTGTGATAGAGATGTATGGGGACATCTGAGGCTCTTCATTGGACACGACAACAACAATACAGTATACACACCCAAGATAGAGGACATTGCGACTGCTGTGATAGAGATGTATGGAGACATCTGAGGCTCTTCATTGGACACGACAACAACAATACAGTATACACACCCAAGATAGTGGACATTTTGACTGCTGTGATAGAGATGTATGGAGACATCTGAGTCTCTTCATTGGACACGACAACAACAACAACTCGCCATACTACGTTTTTATCTCTCTAATCCACTCTAATTTATCTTTTTGGAGAATTGTATTCGCTATATATGGAACACTTCACTATTTTGTGTGTCATCGGTACAGATTGACTTCTTACCACAAATCCTGTTCACCACATAATACCAGAACATTCACTACGTTTTTATCTCTCTAATCCACTCTAATTTATCTTTTTGGAGAATTGTTTTCATTATATATGAAACACTTCACTATTTTGCGTTTCATCGAAGCCGGTTGACTTCTTACTGCAAATCCTGTTAGCACATAATACCAAAACATTCACTACGTTTTTATCTCTCTAATCCACTCTAATTTATCTTTTTGGAGAATTGTTTTCATTATATATGAAACACTTCACGATTTTGTATGTTATCGGTACATATTGACTTCTTGTCAAATTATTTGACAAACATAGCAGTTTTAATCTTCTCAGTTATGTGGGAAGAATGTTGTTTATTTGTTAAGTGAACTCCCACGTTATTGGACCAATGTGGCCATGTTTGTATATAAAAGAGGGTTGAAACGGAATGCGAGGAGTGGTGGACTGGTGTTCGAGTGGAGACGCTTAAAGCGCTTTCTGTGTGCTTGTCTGGTGATCTCCTCGCATACCTGTATAACCCCGGTCCTTATCAACGCTGCAAATAAAAGATAAGTACTGTTTTTATTTTATTTAACAAATTGTGAGTTTTCTTTACCTCCTTTTTGTTGTTGGTGTTGTACTCTTGAGTGTACGTTTTTCTTGTTTAAGTTACTTTTACTGTAGACCCTAGTTTATTGTTTTTGTGTGATAACCCGTAATAGTAA
This sequence comes from Cordylochernes scorpioides, assembly GCA_030710605.1. Classification (NCBI taxonomy): domain Eukaryota; kingdom Metazoa; phylum Arthropoda; class Arachnida; order Pseudoscorpiones; family Chernetidae; genus Cordylochernes; species Cordylochernes scorpioides. The sequence continues at coordinate 150,725,369 of CP092864.1, forward strand.
CTTTTGTCATTTTTACCACAAATCCTGTTCACCACATAATACCAAAACATTCACTACGTTTTTATCTCTCTAAATCCACTCTAATTTATCTTTTGGAGAATTGTATTCATTATATATGGAACACTTCATGATTTTGTGTGTTATCCTTGCGCAGGGACCATGCTAGTCTTCTCTGTATCGTTCCTATTGTAATATATTGTGGCAAAGAAACAAATTATTATTTAATTTAATATTATTCAATGAAAATATTCAGCAGATTATATAAATATATATTACTCTATAAGTGGAAATTTTGCCGGGAGGATATTAATCAAAAGAGACAAAGGTCGCCTCTCCCGTTAAAATAGACGTCAAAACTAGACGCCATCTATTGACCGTCACCGCAAAATAGCGGTCTCGGGTCGGTGACAAAGCCACAAAACCAGCCACTTTGCCAGCTAAACACCTCTTTGGCAGATTGTCAAGATTCCATTAAGATCCCGTGTGGATCTCATGGAATAAAGTCCGCCCTAGGCTGACGAGGGCCATTAGCCCGAAACCATGGTCTCTAGGTGGACGCTTTTCAGTTTGCCAAAGCTGGTGTTGTGGCTTTGTCACCGACCCGAGGCCGCTAGTTTGCGGTGACGGTCAATAGATGGCGTCTAGTTTTGACGTCTATTTTGACGGGAGAGGCGACCTTTGTCTTTTTATATCTATATATATAAAAATGAATGTTTGTATGTTTGTTTGTTTGTATGTCCTGTATACAAATTCGCAGTAGTTCACTAATTCAAACCAAAATTTCCATACATAGGTAAAAAAATACGGGGAAGACGATAGGCTATTTTAAAAAATATATAAATCAATTATTAAAACTATATATTCAAATTATTCTACTTAGCTCGCGAGCAGCGCCTCTAGCGGTGAAGATGGGAGGTAATATCAGCTGACCTAATGTACATGTAAAGTTTGGAGCGGGACGTTTCACAAGAGTGACATCCACGGCGCCAATTTATAATTGTAACGAATAGTGTTTGAATAAAACATTTAATCGGGTAAACCCGGGCATTGCCCGGGTCATTCGTCTAGTTATTCTATATTTGTAAAATCATCTTTAAAATAATTATTTGCTTGCTTGTTCAAGATTCCCTAGCTGTAGATAGTTTGATTGGTTTGTTGATAATTGACGACTTGTCGTGCTGACGTCATCAATAAATACTGTCACATCTTCAGATATTGCAAGACTTGATTTCTACGTTACAATATTGTAACAAAGTTTTTATTAATTTTATTATTTCTATTAACAGATTGGTCATTTTTATGTTTATATTTTTCTAATCTGTAAATTTACCTGGTGGCTTTGACAAGAGTTACTATTATGGGTTATCACACAAAAAACAATAAACTAGGGCCTACAGTAAGAGTAACTTAAACACAGAAAAAGGTACACTCAAGAGTACAACACCAACAACAAAAACGAGATAAAAACAACTTACGATTTGTTAAATAAAATAAAACAGTACTTAGCTTTATTGTAGCGTTGGTTGGGATCGGACTCGGGTCACACCAGGATGCGAAGAGATCCCCAGACACGGAAAAATCACGTAGAAAAACACTTTAAGCGTCTCCACACCAATTCTCCACGCCTCTAGGCTCCCCCTCGTATTCCCTTAGTCCCTTCTTATATACAGACATGGCCACATTCGTCCAATGACGTGAGAGATTGGTTCACTAACAAACGAAGACAACATTCTGCCCGCTAAAACTGATCAGAAAAAAAAACTGAAAATGTTTGTCAATATAATTTGACAGCTTATCTTTTGTTTATCATTCATAGTTTGTTCTTGCCTGAAATAAATTGCTGCCTCATCCTGAAGTTTTTGTCTTCCCTAATTTTCCACGTGACAATATTGTCATAGAATGATCTGTGGAGGCCTTCTCGGTATATCATCATTGGTACGTGACGTCAGTATTTTATTTGTAAATACACCTATCCCCCGATTTACACGGTACTTGTTTTACACGTTTTCGCTTTTACACGGTTTTCCAAATAAGTTTTTTTTTTGTTTTTATCGCACTATATTAAAATGCGATATTCTACTCTATACTACCTATGTTAAAAAGAATATTGGGAGGCTCTGATTCATGAGGGGGCGAACACCTATTCAGATTTGATAGTTTAATATACACCTATCCCTCGATTTACACGTTTTTCTCAGGAACGTATCTACCGTGTAAATGGGGGGATAGGTGTATTTTGTTTAGATATCTCTCAGTTTTCTTTAAGATTGAAAGTAATTGCAAATACTTTCCTTTTAATACAATATAATGCGGTTATGATTACACAGGTCTACAAAACTCAAAGTAGTTGTACCTTATAGCATATATATATCGGGATTCAGAAAAAAAACTCTGAGAGATATTTGATGCACAGGGATATTTATCACTGTGCATCAAATATCTCTCAGAGTTTTTTTTCTGAATCCCGATATATATATGCTATAAGGTACAACTACTTTGAGTTTTGTAGACCTGTGTTATAGAACGACGTTTAACAAGTTACAAATGTTTCTTTTTACAGAACGAAAAATCGTCATTTTTAGTGATTTTAATGAGAAATAACGACTATTTCTATCCTTAGGGATGAAGTATGAAAGGATGAATTGTGAATTTTATTTTTCCGTCCATCATTACTCTTCACAATTCATCCTTTCATACTTCATCTCTAAGGATAGAAATAGTCGTTATTTCTCCTTAATATAATTAAAATTACGATTTTTCGTTCTGTTGTCAAATTATATCGGCAAACATTTTCAGTTTTTTTTTTCTGATCAGTTTTTAGCGGGGGGGGGAAGAATGTTGTCTTCGTTTGTTAGTGAACCAATCTCTCACGTCATTGGACGAATGTGGCCATGTCTGTATATAAGAGGGGACTAAGGGAATGCGAGGGGGGCCAGAGCGAGGATAATTGGTGTGGAGACGCTTAAAGTGTTTTTCTGCGTGATTTTTCCGTGTCTGGGGATCTCTTCGCATCCCGGTGTGACCCGAGTCCGATCCCTACCAACGCTACAATAAAGATAAGTACTGGTTTTGTTTTTATTTTACCAATCGTGAGTTTTATTGACTTACTTCTTGTTGTTGGTGTTGTACTCTTGAGTGTACGCTTTTCTGTGTATTCAGTTACATTTACTTTAGGCCCTAGTATATTCCATTTTTGTGTGGTAACCCGTAATAGTTTTTTTTTTTTTTTGCTTATCCCTAGTACACGTGGTACAGGCCATGATAATCATGGTGGGTAGTTAGCGACTGCTTTTTACTGTAAGCGCACCACATGTCTACACATGTGAAAAGCAGTTCGACTTTGCACTTACAAATATGCCAGAGCCCCGTTTGGTTACTTGCACTCGCTGGTGGGGTTGGACTTTTGCAAGAATCGGGGGCCATTGGAGCATTTTTTTTTTTTTTTTTTTTTGAACAGAAAAAAGTGTCCAATGCGGGAATCGAACCCGGGTCATAGTGGTCGAAAACCAACGGTTTACCAGCCTTCCACCGACCCCCAACCGTAATAGTAACTTTTGTCACTGTAAAAAGAAACATTTGCGGTAAGACTTGTTAAACCTAATTCTATAAATATTTTCCTTGTTAAATTAAATTTCTTTTATGATTATTCGTTCTGGTCTGACTAATATTATTGATATGGAACCATCGAATACTGAGATGAAGTCAACACCCCAGGACAATGCAACAATATGTATTACCGAACAAGCGTACATTCACTTTATAAATTCAGGTAATTTATATTTAATTGTATACTGTTTTTGACTTTTCTTTAAATTAAAAATACTTCGGCCAGTAAATCTTTTTTTATTGTCTCGACGTTTCGACAAAAATATTTTGTCCTCGTCAGGAGCGAATAAAAATCAAAACATTTGGGAAAGCGTTGAATATTATTGAGAATAATTCGCTCCTGACGAGGACAAAAGATTTTTGTCGAAACGTCGAGATAATAAAAAGATTTACTGGCCGAAGTATATTTATTTTGAAGAACTATGAATTCCGGCCAGGAAGCATCTATCTTTACGAGTTTTGATTTTGTTGCAAAAAAGTTAAAGAATTTTATCTTTTCTAATAATATTTAAAAGAAAGTAGATGTGGAATATAAAATGAAAGAGAACTTGATTGGTTGGATGTGTTTGGGTGAAAGATTTTGACGTAATGGTATTCCTCTTCTTCTTTCTTATCTCCACTCAAATCATATTAGGGTATCAAGTTGTGACCCTTTATGGTGGAGATTTGACAACCATCATGACTGGGTGAAGTAGAATGTGTCTGCCTTTGTTATTAAGACTGGGAGCACTACTCAGTGGCAGGCCGACTTAGCTCCAAAATAAATGGCTGCCTCTGACATGACGCTCCTAACATGGAGTACAAACGCTGCTCATCCTGTATCCCTGGAGTCCTTACAGGGTACTATCAGCTGGGCCAGCTGAGCCCAGGTTTTTTAGTTAGCTTGTTACTGCTCCCCCTCCTCCTTTTTCATCCGGGCTTGGGATGGTATTCTTGATCAGAAAGTCTCTGTCGGCAAGGTTTTTATCAGTATTTATGGTATAGAATAGAGCATATCCACTTTCTCTGTCAGCTAAATATCACACACACACACAAACCTTTATTAAGACACACAGGTCTTACAGAGGATTCTCCTTGGGGTTACAAGACGGAGAAACCTATGAAAGTGGGAAATATACAAAGGGGTAAAAATGGAGAAAGATTATATACACATGGTAAATATATACAGATTTTTATTTGAATAACCCTATGGAAAATAAGAAGAAAAAAATTGGAAATATGGCTGGGAGAAGTGGAGAGCGAAAAGAGGAAAGAAAATAGGTATTTACATATGGAACATACATATAATGGAACAAGTCAATTTAAGCTCTTCTGCTCACACAGCACAGGTGGACCATGGCTTTTTTTCAAGAAATCTTTAAGAGTTTTTTCCGGAAAATCCAAGTATTCAGAGTTGTAAGGTAAACACCGTTTTATCAGTGTAGGAGGTTCTGTCAGCTAAATATCTCTTCAGTAGATTTGGAAAATTTCAGGAATCTTTGAGTTGTCGATGGACAATTAGTCAATATAATAATCCTTTGAATCATTATTGAGTAAAATATATCAGGTCTCCAGGGAAAAGTGTCTTTTTTCATGATGAAATTGTGAAAAACGTAAAAATAAGAGTAAATATTTCTTTTAATATATAGTCGATGTTTTATTAAGCTCGATGAGCTGAGCGATTATCACTTGAAAGATAGCGTTTTGTAATAAAAAGAAACTCATTGTTAGAAAATATTTTGTGATTTTAAAAAGTGTCTTAACTCCGCCTTTGCCGGTCCCAAGCCCGGATGAAAAAGGAGGAGGGGGAGCAGTAACAAGCTCACTAAAAAACCTGGGCTCAGCTGGCCCGGCTGATAGTACCCTGTAAGGACTCCAGGGATACAGGATGAGCAGTGTTTGTACTCCATGTTAGGAGCAGCTGCACATGGCGTCTGTTCCTCATGTCAGAGGCGGCCATTTCTGTTGGAGCTAAGTCGGCCTGCCACTGAGTAGTGCTCCCAGTCTTAATGACAAAGGCAGACGCATTCTACTTCACCCAATCATGATGGTTGTCAAACACCATCAAAAGTCTCAAGCTTTACAAGCTTGACACCTTAATATGATTGAGTGGAGATAAAAAAGAAGAAGAAAAAGTGTCTTCACAAAACGTTTTAATTTTCTAGCTTTCAGGCATGACGCTCTACAACAGGGGTGTATTCTACGGGGGAATCTATATATATAATTGCCTTATTCTGTCTGAAGCTCACGGATAGAATGCGCGCCCATTGGCTGCCGGCGAACACGTGTCCTCCCTGCCCCCCTCTAGACAACCCTGTTATCAGCAGTGTGTTACATCCACCTGTCTATACAGACCACCCTGCCTATAGCGGTCACTTTAGGCAACCCTGTAATCAGCAGTGTGTTACATCCACCTGTCTATACAGACCACCCTGTCTATAGCGACCACTCTAGACAACCCTGTTATCAGCTGTGATACATCCACCTGTCTATACAGACCACCCTGAATATAGCGGCCATTCTAGATAACCCTGTTATCAGCTGTGTGATACATACACCTGTCTATAGCGGCCACTCTAGACAACCCTGTTATCAGCTGTGTGATACATCCACCTGTCTATACAGACCACCCTGTCTATAGCGGTCACTCTAGGCAACCCTGTTAACATCAGTGTGTTACATTCACCTGTCTATACAGACCACCCTGTCTATAGCGGTCACTTTAGGCAACCCTGTTATCAGCAGTGTGATACATACACCTGTCTATACAGACCACCCTGTCTATAGCGGCCACTCTAGACAACCCTGTTATCGGCTGTGTGATACATACACCTGTCTATACAGACCACCCTGTCTATAGCGACCACCCAAGACAACGTTTTTAAAATATATTTGCACTCGGGTAAAACCCGGGCGTTGCCCGGGCCATTCGTCTAGTTAGATATAAAAGGATTGATTCAACTTTATTATTCGAAATACAAAAGGTAACAACAACTCGTTCGATGCATACGTGTCTCGTGAAGTCACTCAGCGACGGCAAACAATTTCTCTCCTTTTTTCTCTTTTATATCACAAGGTATTTTTAATTAAAAAGACATATATTGAATCAAGATATCATTTATTTTACCAATATTTCAGCTGGCTGAACGCCAACCTTTATCAAGGTGTTATAACATTTTAAAGTGTGTCAATCAAGTGTGTCAGGTTGTTGACACACTTTAAAATGTTATAACACCTTGATAAAGGTTGGCGTTCAGCCAGCTGAAATATTGGTAAAATAAATTATATTTTGATCCAATATATGCCTTTTTAATTGAAGATTTATTTATGGATTGCTCTATTTTCAAAACAAATTACAAGGTATGTAGAACGAAGTTTGACAATTATACCGCAAATGTTTCTTTTGAACGAAAAATCGAAATTTATTTTAAGTAGAAATAACGATTATTCATAACCTTAGGGATGAAATATGATAGAATGAATTGTGAAGAGTAATGATAAACGGAAAAATAAAGTGTCCAAGGATGGGAATCGAACCCGCAATGTTTCGTTTACCGGGTAGATGCCATGTCCACTAGGCTTTACTTTATTTTTACCTTCATCATTACTCTTCACAATTCATCCTTTCATACTTCATACCTAACGTTAGAAATAATCGTTATTTCTCCTTAAAATAAATTTCGATTTTTCGTTCAAAATAAACATTTGCGGTGTAATTTTCAAACTTCGTTATATAAAATCATAAGCCGCATTATATTGTATTATAAATTACAAGGTATATTACAATTTTCAATAATTTTTATTTTAATTTATTCATTATCAAATATTTCAAGATACTCTTAAAAGTAAGGCTTTTTTTTTTTGCTTATCCCTAGTACACGTGGTACAGACCTTGATAATCATGGTGGGTAGAAGTAGGCGACTGCTTTTACTGTAAGTGCACCACATGTCTATACAGGTGCAGTTCGACTTTGCATTTTAAAATGTACCAGAGCCTTTGTTTGGTTACTTGCACTCGCTGGTAGGGTTGGATTTTTGCGAGAATCGGGGGTCATTGGGGATTTTTTTTTTTTAATTAGAAAAAAAGTGCCCAATGCGGGAATCGAACCTGGGTCATGGCGGTCGAAAACCAACGGTTTAGACCATCCTTCTACCGATCCTCTAAAATGTCTTAATAAAGGTTTTGTGTGTGAAATAGCGGTTACCATCAATTATTCCATTTATAAATTCGAAATGAAAGTTTAAATAGAATCTGTAGGCAAGATTTGATCATTGGGGTTTGTCTGTGGCCATCTCCCACCGAGATCAACAATTAGAAGACCCGAGGTCTTTCAGAACTGAGGATTTATAGAGTGAATCCATCTATTGACGGACGTGACGTAAAGTTATCTGGATCCACAAAACGGGACCACTTCTATAGGATTCTATAGAAAGGAGAAATTTCAAAGGACCTCCCCTTAGATGTTATCACCCGTTTTCCGGACGCCTCTTGTCGTTTTTGTTCTTTTGTTGTGGATCTCTCTGGGGTAAAGCTGAGGTAGGTACTGTGTGTGTCTTTGTTGCGATACTTCAGATTGGCCAGGACTTACGGCCTAATTTGGGGATTTTTGACGCTCGAAACAGAACAACTTAAGATCATTTTCGGATGACACACTCGAATAAATATAAATCTTGAGGTGATGAAATTTTGAGGAGTCTTTAATTTAAATTGTACAACATTTCAGATGGCCAGAACTTATGGTTTAATTTGGGGATTTTTGACGCTCGAAATGGAACAACTTGAGGCCATTTTCGGATGGCACACTCGAATAAATATAAATCTTGACGTGATTAAATTTTGAGAAGTCATTAATTGAAATTGTACAACATATCAGATGGCCAGTCAAGAGGACTTAAGGCCTAATTTGGGGATTTTTGACGCTCGAAACGGAACAACTTGAGGCCATTTTCGGATGGCACACTCGAATAAATATAAATCTTGAGGTGATGAAATTTTGAGGAGTCTTTAATTGAAATTCTACATTTCAGATGGCCAGTTAAGAAGACTTAAGGGCTAATTTGGGGATTTTTGACGCTCGAAACGGAACAACTTGAGGTCATTTTCGGATGGCACATTCGGATAAATTGATATCTTGAGGTGATTAAATTTTGAGGAGTCTTTGATTGAAATTGTACAACATATCAGATGTCAAGAGGACTTAAGGACTAATTTGAGGATTTTTGACGCTCGAAACAGAACAACTTGAGGCCATTTTCGGATGGCACACTCGAATAAATATAAATCTTGAGGTGATGAAATTTTGAGGAGTCTTTAATTGAAATTGTACAACATATCATATGTCAAGAGGACTTAAGGCCTAATTTGGGGATTTTGACACTCGAAACGGAACAACTTGAGGCCATTTTCGGATGGCACACTCGAATAAATATAAATCTTGAGGTGATGAAATTTTGAGGAGTCTTTAATTGAAATTGTACATTTCAGATGGCCAGTCAAGAAGACTTAAGGACTAAATAGAGGATTTTTACATATAAAACGGAACATCTTGAGGTCTTTCTCTTTTTTTGTGTCTCGCTCACAATAATAAATCTAAATCTTGAGATGATGAAATTTTGAGGAGTCTTTAATTGAAATTGTCCAACATTTCAAATGGCCAGTCAAGAAGACTTAAGACCTAATTAGGGGATTTTTACATACAAAACGGAACAGCTTGAAGTCATTTTCAGCTGGCTCAGTCAAATGCATCTATATCTCGAAGTAATGAAATTTTAAGGATACTTTGATTCAAGTTGTACAACATTTCAGATGGCTAATCAAGAGGACTTAAGGCCTAATTTGGATTTTTAGATGTATACACAAGCCTGTAGATAGAGTTAGCTGCAGGCATCCCCCCACTCCACAATGTCTACAAGAGCATGTAGATTTAACCGTCGGCATCCATTCCTAAATGGTTACAGAAACGTGTAGGGACAATTGGCTTTCAGTATCTACCCCGTGATGTATACACATGCCTGTAGATAGAGTTAACTGCTGGTATCTACCCCCCAATGTCTACATGAGCATCCATTCCTAAATGTTTACAGAAACGTGTAGGGACAATTGGCTTTCAGTATCTACCCCGTGATGTATACACATGCCTGTAGATAGAGTTAACTGCTGGTATCTACCCCCAATGTCTACATGAGCATCCATTCCTAAATGTTTACAGAAACGTGTAGGGACAATTAACTTTCGGTATCTACCCCGTGATGTATACACAAGTCTGTAGATAGAGTTAACTTCTGGTAACTACCCCCCAATGTCTACAAGAGCAGTAAGAACGGACGTTGCGGGGACTTCCATCGAAGCGACCGATTCAATTTACGTACACTTCCGCGATCCTTGTCGGAAAGGGAAATGGAGGAGGACAAAGCCGCGTCCACTCCGCATTTCCGAACGCCATTTGACCTTTGCCCAGCTCGTTTGTCGCCAAATGGTAGGAAAAATGGCCGATATCCGCAGCCTTTTGGATGTCCGCCCGACTGCCGTACATTGTGGAATGGACGATTGGCTATAGCATCATCATGAGTCAAATCTATCTGCTAATTTTTGTAAAACTTCCAAACATAGCTATCAAAACTTGTCATAATAATATCGGTCAATATAATTGCACCTCGGTAACTTTAATGTCACGCGTGTTTAAATGTGAGAAATTCAGTTAAAATTCTACTTTCAATGTGCCAATTTTCACTTAAAAACTCTATGAATAACGAAATAATAACTCTAAGAATGACAAAAGTTAACTTTTACGGGTTAAGACACAAAGTACAATTTACTAGGGCCTAAAGTAAGAGTAACTTAACACATAGAAAAGCGTACACTCAAGAGTACAACCACAATTAAAGGGAGTTAAATAAAACTCATGATTTGTTATTTAAAAAAAAATAGTGCTTATCTTTTATTGTAACGTTGGTATGGATCGGACCGGGGTTACACAGGTATGTGAGGAGATCACCAGACACGGATAAATCACACAGAGAACGACGTCTCCACACAATAATCAACCACACTGGTCTCTCGTAATACCATAGCCCCCTCTTATATACAAACATGGCCACATTGGTCCAATGACGTGAGAGATCGGTTCACTTAACAAACAAAAACAACATTCTTCCCGCTAAATACCGAGATAAAACTGCTTATTTTTGTTAATATAAATTGACATGGGTAGTTAAAGTTGAAGAATCAATTTACTGAATACATTTAACTAAGTCTATCTTTATATAAAATAAAAGGATTTAAAAGCGCGAATGTTTCTTTTATACATAAAACATTCGCGCTTTTAAATCCTTTTATTTTATATATATAGATGGCGCGTTATTGCTTTGTGTTAAGTCTATCTTACAGAAATGATATTAAAATGGTTCAATTGGGAAAACTTCTCAATGCTGATGAGATATCCTCTTGTTTATTAATGATAGTTGTTTCTTTTAAAGTGTCAATAAAGAGATAATTGAACTTTACTTCTACTTTCATAGCATACAAGAATTGTCCTTTTTATTGGCCCCCTGACCTGCAGGGCTGGGTCTTCGGGCATGGCCTAGACCAGTGATTCTCAACCAATGTGCCGCGGTAATTTTGTGTGCCGCGAAATTCTAAAAATGTGCCGCCGAATTTTAGTCATATGATTATGTTCACGTTTGTATTGGTTTTTCTTTTTTTCTTTCATTTTTTTTACTTTTTAAAATAACGAAATTAGCAAATTGAATGTTAGAGATGTATATTACTTATATTTTGCATAGAAATATTGATACATAATTTGAATTTTCTTACATTCAAGTTAGCAAAAGTGTGCCGCGAAATTCTAAAATTGTGCCGCCAAATTTTCAAATCTTTAAAATAATGCCGCAACAAAAAAAAAGGTTGAGAATCACTGGCCTAGACGATGACGCCCTGGCCATCCTGACGTCTGCCAAGACCCACATCTATATGTACTTCCTCGGCGCGGAACTGAGGAGTGAAGACCTTGTCTGGAGGAGGACTCTCTAAAGGTGGGGAAGCCTTCCTTGCTGAAGACATTTGTATATATATTCCCCTACATTTTATATGCTCTTTTACTCTTTTATTTTTTCTCCTTTGTGAAATTTGATTAAAAGAATCAATAAAATTGTTTAAATTGTCAATTGTCATTTTTATTGGCTCTGGTGTGTAAATAAATGTAAATCCCCGTTGATTGTAATTATAGTTATATGTAATGTGTAGTAGAAATGACAATAAAAAAGAGGAGTGTTTGAAGTCTTGATGCCGGTTGCTGTTGTTACCATCGCTGCTGCTACTCTTCTGGTAAGTCTCTGGTGTCCCCCCACCAGTGGTAAGGCCGAGAGATACTGCCAGAGGAAAGGAGATCCACTTGAGCGGTGGTTCTCGGACATTCTTGGGTGCTCTGCAGGGTACAGCTGCAGAGGGAGAGCAACGGGAGCCTGGGTAGGTGATCCACGGCGGAAGAAGCGGCTTCGTCGCGAAGAACCGCAGGGTACAGCCACGACAATATATTGTAAAATGGATGACAAGGCCAAGATTCCAGAGTAAAGTTGGAGAAAGAGAGCTGGACTCCAGTTGCTCCAGCTGCCATGTGGCAGGCGTCAAAAACAGCATTCCTGTGTGTGGGGGGGACAGAGTCTGGTGACATCTGTGGCAAGGAGAAGACGTGGCGACTTGTCTCCGGGCGTGTGGATGATCCTACAAGACGGTGCCAGAAGAGACTGACATCGGAGCGGCCTACAAGACAGTGTAGTCCAGGCTGGACATGTACAGTGTGGAGCGGGACACAAGAGTGACATCCACGGCGCCAAGGATTCTTCTGACGGGGAGGTTGAAGACACGTCCCACTGATTGTATTCCTTCTGTTTAGTACCACGTATAATAAAGCGATAACTTTTGCTGCATCCCTTCAAACTCACGTGTGTATCTTTGTGGCATCCTGATTAGACAAAGAACAGCGGCTGGGTACGACGCAACAATATTATTATCCTAGAGTCTACAAATTTCCCTAACTACACGTAATTTTCTTCGGTATTTAGTCATTATCATCATCCTAATACTAAATTTTAACCATTGACATTTGATATTTTTACCAAAAACTTCCACCTATAATTTCGGGGTAGCAGAAACGGCACTTCAGACATCAACTAGATAGGTTGAGATATTTTCAAAGTTATGTCAGGACATGGTCTATACAGAGCACAATGATCAGATGAAAACACAGAATAGCAGTGCCAATAACAAATACCATTGGAAAAAATAATTACAAAGGATGAATCTTAGCAGACTAACATATAAGGCATTGCATCCAAGAATGTACAAGATGAGAAAGGCTTAGAACCAACTGGATACAAAACAGCTTCTAACCTCGGTTGATACAGAGAACTTTTTGTTATGTAATTAAAGTAAGAAGGATGAATCCGTAACCAATTTAACTTTGCATATTATTTATTATTAACAGTAATTATACAAAACAAATCTTGGTATATATGTCTACATGAAAACAACAAAAACAATAAACATTATTTACATACAAGTTCCTTCTCAAACACGAGCTCATCTATAGCCATTGTTACTCTGTGTAATATTCCAACACTTTTCACCACGACAGAGATCACTGTAGATGGAGGATTCAGCCGTCTTTGAAGGAAAAGAACAAATGAACATCAGGACTGGTGAGTGCTAGTTCATGTGCAGATAAATAATGGTGTTTCTGTAGAACGTCTATTTTGTTCCCTGATTCACGCAGGGATATATTAGAAATGACGCGCTAAATGTATCCTATTATAATAGTTCGAATAAAAGACTCAATTTGATGTTTGATGTAAAAGCGATTGCTCGAAGCATATTGTGTGGGGAAGAAATAATTTATTATTTAATTTAATTATTCAATGAAAATATTTGGAAACAGATTTAATTTAATTGTTCAAAGAAAATATACAACAGATTATATAGATATATATTACTCTGCTTATGTTAAATAATAATCGAAATATTTCTTAGTTTTCTTGCTCGATATTCTCTAGCTGTAGATAGTTTGGTTAATTTGTTAATATTTTCCGCTGGTCGCGGTGACGTCATCAATAAATACTTTCACATCTTCAGATATTCTAAGACTTGATTTCTACGCTACAATATTATATATTTATAATTCTATATATTTCTGCTGTCCTCAAAGCTTATGTCCATATTTCATCCAAAATAACATTTTCACTATGTCAGTGTTAGAATTGGTATAAAAGGAAAATCGAAAAATGTAATATAACAGCGGTATGGTAGATTAAACTGGCGAAATGTCTGGGAGGGTTCACCACTGATGAGCCGGTCATTCCATTATTTTTAATTGCAGTAATGGCAGTGGTGGTGGTGTCTTGTCCATGGAGCAGATCAGATCGGTCCATGCACCCTGATCACAATACCGGTCAACTGAGGTGGTGGTGTCTTGTCAATGGAGCAGATCAGATAGGTCCATGCACCCTGATCACAATACCGGTCAACTGAGGTGGTGGTGTCTTGTCCATGGAGCAGATCAGATCGGTCCATGCACCCTGATCACAATACCGGCCAACTGAGGTGGTGGTGTCTTGTCCATGGAGCAGATCAGATCGGTCCATGTACCCTGATCACAATACCGGCCAACTGAGGTGGTGGTGTCTTGTCCATGGAGCAGATCAGATCGGTCCATGCACCCTGATCACAATACCGGCCAACTGAGGTGGTGGTGGTGTCTTGTCCATGGAGCAGATCAGATCGGTCCGTGCACCCTGATCACTAACCGGCCAACTGAGGTGGTGGTGGTGTCTTGTCCATGGAGCAGATCAGATCGGTCCATACACCCTGATCACAATACCAGCTAACTGAGGTGGTGGTGGTGTCTTGTCCATGGAGCAGATCATATCGGTCTATGCACCTTGATCACATACCGGCAACTGAGGTTCTGTATGGATGTCCTCTTCTGGATTAATGGTGGTGTCTTGTTCATGGAGCAGATCAGATCGGTCTATGTACCCTGATCACATACCGGCAACTGAGGTTCTGTATGGATGTCCTCTTCTGGATTGATGTCTGCCATATAGAGGGCTGGCCGGGTATATATGGTCCGGAGTGAGTTGGGTGTTGTGACAGTTATTGTAGTTACTGTAGGATCTAGTCATGTCTGGGTTTATCTTCATTCCTTTAAAATGTCCTGTTCTGATTCTTGAAATTGTTTTATACACAATTAGATTTGAAAATAGAGCAATCCATAAATAAATCTTTAATTAAAAAGGCATATATTGGAATATATTGAAATATTGGTAAAATAAATTATTTTTTGATCCAATATATGCCTTTTCAATTAAAGATTTATTTATTCTTCTTTATTAGAAGTAAATGAGGATAATTTTTATTTATTTATTTATTTCAATACACAAAACCCGATATATCGGCTAGGGCTAATTGCGTCGATTTACATTTTTTAAAACAGAAACCGTTATAAACATATTATACAAAAAAAAGTAATCGAAATAAAAAGAGAAACAATAATATATATTAGGAACCTGAACCTTTCAGGTTTGAAAGAAAATCATAAATATATTTACAAAAATAGTTAAACTTATGATAATTCTATCTGCTATTTACAAATTGATATAGATCTACAACAATATTTATTGTCTGTTGTCTAGCGGTGAAGAAGAGTGGACTTTCCAGCAGTAGGTGTCTCGAGTCCTGGAATTCGTTGTCACAATGACAGCTAGAGTCTTCAATCGCGCCAAATTTTGATAAAAATCCCTTAAAATTTCTATGGTTCGTTATAAACTGGGTGTTATAAAAATTGGAGCGGAAATATGTTGGAATTCCAAACGGGAAAAAGCTTTGGAATGTTTCATTTGTTTTTAGAAATAATTAATCTATTTTTGCACTTAAAAATGATCCAATTATACTTGGAGAATGTGCTCTATAAGTAATTTGATCCTCTATTGAAAGATGAGCCAAATCATATTTAATAATTTTAGATTCAATATAATCTGTGAGAAGGGGGATGTTCGCATTTTTATATTTTTATTTTTATAGTAACTATTATAAACAAATGCAAGATAATTAAGAGAAATATTGTGATAAGTCTTTTTCTACTAATATTTCGACTCTTAATATATATCTTTGTTTTCAAAATTCGAAACTATTATAGACGCGTATGATTCTTTTTAAAAATAAACAATTTCTACTGCCCTTACTGCAATTGAAAAAATTAATGGGAGGGCCTGGCTCATCAGTGGTAAACCCTCCCAGCGGTTTCGCCAGTTTAATCTACCATACCGCTGTTATATTGGATATTTCGATCTTCCTTTTATAGTGATACTGATGAAAGAATCACACACACAAAAAAAAAACTTTATTAAGACACACAGGTCTTACAGAGGATTCTCCTTGGGGTTACAAGACGGAGAACCCCATGAAAGTGGGAAATATACAAAGGGGTAAAAATGGAGAAAGATTATATACACATGGTAAATATATACAGATTAGTATTTGAATGATCCTATGGAAAATAAGAATATGAATTTGGAAGAAAACAAAGATTTTTTTTTTTTTTGAAATATGATGAAAGAATCATACACGTCTATAATAGTTTCGAATTTTGATAACAGATGGCGTGCTAATGTATCATATAAACTATACATCCCTGAGAGGAAAAAGTCAGTAAAAAATACAAATTCCTCTCTTTATTAATGATTTGTTGAAATTAAAATTCTGGGGGTAAACACTAATCAATCACAGATCTATTAATTCTCTTACTTTATCAACCGAATCAATATGCAATCCTCCGTATTTGCTACCCCCGCGGTGAAAATTTAAACAAATAAATCTTCTTTTCTTTAAAAATTATTAATCAAAGTATACATTTGCATAGATTTTAAAAGCAATTTTAATAATGACAAATATCAAAAGAGAAGAATCAATCTTTCCATATTTAACTTAGTCAACTTGTTCTAAATCGTTATGAAGGGAGAAAGCCAAGTTTAATTAAATAAACCACGAGAATAATAAAATTTTCCCTTGTCAATTCTTAAATTTCAATATCCGAGAGAAGAGATTTGTCTGCCAAAAGACATCTTTGTTGGGAAGTCTCCATTTTATCAAGTTGCATCTTTTATAATCCTTTCAACTGCTTCATAACACGCCGGGGGAACTTGACAACTTAGAATAAGTTATTGAAATGAATTCTTGGATATTTTTATATTCTTCTTCCCCCCTTTCCATTTCCTCCTTTTCTTTCCTGAAATAATATGCAAATGTGTCGTCTGACAGCTGTTATCCTTCCAATAGATGATGACGACATGTGTTGTCACCTCCTTCATTCTTCTTTTCTCTAATTGGCTACCGTATTTGATTAAGTCAAATATTACCACCGCATATTATTAAAGAGCTTTTTGTAATTCCAGATGTTACCTAGACTTTAGGTAATTTTTAGCTGTCTTTAGTATGTTGTAATGGCATTCGTTGGAGATTTTTATAAGTCAATTTTGATTTCTATTGTTCTAAATGTATTGATTAGAAGTGTATGTATTACTCTGTATGTTTATATATGTATTTTATGAGTGATCGTATGTATTTGTTTGTATATATGTTTATATAAGGTTGGTTGTTCCAAAAGTTCGTAAACATATTTAGATTTTTAATTTAAAAGGCATATATTGGATCAAAAAATCATTTATTTTATCAATATTTCAGTTGGCTGAACGCCAACCTTTATCAAGGTGTTATAACATATTTAATGTGTGTATTAACACCTTATTGTTATAACATCTTGATAAAGGTTAGCGTTCAGCCAAATGAAATATTGATAAAATAAATGATTTTTGATCCAATATATGCCTTTTTAATTAAAGAAGATTTATTTATGGATTGCGCTATTTTCAAAAAAAAAAAAAATATATATATATATAGTATGATTTATATTTTACAAGTGTTTACGAACTTTTAGAACAACCTTGGTAATATTGGTAACCTTGGTTAAAATTCTAACATAATTCTTATAGAAGAATGATTTAATCTCTGATGTTCTATATCAAGGGTGGTCAATCAGTAGGCGGGCCAAGTTTCAGAATTACAAGGCTGTCCTAAAAGTTTGTAAACACTTGTAAAATATAAATCATAATATGTTTACGGACTTTTGGGACAACCTTGTATATGAGTGTGTGCGTATATGTAAAAGGTTTACATAAAAATATATTTGTATCTCTTTATATGCATTTGTATTTGTTTAGGACAAAATAATAAAGCCTCCGAGGTTGCGTTTCTTTTTTAAAACGTTTAATAATGCTCAAGCTTTCGGGTATGGTGGCCCTTCTACAGGAGCAACGCAAATGGTAGTGAATCGTCAGCAGCTGTTATATATAACCTCGGAGGCTTTATTATTTTGTCCTAAAGATTTCACAGAGGTTATAATATTGGAATTTGTATTTGTCTCTATTTGCATTCGTATGTTTCTGTATGTTATCGTATGCTCATGTTTGTATGCTAGGATGTTTGAATGTGAAATTTTCGTTTGCATTTTCTTCATTTTAGGTATAAAATTGTTAAAAGTTTTATACAAATTTTAAATTAAGAATTATCAAAGAGTGTTTCCTCTTTTATTATAAAAAAATAAGCACAAGCGCTTTCAAGCAAAGTCGCTTCTCTCTGTTTACCATAGAAACGAACTTTTTGCCTATACCTGCTTATATCTTCATATGTGTCCTTGTGTTTACTGGAAAGGTTGTCTTTATGGTAAGATGGTAAGAAAAAGGCATCTCCTTTTCGTGCAACTGAAAGTTGCTGATGGCTTGCGCCATCTATCGGAATAAATATCAACTATTCTCGTTGATTTTTAATTATTCAAGAATTGGCCAAATACACATTCTTGATTAATCAAGAAAAGCTAACCACGGACTCGTTTCGGGCTGTTGGCCCTCATCAGCGTAGGTTATGGTTGTCTTTATGTGTGCATGAGTTTTTTGACATTACATTAGAACCTCCCTAAAGGATACCTAATTGCAGAACCAAAGTGTCTTTTAGGGAGAGGTGTCCTCTTACTGGAGAGTTGCTAAATAGTAAAAATGGTTATTTTACAAATGAAAACTGTTTTTTATAGAGAGGTGTCCGCTAGCGGGGTGTCCGCTAAAGGTAAGTTCTACTGTATATGTATGTTAACGTATGTGTTTGTACGTGCGTTCAGGTGTGTTTTTTTTTTTTTTTGCAATTGTGTGTTGATGGCGTGCATTTTCAGTTTGCATGTGTCTGTGTGTTTGAGTGCATATGTATGTGTCTGCTGGTAGCGAGCGGTGTTGGTGACAGCCTGATATATGCGGTGAACCTACTGATGACCGTCTCATTGGATTCTGAATGAACAAGAGTGGATTCAATGTACAAAATTGATATATCACCCGACTCATATGTAATAGTATCTTGTCTTTACACTATGTAAGCCATAAAAGTTAAAGAAAGCTGACACTGACGTCAACTCTCTATCAAATATCCACACAATTGCTCTATAACCAGTATTGAAAAAAAAATGAATATTAACTAAAACGCGGCGTGTACAACGAAATTGTTTGAGATTCTTCGGTCACATCGCGCGACACAGGGGAATGGAGTACACCATACTGACTGTAAAGACGTCTGGGCGACACATACCTGGACGACCAATGATACGCTTCGTGAACCAATTAAAGGAACTCACTGGTTTAACGGTCACCGAGATGGTACATGGAGCTCAAGACAGAGATGGTCGTGTTTGGGATGTAATATGTACAGTACAACGTTCGATCGCGAATAGAATTATTTAAACAACCAAAAAAATCTGGTCTTCAACCACCAAGCTTTATTTTTAGAAACTTCAATTTGTAAAACAAGTTTTTTTAAGTCATCAGGTAATCTTAGGATGAATTGTGCGAGCCTGGACTTGTACTGATCTCTGAAGAAGACCAACAGTTTTGGAAAAGGGTTAACTTCTCGTGATTTATAGATGATGTGTATTTCCTCATCATTGCATCATACAGATAAAGGAAGCTTCGAAATGAATACTATAACACACCTCACGTCTTTATCTAACTACATTTAAATGAAAAATCCACATAAAACTATAATTTTCTAAATATATATTCATAAGTCTGATTTGTAATTTAAGAGGGTTTTTATGTTTTTGATTTTATAATGTGAAACGTGTTTGCTAAAACGCCCTAAACAAGAATAAACCTTCTAAATGTAGTCGAATTAAGCGGAACGTTTAACTGAACGTCGATTTAAATAAGGGATTTTTTTTTTGGCAGAGGTGCGGTTTGGATACCGAAGGGTATACTTGTGAATTTAGAGAGGACACTAGAATCGACAATAAAATGGTAAAACGATATGGTAGAATGAATTGGCGAAATCAATAGAAGATTTGCCATTGCTGAACCAGGATCTCTCAATATTAAGTAAAATCGTTGACATCTTCTAAATGTAAAAATTTGCGTAAAATTAGTTTATTTTTAACCTACAGGTCTTAGTTGTGTTTTATAAGAGAGAATATGGTTTACGAGCTACAAACCAAGTTTATGATTGTTGAGCTCCTTGTGTTTAATAAAAGTGCTATTGTCAATTTATAATGACAAATATAAGCAGTTTTATATCAGAATTTTACTGGAAGAATGTTTTTTTCGTTTGTTAAGTGAACCGATCTCTTACGTCTTCTCATTGTACTCATGTAGCCACGTTTGTATATTTCACACACACAAGCCTTTATTAAGACATTCCGTCTTATACAGACGATTCTCCTGTTAGAAATGAGAAAAAGAAATGAGAAGCAGGGGAAGAAATTTAATCCTCGCTCAGAAAATAGAAAAAGAAGAAAAGAATATCTATGTACAAAAGACTATATACATCGTGCATAGAACACAGTGAAGAAGTAGATTATTGAGTAAATGGTTACATCTTGTGAAGAAGAAAATATTTCCACACAGTTCAGTTACTTTGTTAGGTCTTTTTTCTTCCTTGCAGTCTTGAAAAAATTAAAGAACTTTAAAATAGCTGACCCATTATCCATCAAGTCTGAAAGAAAGGAATACAGTGAAAAGTGTGGATGAGCAGCTCTACCGCAAAAAGTTTCTCTTTCCATAGTGAGAGACATACATTCAAGTGTTCCAGTTCGGATATTTTATTCCTTTGGGCCATGTTTGTATACAAGAGTGGGCTATAGGAATGCGAGGAGGCCACAATTATACCTGTGTGACCCCGGTCCGATCCCTACCAACGCTACGATAAAATATATTTTTTTATTATTATAACAAATCGTGAGTTTTTATTTAATTCCCTTTTATTGTTGTTGTTCCCTTGAGTGTACGCTCTTTCTATGTGTTAATTTACCCTTACTTTAGGCCTTATTAAATTGCACTTTGTGTGTTAACCCGTAAAACTGTACTTTTGTTAATATTTAATAAACCTGTCTAATTATTCTTAATGTGACTTCACGTGAAGATATGGTATTCAAAGAATCCTCACTTATGAAAATGCTATGGGTTACTTTTTTTTTTTTTTGGAAAAAGGTCTCACACACGTTGATAGAGAGAACGGGTATTTAGGTTTCAATGCTAAAACTATACTAAGTTGAAGTTAATTGAATGATATAAGAAAATCAGTACTCTACTCTCACTATAAATACTTTCATTCATCACCTACAATGGAATGCTATCTGAATGACAATATCCCCCTAACCTTAAAGATAATCATTGCACAAGTAAGAAGCCTTTTTGTAGTACAGAGAATTAATCATGTTTCACTATTGAAAACTAAGACCATAAAATGCATCTTATGCAACGGTGAATTTAGTCTCGATTTTCCACACTACATGTTCTACTGTACGGCAATGGAAGAAGAAGAAGAGAAATTCTTCGTCAAGAGACCGGCTATAATAGCAATTCGCCTTATGTTTTAATGGCAAAAGTCGTAAAATCCAGACTCTTTGCATTCGCTTTTTATAAATACTGGAAATCAGCTCAATCAAAATGTTTAGCACAGATAGCGGATCCAACTCGATAATTGGTCGAGGTCAATTTCCAATATTTGTATATAACTATGATGCTAATTTGTTATTTATTTATTTTGTCCTACCGGGAGAATCCTGTATGGCACGTGTGCCCAATAAAGGCTATTGTTGTTGTAATTGAATGATATATGAATAAAAAAGCAAATGAGAGAACAGCTAAAGTCGTTTTATAACAAATTCCTACCTGTTTAAGCGAAGTAGTTGCCATTTCAGATGTTTTCAATCTAGATCTAGATCTTCTGCTATCAAAATGAGAATATAGACGTGAGCAGCAGCTCTTCTTGAATTAACAATTGGAAAAAATTTTAGATTTTGATAGGCAAGTAGATAAACTTGTATCTGGAATGCTAGCGTCAAAATATTTTGGTTTTATCAGCCAAGTCTTGCTTGGAATTTTACATAAACAATGTTTTACATACGAGAAAAGAACGTTTTTTTGAAGTTTGATCAGCGTTACAAAACCATGATCATGCAAATAGTATCATATCATTCAAGGATCTTTGCATAGATTCAATCTATCCTTTGTTAATATTTGAAGATATAAATATACAGAACGCCTTTAACGTTTCAATTCAATTTCACTTCAAAAATGCTTTGATTAGAGCGATTTGAATCAAAGATTTTTACTCCAATATACATTAGTATTTTCAGATGGAGATGAAAATAAAATCTGAGCTTGGATTGATTTTTTTTTTAACTTATACCTTTTCTAGAAACATCCATTATTGCTGTTGACAAGTGGATTATTGGTCATATCCTTTTGCCTATTCTTTGCAAGTCGATAGTGAAGACCGTTTTGGAAATAGTTTGGGGGAGATCTTTATTTATAAGCTTTGGTGCTTGCGGTGTCTTGTCCACTCCATGGAAAGGGGGGAGGATGAGGGTTGCCAATGCCCCGTTAGTCAGCCACATTTCAGAGTTCTCTGTTCACGGTTACCGTAGCGGCTCACGACACCGTACTACAGGACAGTCCCTTACTTGTGTTGCTTCTCCCGCCTGCCACGTAGAGAAGGACTTGTTTTTGTTGTTGTCGTTTCCAATGAAGATCCTCAGATGTCTCCATACATCTTTATCATAGCAGCAGCAATGTCCTCTATCATAGAGGAAAACTTCTGAGCGGAGATTATAATTGATGGTGGTGTCTTGTCCACAGCTCCATGGATAGGTGGGGTACCATTGCCCCGTTAGTCAGCCACATTTCAGAGTTCCCTGTTCACAGTTACCGTAGCGGCTCACGACACCGTACTACAGGGCAATCCCTTATTTGTGTTGCTCCATGGAAAGGAAGGGTGCCATTGCCCCGTTAGTCAGCCACATTTCAGAGTTCCCTGTTCACAGTTACCGTAGCGGCTCACGACACCGTACTACAGGGCAGTCCCTTACTTGTGTTACTCCATGGAAAGGGAGGTGCCATTGCCCTGTTAGTCAGCCACATTTCAGAGTTCCCTGTTCACAGTTACCGTAGCGGCTCACGACACCGTACTACAGGGCAGTCCCTTACTTGTGTTGCTCCATGGAAAGAAAGGGTGCCATTGCCCCGTTAGTCAGCCACATTTCAGAGTTCCCTGTTCACAGTTACCGTAGCGGCTCACGACACCGTACTACAGGGCAGTCCCTTACTTGTGTTGCTCCATGGAAAGAAAGGGTGCCATTGCCCCGTTAGTCAGCCACATTTCAGAGTTCCCTGTTCACAGTTACCGTAGCGGCTCATGACACCGTACTACAGGGCAGTCCCTTACTTGTGTTACTCCATGGAAAGGGAGGTGCCATTGCCCCGTTAGTCAGCCACATTTCAGAGTTCCCTGTTCACAGTTCCCAGTACAATGACACATCACTTTTTTCACATATATAACGATAAGAAAAAATATATATAGGGAAGATATGTCTTAGAAGTGTGGGATATTAGACGTAACGGTTTGAATTAGTCAACAATTTCAGCAATGTTTGAGAACAAATACTTCAAAACAATAAATTTTGTGATATCTATCTATACAACAACAAACAACAAAAAGCCTTTATTCAGGGTCACTGACCCTATACAGGATTCACCAGAGGTATGCATGAGAACAGAGCAGTGAGACAAAGGAAATAACGTTATATACAGAAGAAAAAAAAACAAGAAAGAGAAAGAGGGAAGCAAGAAAAACAACACAAAAAGAGTAGCAGTAAGAAAGTGAGGAGTGAGTGTCACTTGGCCTTCTTCTGAGATATGGACTTGTGGAAACCATAAAACGCCGTAGCGATATACTTATTCTGGGTCATATTGTCAATTATTGATGGAAGTGAAGCACAGAGTTGCCCAGTTTTGAGCATAAGGGTTCATCTTTCTTCTTTCAGAGCATAGCAATCAAAAATATAGTGAGTGATTTCATGTTTTAGTTTTGAATTACAGAAGGTACAAATCGGGTCCTCACCGCAGAGCATCTTGGTGTGGTTTTCTCTAAAAAAACTTGAAAGTATTCTAACTTGTGCGAGTAGTCTTACAACCGGGAAAGGAAAATCCCCTAAAAGGTATCCCTCCGTCATGAAAGATATGTGAATGTCTTTGTAGTGAGAGTATAGCTTAGATTTATCCATTCTTGTAAGGTCGTTTTGTATAGATTGGTCTGCCACTGTTTTTAAGAGCCCTGTAATCGCGCTCCTCAGCGTTTCAGGATCATCACAGGAAACAAGTGCAGGGGATCCATTATTGTTAAGCAGATTGGTGAGCTTTTTAATGAAACCGATGGGTGTGCCCGAAGCATTAGACAGTTCCCGTGTTCTATTAAAACATATACGTGGCAATCTGTCACTGCTCATATTCAACACCCGCAGCCAATACTTCAGGGTTAATTTTAAAGCTGTTACACTCAATGAGATACGACCGGTTTCTAATCTGATTATGTAGCCTGGAGTGTATCTGGGCAGATTCAGGAACCTACGGATAAATATGTCTTGTATACTATCCAATAAGTCTTTATGCTCTGTTGCCCACAATGGAGCGGCATACATCAGGACAGCTATCACTATTGTATCAAAGAGTTTGGTTGATAAATTTATTGACTTTGCTTTTGATTTTATTAATATTGGGTGTGTGGCGTTAATTGCTGTAAGTGCTTTTCCTTTAAAGTAATTTGCCGGGTGAGTAGTTGTTATTGTTGGTGTCAGAGGGAATCCAAGTATGTATATCTTGAAGTTATTGTTATGGGTTTATCATTCCAGAACCATCTATCCTTATTTGAGGGTTTACCTCCATTACGGAACACCATAATCTTTGACTTGGAATCATTTAGTGTCATTAAGTTCTCATCGAGATATTCTTTCAGTATTTTGATCTTCTTTTGGAGGTTCATCCTGGACTCACCTATAATTGCTATGTCGTCGGCGTACAGCAATAAATGGATATCTCCAAATTCTGGCAAATTTACACTCGGCAGGTCTGAATTATTATAAATTTCGATTAAGTCCGTGATAAATAATATAAAGAGCAGTGGGGAAAGTGGTTCTCCCTGGAGGACTCCCGAGTTTATCTTAATACTTTCCGTGAATGATCCCTTCCATCTGATAGCTATAGTTGCTTGTTCGTAGTAACTTCTGATCGTACTTATGAATTGGTAACTTATGCCTAGGTTGTAAAGTTTTTTCCAAAGTATTGAGTGAGGTACAGTATCAAATGCCTTCCTTAGATCGACAAAAAATACATATAGTTTCCCCCTCTTTTTTCTTAATGATAGTTGGATTAAAGTAGTTAGTGTAAATATGTGGTCAATACATGATCTTCCTTTTCTAAATCCCGCTTGGTTTTCCGGTACAACCCTTCTTCCCTCGACCCATTCCTCCAGTCTTGATCTTAGGATTGAAGTGAAAAGCTTTGATACATTGCTAATCAGTGCAATACCTCGGTAGTTGGAGGGGCTGTTCTTATAACCATTTTTAAAGATTGGGTGTATAGTGGAATTAGTCCAAATTGCTGGGTATTTTCCAGTCGTCATAACACTATTGTAGAGTTGTTTCAACAGCAGTATGTACGAATCAGGGAGTATTTTTAATACTTCATTGGGGATGCCATCGGGCCCGCATGCCTTGTTACTCTTCAAACCAGCTATCTCCTTGTATATGTCTGCATTGGTTATCTCTGAGTCCAATATAGGATCGTTCTGAGAAATCACATTATGTAAATTAAAAATTCTCAAATTTCTCTCTGTAGTCATTAGTTCGCGGTAAAAGTTCAGCCAGTCCTGTATAGCTATTTCTCCTTGGATTATAGATGTGCTTTTGTAGAGCGCAATAGTTTTTCAGAAGGTCTTTGAGTCTTTAGCATTTCTGAGTATTTCCTGTTTTTCATTATCAAAGCCTTTTCTTTTTAGATCCAATAAAGCAAGATATTTCTTTCTGGAGGAAGCATAACATTCCCTGTCTTCCAGTCTATTTGTTTTACGATATTTCTTCAGACTTTCTTTTGCCAGTTTTTTCATATCATAGCAGTCCTTATCGAACCACGGCTTAGATTTCCTGGGGCCGCCCTTAATTGAGTACGTTATTTTTGCAGATGACATTGCTTCCAAAATTCGCTGATTGAAAGTGTATCTATCTATACATTTTATTTCTGTGATAGAATTCATTGATAGTGAACATTTTGATTTGTAAAAACAAAGTATGCCTATCCTGACCAGGAGCACATGTGCTTTACAGAAGGCAGAGCGCCATCTAGTGAAATATAAATCAACTAAACATTGATTTAGCCTGTTCCCTGATATTTGACCAATTCAATTTCTTGATAAATCAAGAAAAGCCATCCACGAACGCGTTTCGCGCTGTTGGCGCTCGTTAGCGTGGAATAAGCTGTACCACTGCGACCAAAAATGTTTTAGGTCTCAGTAGCTTCCCGAAAAACCAAGAAATGGGTATTTAAGGCCAAACTTGCGTAAATACGCTTAACACATAAAAAACAATAGAAAAAATAAACAATAAAAAGGTCAGGTGTTGATATTAAAAATAAAGTAGTAATTTGTGGAAATGATATGAATAAAATAGATACACATATAAAACCTGAATAAAGGTTTTCAATTTCTTAAGAGATTTTGAAGGAAAAAAAAAAGATTCTGAACTTTAGTTAATTTAGCGAGAATGACATCTTGACCTGAATACACACACACAAGCCTTTATTAAGACATTCCGTCTTATACAGACGGTTCTCCTGTTAGAAATGAATCTAAAAAGAAATGAGAAGCAGGGGAAGAAACTGAATCCTCGCTTAGAAAAGAGAAAAAGAAGAAAAGGAAAGAATATCTATGTACAAAAGACAATATACATCGTACATAGAACACAGTGAAGAAGTAGACTATTGAGTAAATAGTTGCATCTTGTGAAGAAAAAAATATTTCCACATAGTTCAGTTACTTTGTTAGGTCTTTTTTCTTCCTTTCAATCTTGAAAAAAAGTTAAAGAACTTTAAAATAGCTGACCCATTATCCTGACAAAAGTTACTACTTTTGCTGGTTATCACAAAAAAAAAAAGGAACATACTAGGGCCTAAAGGAAGAGGAACTAAATACGCAGAAAAGCGTACACTCAGGAGTACACTACCAACAACAAAAATGAATTAAATTAAAACTAGAAATTTGTAAAATAACAGTAAAAAGTACTTATCTTTATTGTAGTGTTAGTAGGGATCGGACTCGGGTCACACCGGGATGCGAAGAGATCCCCCAGACACGGATAAATCACGTAGAAAAACACTTTAAGCGTCTCCATACCAATTCTCCACGCTCTGGGCCCCCTCGCATTCCCTTAGTCCCCTCTTATATACAAACATGGCCACATTCGTCCAATGACGTGAGAGATTGGTTCACTAACAAACGAAGACAACATTCTTCTCTCTAAAAACTGATCAGAAAAAACTGAAAATGTTTGTCAATTTGACAATCCATCAAGTCTGAAAGAAAAGAATACAACGAAAAGTGTGGATGATATCAACTTAAAATAACAAAAGTGGAATCAAACCAGATATTGATCTGTTTGTCAAATTCTCACTCGATAAATTCGTTCCGCCAGGGGGTTATTTTGGCTTGGATGGTGGGTCTCTAATAAATCAATTGGGACAATTTATTATGTGATTCAGAAGGTAATGGTAAGTTGAGCGATTGCTCCCTGGTGGTCCGACACTAACCAGATGACATGTGGCTTCCTACATATCTGATTTGCATCAAAGATGAAGATAAATTGATAGAATCAGCATCAATATGGTTGCTATGTTGGGGCATCGACCTGTGAAATCACCCTGGAGACTGAAGGACAGGAAATGTACTCTTGATAGAGCTACACGCTTGTTCGGCGGTACATATACTAAAATTGGAACTCTTGATAGAGCTTCAGATATGAATATAATTACATACATTGAAGTCTCGAGATATCATTCAACCAGCACGTATCCTCCACCACCGCCTTATATTTTCAAAAATGTGTTTTTCAAACAGAAATAATGCAATATATTTTCTCTCAATATATAATAAGTATTTAAAATATGTAAATAATAATAAAAATAAAGAAGGCATTTCCTGACCACGAGCACATGTGCTTTTTAGATTGGCAGAGCGTCATCTAGTGAATAAAAAATAAACTAAACGTTTATTTAACTTGCTCCGTGATATTTGGCCAACCCAAATTCTTGATAAATCAAGAAAAGCCATCCACGAACGCGTTTCGCGCTATTGGCGCTTTGTCAGGCCTCCTTTGTCGAAACTTCTGGAATAAGGTGGCCTAGGATTCATAATATTTTAAACAGAATTACCTGACATAAACTGTCTGACAGTTTCCTTTGCTTTCCGCATCACCCTTAACCTCTCGGCCCAAGTAGGCTTTCTAAACCTATTAACAGATCCAGCGCTACACTCACAGTTTCTGTTAAACTCAGTAGGTGGCAACTTTACAGCCTCGTTTTCAATGTGCTTCACTGATCTCTCCTCTAAGGAGCTTGAAACCATTGGTATATGTGCACCGGCAACGTAACTAAGGTCTACATAATTACGGTCTTCTGGTTTCAAGGAAATCATGTTGCCACGTTCCCGTATTGGAGGCAACGGAATATTCAATCTCCTTATATCATTGATTCCCCGAATCCCGTCGTAGCCCTTATCTCCGAGTGACATTAGCCAGAACCTTATCTCTCCCAGCTCGCTGCCGTTTTCGTTACCAACTCTACAGGTTTTAACACGTGTAAGTGTCTGCTCGTGGCCTGTCACTCACACTATACGTAAAGTTTTAAGTGCATCGTCCCAATTCTCCTTCAAGAACTTGCACTTTTCAGAATTAATGATACTGACTTGGCTTTCTGTATCATATAACAGGTGCCACATATTGCCGTTAATATTCACCTTAACTATTGGCAGATTTCCAAACTGATCTCTGCCATAAGAACGTATGTTCACAATCTCAGCATTGTCAAGAGTATTGCGGTTGGAAAACATAGAAGACTGTCTTGAGCAATCACTAGCTATATGTCCTAATCTACACTCAGGTGGACTCAGCTTGATGTCGCCCAACAATTTAGTCAGTTTTTCTATCTCACCTCTAAGGTCTTTAATACACTGCTCATTTTCGTGCTTCATCCTGTTTACACTGGAACTAAGCATCTTCATCTCACCCTTAATGCTATTTATTTCTTTAATCCCTTCTACTGAACATACCCCTTTCATAACGCTGCAACGGTGTTCTACACTATCCTCCGTGGCCATGACACTGACTGCTTTGTCTATTGATTTAGCCTCGCTGCGAACAATAGCTTCTCTATATTTATCGAGCACATTTTCGAGGAAAATTTCGAACACTAGGCTATCGTAAAATCTGTACTCTACTTTATCTCTAATGGCCAGGAATCTTTCTTTAAAAACCATAGGACTTTCCCCAACTCTCTGCTTAAGACCTTCTATTAATTTAAGGCATTCCCTAATACCACGCGCTTTCTTAGGGTACAATATGTTCAGTTTCCTAACAATACTTTCAGAACTGCTATCGTTACGGATACCCATCTCCTCTAAGCTCAACCTAACTTCAGGGGATAGAACCTCGAACATAAGCAGTGCTTTGACCTCGGATCCCATTTGCCTACTCGAGCTTTAAGCTCGACTTCCCGAATGAAAGACTCGAGACCAACCCCATTAAACACTGACAAGTTAAGCATAGAGTTCACAAACATAATGGAGTACAAAAATAATAATAATAATAACACTGATAGACAAAACTTAAGGAAGTTGTACCTTATAGCATATATATATCGGGATTCAGAAAATAACTCTGAGAGATATGTTTTGTCTATCAGTGTAATTAACCACTCAAACAAAGAAAAAAACGCACTTAAAAATTACAGGAATTTACACGTGCAAACACCAATAATCCTGGCAGGGCTCGCCAATGACAAATGTTACTACTTTTGCGGGTTAACACACAAAAATGGAATAGACTGGGGCCTACAGTAAGAGTGACTTAAACACAGAAAAGGTACACTCAAAAGTACAACACCAACAACAAAAAGGGGATAAAAAACACGATTTGTTAAATAAAATAAAAGCAGTACTTATATTTTATTTGCAGCGTTGATAAGGAGCGGACCGGGGTTTCACAGGTATGCGAGGAGGTAACCAGAAAAGCTCACAGAGAACGCTTCAAGCGTCTCCACTCGAACACCACTCCACGACTCCTCGCATTCCGTTTCAACCCTCTTTTATGTACAAACATGGCCACATTCGTCCAATGAGAAGGCGTGGAAGATCAGTTCACTCAACAAATAAACAACAAAATTCTTTCCACTAAAACCTGAGATATGATAAGAGTGCAAATATTTGTCAATATAATTTGACACTACTGTATTTAGCAACTCTCCGGTAAGAGGACACCTCTCCCTAAAGGACACTTTGGCTCTGCAATTAGGTGTCCTTTACAGGGAGGTTCTACTGTATTTATTAACTCTCCGGTAAGAAGACATCTCTCCCTAAAGGACACTTTAGCTCTGCAATTAGGTGTCTTTTACAGGGAGGTTCTACTGTTTTTAGTAACTCTCCGATAAGAGGACACCTCTCCCTAAAGAACACTTTGGCTCTGCAATTGGGTGACCTTTACAGGGAGGTTCTACTGTATTTAGCAACTCTCCGTTAAGAGGACATCTCTCCCTAAAGGACACTTTGGCTCTGCAATTGGGTGACCTTTACAGGGAGGTTCTACTGTATTTAGCAACTCTCCGGTAAGAGGACACCTCTCCCTAAAGGACACTATAGCTCTGCAACTAGGTATCCTTTACAGGGAGGTTCTACTGTATTTAGCAACTCTCCGGTAAGAGGACATCTCTCCCTAAAGGACACTATAGCTCTGCAACTAGGTCTCCTTTACAGGGAGGTTCTACTGTATTTAGCAACTCTCCGGTAAGAGGACACCTCTCCCTAAAGGACACTTTGGCTCTGCAATTGAGTGTCCTTTTACAGGGAGGTTCTACTGTATTTAGCAACTCTCCGGTAAGAGGACACCTCTCTCTAAAGTACACTTTGGCTCTGCAATTAGGTGTCCTTTACAGGGAGGTTCTACTGTATTTAGTAACACTCCACTAAGAGGACACCACTCCCTAAAGAACACTTTGGCTCTGCAATTATGTGTCCTTTACATGGAGGTTCTACTGTATTTAGCTACTCTCCGGTAAGAGGACACCTCTCCTTGAAGAACACTTTGGCTCTGCAATTAGGTGTCCTTTACAGGGAGGTTCTACTGTATTTATCAACTCTACAGTAAGAGGTCACATATCCTTAAAGGTTCTTTGGGTCTACAACTAGGTGTCTTTTACAGGGAGATTCTACTGTATTTAGTAACTCCCCGGTAAGAGGACACCTCTCCCTAAAGGACACTTTGGCTCTGCCATTGGGTGTCCTTTACAGGGAGGTTTTACTGTATTTAGCAACTCTCCGGTAAGAGGACACTTCTCCCTAAAGGACACTTTGGGTCTGCAATTAGGTGTCCTTTACAGAGAGGTTCTACTGTATTTAACAACTCTCCAGTAAGAGGAGACCTCTCCCTAAAGGACACTTTGGCTCTGCAATTGGGTGTCTTTTACAGGGAGGTTCTACTGTATAAAAAATTGTAAGTTGTTTTTATTTACGTCTTTTTTTTTTTGTTGATGTTGTACTTCTGAGTGTAGGCTTTTCTGTGTGTTAAGTTACACTTACTTTAGGCCCTAGTATATTGCACTCAGTGTGTTAACCCGTAAAAGTTAAGATTTGTCATAGTGCTTTTACATTGTTATCACCGCTGGGATTGTCAGAGTTATATTATGATACATTAGCGCGCCATCTGTTATCAAAATACGAAACTATTATAGACGTGTATGATTCTTTTTAAAATAAAATAATTTCTACTGCTGACAAAAGTTATTACTTTTGCGGATTTAACACACAAAAAAATGGAATAAGCTAGGGCCTAAATTAAAGTACCTTAATACACAGAAAAGCGTACACTCAAGAATACAACACTAACAACAAAAGGGAGATAAAAACAACTCACGATTTGTTAAATAAAATAAAAAAATACTTAGCTTTATTGTAGCGTTGGGAGGGATCGGACTGGGGACACAGGGATGCCAAGAGAACAGCCAGACAGGGAAAACCGCCAGTAGAAAAACCACTTTAAGTGGCTCCACACAGATTATCCACGCACTCTCTGTTCTCGCCGCATTCCCTTCGTCCCCTTTATATACAAACATGGCCACATTCGTCCAATGAGAAGGCGTGAGAGATTTGTTCACTAACAACCGAAAACAACATTCTTACCGCTAGAAAACTGAACAGAAAAATGTGCAAATGTTTGTCAAGATAAATTTGACAAAAGGTATCCTTCCAACAAAAAAAAAAAAAAAAAAAACTAACCAATCTCCCAAACATTCTCATTGTCCCGTAAGGAAAACCTCCCGCTGATCGGGAGGGAAAAAGCTCACGGGAGCCATGTTACAAGATAAAAAAGGATTAACTAAAGAGAGGAGAAGAAATAGGCCTCCGGTGTCGTTCCGAAAATTTGCCTCCCATCTTGGACCATGGAATAGCAACAGGAGGAAAGCCAACTCCTGCACAAACTACAGTGAATTACCTTGAGTAATTCCTTAAAACCGCATATCTCTGTATAAACATGGAGGGGGCAATACGCTTTCATCTGGGATTTGCAGGGCGAGGATTTGGTCTCAAAAAATATGGGCTGAAATGTGCCCTGTCAAACCCCCCCATCGACCACAGTAGGTTCGTCATGAGAATCTCCATTCTCCTGGTCGGGAACAGTCGTGTTCTCTAGCGGTGGTCGGGACATCTCTCAGCGGGGAAAGATACGACAGGCACTCCCACCTTCCAGAGCCAAAGGAATCATCCTTCTCCGAGGATAGCACTCGCGTTTAGCAGCTGTGGGCTTTCTATGACGCATGCCCCTGAATGCCTTCATTCTGTCGATATGCACAACTTGTTCATCGTGCATATTGACTCCCCGCACTCTGAAATTTACTTCAGACACTTTAGCCACCACACGGAAAGGTCCATAGAATTTTGCGGAGAATTTAGAGGATCCCTTTCCCTTAGGAACAGCCAACAATACCAAATCCCCCGTCTCAAAGGTTCTCCCAGTCTGAGCTTTATACTTCTTGACTCGTTCATCATAGTTTTCAGACAAGAATTTTCTAACAGTTTCCCTGGCATCTTGCATTTCCTTCAGCCTTTCCGCCAAGGATGGCTTTCTGAATTCGCTCACATCTTTATCGCTAACCTCATGATTGACTGCGTCGTAACCAAAGAGCATGTAGTGGGGGGCTCTCACCTAACGCTGAGTGCACGGCATCATTGTACGCAGCAACCGCCGCACCGAGGTTGTCTTCCCAATTCCTGCTATTGGCATAGTGACGCAGAATGGAACAAATGGTGCCATTAACTCTTTCAACAATCGAGTTGCAGGTAGGACGATAAGAAGTTGTGGATAACTTTTTAATACTATATAACTTACATATCTCTCTGAACAGGTCTGACTCGAATGCAGCTCCACGGTCAGATAAAATTTCTTTGCACGTTCCATATCTGTTCACTATTTTATTGACAAATTCGAACGCAGCAGTCTCTGCAGTACAATCCCTGACGGGGATAACCTCAGCGTATCTGGTGAAAGCATCAATGAACACGAGCAGGTATCTATTCCTGTTCCTAGACAAGGTAAGAGGACCCACGAAGTCTACGCATAACCTTTCGAAAGGGTAGCTAGCGGGTTGAATGGGCATATTAGGAGCCTTCTTAAGCCTACCATTGCTCTCGGCACACACTGGGCATGTCTTCACGTACCTGCGTACATCAGACATGGCCCCCTTCCAATAGTAATGGCTTAAGACCGCGTAAAGTGTTTTCTCTACTGAGAGGTGCCCTCCTATGGGACTGTCATGGCACCTTTCCAGAATGGTATCGCGGGGAACTGGAGGTATTACGATTTGCTTCACCATCCTTCCCTTACGAGTGGGTCTACTGTCTGGACTGACCTTAACAAGATATCGGGTGAACTTGCTTATAAAATACGTGCCATCACTCTCTTCTACCTCACTGTCAGTGCTCAGAACCTTCTTGTAGATGGCTTGCCATACAGGGCAGTTCAGCATGGACTTCTCATAGTTGGGAATGGCAGTTACCCCTTCATAGACATCGACTACAGCAACCTCGGTATTATAGGTGTCGCGGGACAGCCAGTCAGCCATCGCATTCTCCTTCCCATTTACATGGAAAAATGTTAATTCCCTGTCCTGTAGCATCAGGGCCCATTTCATGAGCCTACGATTTTTATTCTCTAGTGACTTAAGATATTGCAATGGTTTGTGATCACAGTATATCTCCACCTGCTGACCATAGATGTAGTAGTCAAACTGTTCAATTGCCATAATAATAGCCAAACACTCCTTTTCTATTGTGCTGTAGTTTAACTCGGCCCCTCTGAACTTATGGCTGTAGAAACTAATAGGCTGCGGGGTGCCGTTCTTCAACTGTGATAACATACTGCCACATCCTATGTCGCTAGCATCAGTGAATATCACGAACTTTTTCCTGTAGTCAGGATAAATTAGGATGGGTGCAGAGCTAAGACAAGTCTTTAGCTTGTCATACGCACGCTGCGCTGCCTCGTTCCACTCATACCTGGTGCCCTTCTTAGTCAACTCATATAAAGGGGCCGCTATTTCAGAGAAACCAGCAATGAATTTCCTATAGAAACCAACAGCTCCAAGAAAGCGTCTGACACCTGATACAGTTTTAGGAGGACTCATGTTTTTAATCTTTTCGATGTTGTTCTCCTTAGGATGAATGCCATCCTTGTCCACTCTGTGTCCCAAGAAGGTCACTTCTTCCTGAAAGAGCTGGCATTTGCTAGGCCTCACTTGAAGCCCATATTTTCTAAGCCTGTCCAACACCTCAGTTAAGTTAGCCAGATGCTGCTCCAACGACTCCGAGTATATCAGAACGTCGTCAATAAAACATTGGCAATTCTTTTCCAATAGGCCGCTTAGGATACGATGCATTTCTCTCTGATATACATTCGAAGATATCTTACAGCCCTGAGGAAGTCTCGACATCTCAAATTTTCCGAAAGGGGTTTGGAAAGCGAAGCATTTCGTTACGTTACTATCCAGCTTCAGCTGATAATACCCACTGGCTAGATCCAAGGTACTAAAATATTTAGCACCTCCCACAGCTGCCATGGCGGTATCTATCCGGATCATGGGATAATCCTGATTCCTTAATTTATCGTTGACCTGTCTAAGGTCCAGCACGAATCTCAAGGAACCGTCAGGCTTCTTGACAAGATGTACTGGACTGTTCCAATCAGATCTGGATCTTTTTATGATACCGCTCTCTAAGAACTTGTCTAAAAGTACCTTGTACGGCTCTAACAAACTATAGGGAATAGGATACTGCCGCCTAAAAGTAACGTCATTTATGTCAACGTCAATTTTTATTGGCGGAACCTTAGCTGCTTTTAACGCTGCGACATTTTCCACGAACATATCTGATCTTTGTTTCAGTATGTCGCGGACCAGCTGCTGATGTTTGCCATTAACTTGGCCAATATCTACCAGTTGCCAGTCTTCAGTCTCCGCGGACATTACATTGCATTCCTCCCACACAGGGGGCAAAGGAATGTTTAATCTCCTTATCTCCTTTATCCCAAGAATACCATCGTAGCCCTTATCTTCAAGTGACATTAACCAGAAACTTATGTCTCCTAGTTCAACACCCTTATCTGTATTTACCCTACAAGTTTTTACCTTCGTCAAGGTCTGGACATTGCCTGTGACTGACACAATTTTAAAATTGTTAATAGCTTCGTCCCAGTCCTCATTCAGAACTTTACACCTTTCTGAATCTATTATGCTAACTTGGCTTCCTGTATCGTATAACAGGTACCAAGTATTGCCGTTTATTGATACTCTAACAATAGGCAGAGTTCCAACGGGCCGATTAGAACGAACATTAACGATCTTAGCAATTGGTCGAATACCAGTGGCTGACTTCTGCCAACTCGAGCAAGCACTGGCCGTTTTGCCCGAATTTAGTAGTTTAAAGCTCTTTTATCATTGCAAAACCTGGCAATATGCCCCATCTTCCCACAGAGGAAACATTTTAATTTATGCCTACCGCTATTTTTAGAAGAACCCAGCTTACTCTCGTTAAGCAGTTTAGTCAGCCTCCCTATTTCTTCCTTAAGGTCGTTAATGCGCTTCTCTGATTCGTGCTTTGTCTTGCCTACTACAGCATTGAGCGTATCTAACCTTCCCTTCAGACTGCTAACCTCCTCTATGTCCGCCGCACATGCCCGTTGCTTAAAGTGGCAGCGGTTCTCTACACCATCCTCCATGGCCATAATTCTAACTGCCTCGTCAATACAGCTGACCCCACTACGGACAACAGGTTCCTTATACTTATCAAGAATATTGTCTAAGAAAATATCGAACACTAAACTGCTGTCCAGATCGAAATCAATATCTCTCCTAGTGGTCATGAATCTTTCTTTAAACACATTAGGAGTTTCTCCTACACACACGTTGCTTAAGACCCTCTAATTCTTTTAAAAATTCCCTAAAACCGCGAGTTTTTTCAGGAAATAAAATGCCTAATTTCTCTATAATGCTCTCTACACTACTGTCATTTTTTATGCCCATCTCTTCTATGCTAGCCCGAACTCTAGGCGACAAAGCCTCGAACATAAGCAGTGCCTTAACTTCCTTATTCCATTTACCTATGCTAGCTTTCAGCTCTACTTCCCTGGTGAAAGCTTTAAGCCCCACTCCATTGAACGTAGAAAGTTTGATAGAATAGTTACTATCCATAATAACAGTAAAAAGGACTAAAAGTACATACAATAATTAATTATATATATAAAAAATAACCTCAAGGCTAAAATTACGGGAATATAAGCCAAGAAACTATCCTGGCAAGGCTCGCCAATGACAAATTTTATTACTTTTGCGGATTTAACACACAAAAAAAATGGAATAAGCTAGGGCCTAAATTAAAGTACCTTAATACACAGAAAAGCGTACACTCAAGAGTACAACACTAACAACAAAAGGGAGATAAAAACAACTCACGCTTTGTTAAATAAAATTTAAAAAAATACTTAGCTTTATTGTAGCGTTGGGAGGGATCGGACTGGGACACAGGGATGCCAAGAGAACAGCCAGACAGGGAAAACCGCCAGTAGAAAAACCACTTTAAGTGGCTCCACACAGATTATCCACGCACTCTCTGTTCTCGCCGCATTCCCTTCGTCCCCTTTATATACAAACATAGCCACATTCGTCCAATGAGAAGGCGTGAGAGATTGGTTCACTAACAACCGAAAACAACATTCTTACCGCTAGAAAACTGAACAGAAAAAATGCAAATGTTTGTCAAGATAAATTTGACACTGCCTTTACTTCAATTGAAAAATTAATGGCCTGGCTCATCAGTGGTGAACCCTCCCAGCGGTTTCGCCAGTTTAATCTACCACTCATCAGTGGTGAACCCTCCCAGCGGTTTCGCCAGTTTAATCTACCACTCATCAGTGGTGAACCCTCCCAGCGGTTTCGCCAGTTTAATCTACCACTCATCAGTGGTGAACCCTCCCAGCGGTTTCGCCAGTTTAATCTACCACTCATCAGTGGTGAACCCTCCCAGCGGTTTCGCCAGTTTAATCTACCACTCATCAGTGGTGAACCCTCCCAGCGGTTTCGCCAGTTTAATCTACCACTTCTCAGTGGTGAACCCTCCCAGCGGTTTCGCCAGTTTAATCTACCACTCATCAGTGGTGAACCCTCCCAGCGGTTTCGCCAGTTTAATCTACCACTCATCAGTGGTGAACCCTCCCAGCGGTTTCGCCAGTTTAATCTACCACTCATCAGTGGTGAACCCTACCAGCGGTTTCGCCAGTTTAATCTACCATTAAACATGGTATGAACACAAGTGGATGAGCCAGGCCCTCCCATTATTTTTTTCCATTACAGTAAAGACAGTAGAAATTGTTTTATTTTTAAAAGAATCATACACGTCTATAATAGTTTCGTATTTTGATTGTCAGAATTGCAATAAGAGATGGCTAGATAGGGGCGATAAACACGTATAACTTGAACACCTCGATTGCTTCTGTAGATTCGGAAATAATCGAAGTAAGAATCTATCCCTAGTGACAGCACGTGTATAGAAGACAGGTGGGATTTGACAACGGACTTGTTACGCCATCTATCGGAGCTTTGTGTAACTATTTTCCAACATTCTAGTTCTATTCAAACCATGCTATCCATTTAGAACTTCTGACAGATATAATACCTCCCTTTACTATAAAGAGGAGGGTTCAAGAATACCTTGTCTGAAGGAGATTGAGATTGAAACTGATTTATTATAACGTCCATATAAGAATATATAAGGTGAAATACATAAAATGAATAAATAAGATTAATAATGATAGATATATGAATAAATAGATATAAATAGATAAAAATAATTGATAAATATTCATATATATACAAGGTCTTCATTGGAGGCGCCCACCGCGAGAAAGACTCCGCCACCGATGAACTGCGAGAGTTCACAGAGTGGGAAGGTCTAGGTGTTGCCTGGTGTTACCCACCTCAAGACCAAAATGGTACTTGTAGATGGTAGCCTTCGTCACACTTGTTAGCTTCACTCCCTCGGGATGGAGGCCGACGCCGAAGAGCCAGAATTGCAGATCCAGGGGCAAGTCGCAGGAAGTCTGGAGGAGAACTCTCTCAAGGTGGGGAAGTCTCCCTTACTGAAATAATTTGTACAACTATTGTTGCACCAGGTTGCGGCTTGGCAGACTCTTCAACCTTGATTCTCTCCTGTGCTGTATCTTACCAGAGCGTGTTTCAACCATCCTACAAATTTATATAAGTGGAGATAACTCTACTTTAAGTAGCCTCCAGAATTTATTTCTCACATCAAAGAGAGCAGCGAAGTCACACAGTGTACCTAAATACAAATGATGATTCTATAATACATATATTCTGTTTATAATACATATATTCTGTTTAATAAAATAAGTAAATATAAAATATAAATTTAAAATATATGAAAAATAATATTACAAATTAAAATAAAATAGGTTCATTAGCCATGATGCAACACTATATATATTTAACATATTCTGATTGTAACTTTTTAAATATTTTTTGCTTGCACAATTTCCCCATACCTACTTTGTATGTTTAAAATTATTTCAACTGTGATATTATAACATTATGCGGCGCTGAGTTTGTGTATACAAAAATGTAGTGTCTTGATAAAGGTTTGGCGTTCAGCCAACCGAAATATTGGCAAAATAAATCTTTTATTAAATCCAATGTATTTTTACTATCTAATATACAAGTATATTCCCCTACATTTTATCTACCCTTTATTTACTACCTTATTATATATTTTTTCCACCTTTGTAAAAGTTGATTAGAAGAATCAATAAAATTGTTTAAATTGTCAATAAGAAAGATTCAAGACCCTTTTATCACTTTACACTATTCTATATACAGTTACGAGCGTCATGCGTTCTTAATTCTTCAGTTTTCATCTCTGTCACCGTTTGCTTTTTTTTTTTTGGAATGGCGCTCTCCTATTGGTTGGCTGCGATCACGCCACCTTCATCTTTTATATCAGGCTCGGGATCCGAAATTACGCATTTAAATAATTTCTTTACACGTAAAAGTGCTCCGACTTTTAAAGCCCAAATCGAATAATTTGTTCCTGTTAAAGGTTCAATTTTTGTCGTTGGCGAAAAATTGCAATCCATTTTAGCCTTGTTTTTCAACTTTTAAAAATTAAACAATATAGTTTAAAGGTAGTTTATAATTCAAAAAAAAATTTTTTTTCAATCCTTCTATTTAAAACTTTCTTTTATCAATATAATTCAAATTCTATTGAAACATATTTCAAAATTTACATATCGATTAGAATAAACGTATCAAACTTCTGATAAAATATTTTCGCTTTTTCTCAAGTTTTAAATTGAACCACGCTCTGCTACCATAAATTGTAGTATTTTAAATAATTACAACTCTCTTTAAAGCAACAAAAGAATTATTTATTGCATTTAGCAAGACAAAAAAAAAAAAAACTCGGAATGCCAAACAAAACCTTTTTGGTTAATAAACCTGCAACCACCTACCGGTTAGTTCCTATTCAAAATCTAGCTTTCACACAGAGTATTGAAAAATAAAATACGACATTTTATTACAATATTACAACAACAACAACAAAACAGCTTTATTAGGGCATCTTGCCCTGTACGGATTCTCCGTGGAGTTACAGACAATATTAACCATAAGAGAACAGGTGAAAATATAGTATTTTACAGTCAAGGTATGTCAAACAGGGTGACTTTTTATTGTGCCCCTGTTCTTCTCTCTTCCATGAGTGCAATTTTATTCCCAACCGCTTTTTGAAAGTTGAACAGTTCAATTGCCCAACTTTTCTTATCTGAAACAGTTTTTATTAGCTTTATTGAGTTCAAATGCGGTCTAGGAAGACTTTTCAGGATCTTTTTTCTCTCTCCTTCCAGATCCCCGCATTCAGCAATAAAATGGTATATTTCATCAGTTATCTGACTTCCACATAACCCACAGTACAAATCTTCTTTCTTAATTGCGTAAATATGATTTTCTTTGATCATTGTTGACATTAATCTGATCTGTGCAATAAAACTCACTAAAGCTGAAGACAAATTGCATGAAAAGTAATTTTCTGGAATAAATGAATCATAAAGTAACCTATAGTTTGAGTATGTTTTCGTAAGAGATAATTTTGCCAGATCTTGCTGCAATAGCTGTTCAATTTTTATTTTTAGTATATTCGGAAGTTCGATCTGTATGTCATCATAATTTAACCTATAGTTTAGCCATGTGAGTCCACAATGATTGATGATATCCATAATATTCTTACAGAATCCTATAGGTTTTTTTGTCATTAAGGAAATTTCCTTCAATCTATTCCAGCATAGCTTAGGTAGTCTATTGTCTTCCATTTTTTGTAATCTAATGAAATATTTCAAAATTAATTTGATCGTTGTAAAAGTCAAAGATATTCTGCCTGTTTCCAGCCTTACAATGTACCCTGGTATATATCTTGGTAGATTCAGAAAATTTTTGATAAACGTATTCTGTAATTGGTCTATAATATCCGTATTGTCCCAAGCCCACACAGGGGCCGCATAGAGCAGTATTGATTTAATAACTGAGTCAAATAGATTCAGAGCAACTTTTAATGAGTTAATTTTTTCTTTTTTTATCAGTCTAATAGTTGCATTTATTGCCGTATTTGCTTTGGCTTTATAAAAGAGGGCTACCTTTTTACTATTAATAGTGGAAGTGAATGGATATCCCAGATATGTAATATTGGACGCAACAGTCAGTGGGGTGTCACCCCAGTACCAGTTTTCGTGTCTTGCCGGTCTTCCTCCATTTCTGAATACTATTATTTTTGACTTATTTACATTTAAAACTAATTTGTTCTTATCCAGGTAAGACTTTAGTAAATTGATTTTAATTTGAAGATTAATTTTCGATTCTCCAATTATGGCTATGTCATCCGCATACATAAGTAGGTGTAAAACGCCAAAATCAGGGAGATGAAATCCTGTAAGTGCTGAGTTATTATAAAGTTCTATTAGGTCGGCCATATATAGTATAAATAAAAGTGGGGAAAGTGATTCTCCCTGCAACACTCCAGAATTAATTTTCACATTATTTGAATATTGTCCTTTCCATCGGATAGTGATCTTAGCTTCTTGGTAAAAGTTTTTTATCAGCATTACAAATTTATTGCTAATGCCCATTTTATGCAATTTTTGCCAAAGTAAATCATGTGGGACTGTGTCGAAAGCTTTAGTCAAATCGACGAAGAAGACATATAGCTTGCCTCGTTTTCTTCTCAGAGATAATTGGATGAGTGAATTCAGTAGTATTATGTGGTCAGTGCATGATCGGTTCTTACGGAAACCTGCTTGGTTTTCTAAAATAATCACTCTTTTTTCTATCCAGTTGTTTAATCTGTTACTTAGTATTGTAGTAAATAATTTAGATATATTACTGCAGAGGGCAATCCCTCTGTAATTTGTTGGGTTATTCTTATCACCGCTTTTATATATAGGGTGTACTATTGAGTTCGTCCAGAGTTGCGGGTATTTTTCTGTGGACATTATTTTGTTGAATAGGTTTTTCAATTTAGTTAAAGTCGGTATTGGTAAATTCTTTAGCAACTCATTTGGTATACCATCGAGTCTCACTGCTTTGCCGTTCGCTAGGTTTTTTACTACATCATGGATCTCTTCAAGGGTTATTTCCGCGTCTAAATCTGAATCTTTCCAACCGATCATCTGGTTTACCGTAAAAGTAGCTTCTTTATTTTCTTTGTTCAGTAAATTTTTATAAAATAAAAACCATTCTTTTATATCAATCTCACCTTGTATTATTGTTTTTTTTCTGAAGGATGCAATGGCATTCCAGAAGGATTTGGGATCTTTGGCGTTCTTTATCCTTTCATTCTTGTCCTTATTGAATTCATCTCTTTTTCTTTGCAGGAGCTTAAAATATTCCCTCCTAGCCTCAATATATTTTTGGCGGTCGTGTATGTTATTTGAGTTCCTACATCTTTGTAAACTTACTTTGGTCGTTTTTTTCATAATATAGCAATCTTTGTCATACCAAGGTTTTGAAAGTTGGTGTCGTCGTTTAGCAAATTTAATTATATTTGCCGATTCCATTGCCGTGTAGATCTGTTTAGTAAAATTTGCTGTTTCTGTGTTAATATCGGTTTCATTTCCAACTTCAATATCACTTAAATTATGTTTTAGCATCTCCACATTTTCTTTCGTCCAAATGAATTTTCGTATTAGTATTTCATTTTTGTACGAGGATTTAATAGCTTCATACCCAGTATTAATTTGTAAAACAATTGGTAAGTGGTCTGAATATGAAAGTTCTTCGATCCACATATCCGATATGATCTGTGTTAAACCGTGTGTGTACATGAAATAATCCAAAACCGATGAACCTCTTTCTGAAATAAAAGTGAATGAGCCGTGCGTGTCACCCCTAGTTCTTCCATTAGCTATTGTTATAGAATTTGAGTCAGTGAAGGAAATTAGTTTTTCAGATAGTTTCGAAGATATTAGGTCTTTAGATTTCCTATATTTGTTGAGGGGTGAATTTAATTTCAGTGGGTTATGGAAGCCTCCAGCATTGCCTATTCTAATATTGATGTCACCAGCTATTAGTACTTCGTTACCTTCACTCATGTGATAATCAATATGCCTAAGTAAATTTGTTAAATTTTGTTCTTGTAATGCATTAGGAGGTAAATAA
The DNA here is from genome assembly GCA_030710605.1 of Cordylochernes scorpioides. NCBI lineage: Eukaryota > Metazoa > Arthropoda > Arachnida > Pseudoscorpiones > Chernetidae > Cordylochernes > Cordylochernes scorpioides. Next base: position 150,768,887 of record CP092864.1, read on the forward strand.
GCAAACAGCAAACATATACTCTCGGTGGTTTTGTCTAGAAATTTGTGTGTCAAGACAGATATCCAGTAAGGGTTTGTTTCGATTTTTCTAACCGTATGTTGGAAGTTTTTTTTTATTCCAATCAGAATTCCCCCCGAGCCCCTTCCCTTTAGTTCTGTCTTCATTGCTGGGCTTTGAATTATGTAATATTCATCAGTTAACAATTCAATAACACCAGTGATCCATGTTTCATTTAGTGCAAAAAGTTCGTATTTTTTTAGGTATTCAACGAGTGGAAATATTGATGTTATTCTATTGAATCCATTTATATTCCATTGTAATATTTTAATTTTAGTATCTATATGTTTGGCCTGAGTTACTTGTTTGTCTTTTATTGCCGATTCACAGTTTTTCGTATGTGTATACCTAATTTTAGTTGTATTTCTATCTGATATATTTTCCATAACCTTTGAGTTTTTAATTTTAGAAGTTTTAGCCGTGAGTGTTTTATCATAAAGTGGCTGTATGGACATTGTATTAGAGATCTGTTTATCAATGGGTTGACTATTTACAAGTGATTGTTTCCTATCTGCCTGCTACAATGAATGTCCATTGGCATCTACAATTTGTCCATCACAGACCTTATATGCTATGCCATTAATTATTAACTTATTGTCCCTTAGCTTAGCTAGAGTACCTTTTTCGACGAGTTCTCTTCTTTTGACATTCAGAACGCGTCGTTGTTCTCTCATCTTCATACTATAGTCCTTCGATAGTGAAATCTTAGTTCCTCTTAGATTGAAAGCAGCTTTGAATAGAGTTGTTCTATCGTTTTGTTCTGGGACTTCAACCAGGATCGGTGCACCAGGTTTTCTGGATACTCGGTGGCATCGCGTGATGTTTATCTTCTCCGTTGTCCGCATATTTTCTTCGATAACCCTCCGTATCCGTTCTCGGCAGTCCTCGTTAATGTCTTGTTCTATTCCGTAAAAAATAAGGTTCCTTTCTCTGCTCTTTGCATCCAAGTATTCAAGCTGGTCTTCTAAGTCTTTTATTTTTTTGGAGTTTTGAGAGAGTGCTGCCTTTGTAACGGCAGAAGATTCCTCTAATTGTTGCAGTCTTTGATTTATATTTTCTACTCCATCGTCGATTGCCGAAAGACGGGATTCCAGCCTCTCACCCCAGTTATCCAGCCTTTTGGTGAGTGCATTTATCAGATCTTTGATCTCTTTATCCCTATCTAAGCTTGTTTCCAACGTCGTTTGTTTGGACATCCTAGGGCCTGGATTTTGTTCAATACCAGCTAATATTAAGAGCATTAAAACTACACATATAAGGAGAAAGTTTCGGTAATATTTTGAAAGTGAAATATTGACGCGTGATAAGCAAATCTTTTTGCCGCCGTATGTATCCGGCTTGAAAGTATGTAAATTTAACTCAGAATTCTTGTCTAATAGACATAAAATTATGATGGTAAGATATATTGGATATGAAGGTTTCATTTCAGATATATTGAGTTTGAACTTTAGCAAAAATAGAGGAAATATTTTAGTAAGACAGTTCACTTATCGAGAGCGACGTTGCTTGCAGCCTATTCGTGCCGCCTCCTAGCGGAGAATCTCTATTACAATATTAATATATTTTATATTCTAAAATAGGTTTATATAGAGAGATAAATGCATGTATATTAGGTTTGAAAAAGGGGACATTCAAAAATAGTTACAATTTCTAACACTAGATGGCGGGCAGTGTCTGCTGTTTGCTAACAACCGATCCAAGCGTTACATTAAAAAAGAGAAATTAAATTATAATTTCTCATCAATTTACTATATAAATATTTGTAAAAGGTTTATAAATCATTAAATACATAATTAAATGTAAAAAATGTGGTTTCTTCAGTTGAAATATAAGTTCCGAGATAAGCTGGCGGCTGGGAGTCGTGGCGTGCTCCTGTAATCCAGCTACTTGGAGGCCGGGGTTGGTGGACGGCTTGAGGCGAGGAGCCCTCCCTTCTGGTTCCCTATGTTGACCGGTTGTCCGCACTAGGCCCAGCGTCAATATGGCGACCCCGGGGGAGCCCGGGGCCTCCAGGTCAGCTAAGGAGGAGTGGACCGGCCCAGGGCGGAAACGCAGCAGGCAAAAGCTCCCGCGCAGGGCGGTAGTGGGATCGCGTCCGTGAATAGTGTCCAGATGGGAGCCTCGCCGATATAGTTGGACCCAACTCTTTTTTTTTTTTTTTTAGTATTTTTATTCAATTAGGAATGCACCTTTTTTTTTTTTTCATTAAAATTATAGCACTGTCGTTGAAAAGAAGCTCATGCGGTTAAACTTCAAGTGTCGTTTTACACTTACAAGTCTGTTAGGTTACTTGCACTCGCTGGTGGGGTTGGACTTTTGCAAGAACCGGGGACCATTGGACCTTTTTTTTTTTTAATATAAAAAAGTGCCAAATGCGGGATTACCGGTCGAAAACCAACGGTTTAGACCCCCTTTCCACCGACCCCATATTTTTTTCGTTAACATTTTAAAGTATACCGAAAAATGGATTAATTAAAAAGACTTTATTTTAATTCTTTCACACACACTGTATTATCGAATTCTGTTTTAAAAATAAATTTGGGCGTTTTGAAAAATACATCTGTCCTAATAACAAGCAGGTGAAGTTTCTTGGAGATACTGATGGCTACATTGGTTCTGTTGTTGTTATTTCTTATCCCCTTGTGTAAAGATTACACAAATTCCATGAGTTCATGATCTCATGTAATGGGGTATAGGGGGGGCAGCTTTCATTGATCATGGCATCATGATCCAGGCACATTTTGGTGAAAGTCTGACTTTGCCTGTATTTTGAGGCTGTTCCTAACATGGAAGCCTTTGCTGCCGACTCTAACATGAGTACAGACACAGCTCCTCCGTATCCCTGGAGAGGGACCCATGCTGAGGTCTATCAACCGGGTCAGTTGAACTCAGGATTTATAAAGAGGGAGTGTCCCTCCTGGTTATAGCATCAAGTCTATCAGAACAAGACTTGATCGTGTAGAGGGTTTACTGTACCTCCCAACAATGTCCACTGCACCACAGGCCAGTTACAGAGGGGTAAGCACATTGGTTCTGGATAGGCTAAACTGAATGGCTCGCAGTGCAAAATACTGTTGCAGGTACAATTCAGGTTTTGTGCCAAAATTGAATAAGAAACCCATGCGAGACCTAACAGTATTTTCATGAAGATAGAGGCTGCCTGGTCGGCATTCATAGTTCTTAAAATTAAAGTTACTTCGGCCAGTAAATCTTTTTTATTGTCTCGACGTTTCGACAAAAATCTTTTGACTTCCTCCAAACCACACTAAACGTCGAGATAATAGAAAATAATTACTGACCGAAGTATCTTTAATATTAAGGACTTTAACAGTATCTGTACCAATACAAAACATACAAACATACATACCAAAATATACAAAGGTGAATTTAAAAAATCATAAAAGTCTGGGTAAAATGTGCAGACTATGAAGAAATGTATTGTTACGTCGTACCCAGTCGCTGTACTTTGTCTACTCAGGAGGCCACAAAGACACACGTGAGTTCGAAGGGATGCAGCTAAAGTTAGCGCTTTATTGTATCTCACTAAACAGAAGGAGTACAATCAGTAGGACTTACCTTCAACCTCCCCGTCAGAAGAATCCTTGGCGCCGTGGATGTCACTCTTGTGTTCCGCTCCACACTGTACATGTCCAGCCTGGACTACACCGTCTTGTAGGCTGCTCCGATGTCAGTCTCTCCTGGCACCGTCTTGTAGGATCATCCACACGCCCGGAGACAAGTCGCCACGTCTTCTCCTTGCCACAGATGTGACCAGACTCTGTCCTCCCCCACACAGGAATGCTGTTTTTAGCGCCTGCCACATGGCGGCTAGAGTCCACCCCTCTTTCCCCAACTTTACTCTGGTAACTTGTCATCCATGTTACAATAGTTTCAATTCTCTACATAATCTCCTTTTTCAATGCACCTCTTCCAAAGGTCAGGTAGCTGAGAAGAAGCGGCAAGTTGTCTGTGGGAGTGTAGCCGTGTGTATGATCCTGCAAGATGTCAGAGAAATTTGCACGACCTGGACAGCTGTGGAAGATCCTTCTGATGGCGGACATTGGAGACATCTAATCTCTACTGGCAGCTACTGGTAATAAAGTACGTTGTGATGCATTAGCGCGCCATCTGTTATGAAAATTCGAAACTATTGTAACGTGGATGACAATGCCAAGATTCCAGAGTAAAGTTGGGGAAAGAGAGCTGGACTCCAGCTGTCATGTGGCAGGCGCTAAAAACAGCATTCCTGTGTGGGGGAGGACAGAGTCTGGTGACATCTGCGCCGAGGAGAAGACGCGGCGACTTGCCTCCGGGCGTGTGGATGATCCTACAAGACGGTGCCAGGAGAGACTGACATCGGAGCGGCCTACAAGACGGTGTAGTCCAGGCTGGACATGTACAGTGTGGAGCGGGACACAAGAGTGACATCCACGGCGCCAAGGATTCTTCTGACGGGGAGGTTGAAGACAAGTCCCACTGATTGTACTCCTTCTGTTAAGTGATATACAATAAAGCGCTAACTTTAGCTGCATTCTTCGAACTCACATGTGTATCTTTGTGGCATCCTGAGTAGACAAAGTACAGCGTCAGGGTACGATGTAACAGTATTATAGACACGTATGATTCTTTTTACAATTCAAGCAATTTCTACTGTCCTTACTGCAATGTATAGATCGTGTCGGTGTTGGGATAGTGGTCAGACAGTGTTGTTCGCTATTGTTGTATGTAATTAAATTTCTTTGTCTTTAACTATATTGTAGCGAAGCATTTATTATTTTACACTAGTATTAACAGAGTATCATATTTTATGTTTATAGTTTACTACTCTGTAAACTTCCCTCATTCCTTATCTTTTGTTTATCTTTCATAGTTTGTTCTTGTCTTAAATAAATTTCTGTCTCATCTTGAAGTTTGTCTTCCTCAACTTACCCAGCATCTCCACCAAAATACCACGTGGAAAATTAGGGAAGAAAAACTTCGGGATGAGACAGCGATTTATTTAAGTCAAGAACTAACAATGAATAATAAACAAAAGATAAGCAAATGAGGGAAGTTTACAGAGTAGTAAAATATAAACATACATGAAACTCTGTTAATAAAATAATAAATGGTTCGCTACAATATAATCTCAAGTGGCGTATAGATGTGTTGTCCTATTGTAGTATTTCTTCTCTAAAACACGCTATTTTAGCTGTTGTTTTCATTTTGAAAATAGTTAGCTTAGGTTTAACCTTTCAGTTCTGACAACCTTGAGTATATTCATCATATCACTAATAAGACAGCCTTAGTGCCAATTATATGTTCTGTTCCAAGACCACTTTATTAGGGATATCTCAAAAAGAGAAACCTAGCTTATGGTATTTACTATGAATAATGGGGGTCGGTGGAAGGATGGTCTAAACTGTTGGTTTTCGATCGCTACGACCCTGGTTCGATTCCCGCATTGGGTACATTTTTCTGATAAAAAAATGCTTTAATGGCCCACGATTCTTTCAAAAGTCCAACCCCACCAGTGAATGCAAGTAACCAAAACGGGGCTCTGGCATATTTGTAAGTGCAAAGTCGAACTGCTTTTCACATGTGTAGACATGTAGTGTACTTACAGTAAAAGAAGTCGCTAACTACCCACCATGATTATCATGGTCTGTATCACGTGTACTAGGGATAAGCCAAACAATGATGTGACTATTGTGGGATACGATCCCGGTACATGGATGTCGGGAATCGAGGGTTTTAAACACTCGTCCACCGACTTTTCCCCCAATTATATTTCAAGCAGGCGACATCCTAGCTCTCAGTGTACTTCTGGTTAGAAAAGTTGACTAGGTTCTGTGGTGCAGGCCCAACAGCCGTGATCCGGAATCCCGCATTGTGTATTCTTCCATGCTTTACCTGCTCGCGATTCTTGCACAAGTCCAACCCCACCAGAGAGTACTGACAAAAGTTACTATTTACGGGATAACACACAAAGTTGCATATTACTAGAACCTACAGTAAGAGTAACTAACATAGAGAAAAACGTGCACTCAAGAGTACAACAACAACAACAAAAGGAGCAAAATAAAAAACCTCACGATTTGTTATATAAAAACAAAACAGTACTTTTATTGTAGCGTTGGTAGGGATCGGACCGGGGTCACACAGGTATGTGAGGAGATCACCAGACACGGATAAATCACACAGAGAACACTTTAAACGTCTCCACACAATAATCCACCACACTGGTCTCTCGTAATACCATAGTCCCTTCTTATATACAAACATGGCCACATTCGTCCAATGACGTGAGAGATTGGTTCACTTAACAAACAAAAACAAAAATCTTCCCACTAAAACCTGAGAAATGATAAAAGTGAAATTATTTGTCAATATAATTTGACAGTACAAGTAACCAAACAGGGCTCTGGTACCTTAAAAGTGCAAACTTTGAACTGTTTTTTACATATGTGACACTTGGGGCTCTTATAGGGTAAAAAAACAATCGTTATCTACCCCTCATGATTATCATGGCTCACTGGTGTTTGGCTGCTTGCACTGCATCCAGGTTTCTGTATGTAAAACATTGTTCTTTGCATTTACAAGATGTGCTAGTCTCGTTTGGTGGAACAGCTATGAAATATATAGTGTTGTTGAGTCATGGGATTTATTTTTTTTTTTTTCATTTGTTGGGAAACTTCAGGTGCGTGTCAAAAGTTTTTAATCAATAATATTTTTAGTATATTTGAATTTTTCTATTTCTTATTAAAATTATATATTTAAATAAAAAAAAAAATTATGACGTAAAAAAAAAAAGTAGTCAAACAAGGGTTCGAACCCTTGACCTTACTATCAGCGGGCATAACTTTGGAATGCTATATTTTCAATGTAAAAAAAAAAATGCATTCCTAATTAAATAAAAATATAAAAACACAAAAAAAGAGTTAGGTCCAACTATATCGGCGAGGCTCCCATTTGGACACTATTCACGGACGCGATCCCACTACCGCCCTGCGCGGGAGCTTTTGCCTGCTGCGTTTCCGCCCTGGGCCGGTCCACTCCTCCTTAGCTGACCTGGAGGCCCCGGGCTCCCCCGGGGTCGCCATATTGACGCTGGGCCTAGTGCGGACATCCGGTCAACATAGGGAACCAGAAGGGAGGGCTCCTCGCCTCAAGCCGTCCACCAACCCCGGCCTCCAAGTAGCTGGATTACAGGAGCACGCCACGACTCCCAGCCGCCAGTTTATCTCGGAACTTATATTTCAACTGAAGATAACACCTTTTTACATTTAATTATGCATTTACTGATTTATAAATCTTTTAAAAATTATTATACAGTTAATTGGTAGGGAATTATAATTTAATTTCTCTTTTTTAATGTAACGCTTGAATCGGTTGTTAGCAAACAGCAGACACTGCCCGCCATCTAGTGTTAGAAATTGTAACTATTTTTGAATGTCCCCTTTTTCACCCCTAATATACATGCATTTATCTCTCTATATATATAAGCCTATTTTAATATATATAATTACTGTATTAATATATACATGAAAAAATAAAAAGGTCAGGTGTTAATATTAAAAATAAAAAAGGCATATATTTTTAATATATATATAAAATATTTATATTAGAACATTGGCCTGAATACAAAAGACTAATCCTAGTAGATACTTAAAATCTCAAATATGTGAGCAAAGAATGACTTTTAAAAATATAAAAATATTTACCAACAAAGTTTTTTTAATTATTATTAATTAAAAATAATAGCTTTCAAACGATAATTGCTCTTTAACGGTCTTAATACAAAAAAACATCGACTATATTTTACTCTAGAAGTATTTACAAATACGTACGCGCACAGTGTGGATATTTACAACTGAAATTTTAAAATTGAAATGTAATTTAACAATGTTATGTAATATATGTCTATGTTTTTAGGGCAACCATGGAATAGAAAACTAACCTACTTTGTAGAAATAATGAGAGCAAATGGTTTGAGGAAGATGTTGATGTTAGAAAAAAATGAAGATAGAGACGAAGACCTCCAATGAGCTGGCTATAAGAAGCTGCGAGAAATTGTCACTAGAAGATCAAATTGAAGAATATTTGTCCATATTAACAACAATAAACTCCGTCTTTGCCGGTCCCAAGCCCAGGTGAAAAAGGAGGAGGGGGAGCAGTAACAAGCTCACTAAAAAACCTGGGCTCAGCTGGCCATGCTGATAGTACTCTGTAAGGTCTCCAGGGATAAAGGATGAGTCTGTACTCCATGTTAGGAGCGGCTGCACATGGCATCTGTTCCTCATGTCAGAGGCGGCCATTTCTTCTGGAGCTAAGTCGGCCTGCCACTGAGTAGTGCTCCCAGTCTTAATGACAAAGGCAGACTACTTCACCCAGTCATGATGGTTGTCAAACAGACACCATCAAGGGTCACAACTTGATACCCTAATATGATTTAGTGGAGATAAGAAAGAAGAAGACAACAATGACTTTATAAATAGCTGCGTGATTGTGCAAGACAAGGTGACTCGAACGTAACACCTGTAAAACTGAGATGAAATAAATACTTTTGAGATTGTTCCCTGTTGGGTTTGGCGATCTATGGATGCACTCCAGGAGTCTGGGTTACCTTTTTGTTACTACTCCTACTCCAATACTGGGTAGTTGGCGTTCTACGCTCATGGAACCTGGTTTATAAATATATTTTATTAGAATGCATTAGCGCGCCATCTGTTATGAAAATTTGAAACTATTATAGACGCGTATGATTCTTTTTAAAATTAAACAATTTCTACTGCCCTTACTGTAATGAAAAAATTAATGGGCTTTCCCATTAGGCGGCCATTTCTTTTAGAGCTAAGTCGGCCTGCCACTGAATAGTGCTCCCAGTCTTAATGACAAAGGCAGACACATTCTACTTCACCCAGTCATGATAGTTGTCAAACAGACACCATCAAGGGTCACAACTTGATACCCTAATGTTCCCATGTTCCCCCTCTATGTTCCCATTACAGTAAGGGCAGTAGAAATTGTTTAATTTTAAAAAGAATCATACGCGTCTATAATAGTTTAAAATTTTCATAAATATCTTTGATGAAAACAAATTGCACGTATTTTGAGGCAATTACTTTGTTATTATATATTTATTTCCAAGATTATTGTCTTTGATGAGTTGAATATTTGTTTTGACTCGTGCTTTAGATGTTGTACAAAATTTGAAAAATCGCGTAGAACGCCCTTGCATTTTCAGAATAATTTTTAACGCCTTACCAAATGCTTTATTTTTATTTCTTCCAGACTCAACCTCAGCATGGAACTTCCTCGTCAACTGGTTCTACTCAGCAATCAAAACAGGACGTGGGTAAAAGCGCTTAGCACTATTCCATACTGGTGAACTGGACTCGCGATAATGAAATATTTGCGCCTATTACAGAGGAAACAAACAAACAAATTAGAACTTAGAATTAAATATTTACCAATTTACATGTATTAATCGACAGAGTTCATAAAATGTATATAGACAAAGATGTAAGAGAGTTAAATCATTTAGATCAGGGAACAATCTCACTTCTGTAAAGTTCGGACAATCGTAGATAAGGTGAAGTTTGTTCAGTTTCTCCGCAGGAACAATTTGGTGTTTCTGATAGACCTCTTTTATGTAAGTATTTCTGGCCGTGTGATGTGATAACACTGGTCAACAACATTCTTGCCCTAGAGAACCTGATGGTGTTTCTAGTGTAACTTTTCATGCTGAACTCAAAAATCAGAAATTTTCCATCACCCATGATTTTTGCGTGACAGCCTTTTTTTGGTATTGGGATAAATACATTTAAAAAATGCAAAAAATATTACGTAAGCATTTTTTCATAAACCTTATTACATTACACTGGTTTGTCAAAAAGTATTTTTATTTGTCCCAAAAGAAACAGCATCTTATCTAAATTTAACTCTTTGTGCTGATTCCAAATATACCGTTAGTTTTTTCTGTTTCAAAAGTTACATTAGAATAAACATCAGGTTTTCTCCGGCAAAAAAAAAAAAAAGTTTTTGTGTAGACCTGTGTAATTTGAATGACTATAAAATTTGGATGGAACTGTGTAGAAAATTCCGTTTGCGAAATTTTTTTTGTATTTGCCAAAATTGATTCTGTGCGTTTTGCGAAAAGACGATCAAAGAAATGTATCAATGCATCGATTGAAATGGAGGGGCGCTTTTTTGAACATCTTCCGTATACACCTATCCCCCGATTTACACGGTAGTTACGTTCCTGAGAAAAACGTGTAAATCGGGGGATAGGTGTACACAGAAATAAAAATAAAATGCATTGACAGGTTAAAATATGTAGTCAGCACATAAGCTCGGGATTCCTCGTGAGATGTGTACACAGCGCATGTGTTCAATCACAGTAGCATTTAGTATAGTGCGATAAAAACAAAAAAAAAAAAACTTATTTGGAAAACCGTGTAAAAGCGAAAACGTGTAAAACAAGTACCGTGTAAATCGGGGGATAGGTGTATTCCAATATGCAAATATACGGAATACAAACATTGATATTCAACCACAAACATTGATATGTAAAACGACATTTGAAAAATTTCCCGCATGTGTTTCTTTTAAACGAAAAATCGAAATATATTTTTAAGGAGAAATAACGATTATTTCTATCCTTAGGGATGAAGTATGAAAGGATGAATTGTAAAGAGTAATGACGGATTCCCATCCCTGGACACTTTATTTTTTCCTTTATCATTACTCTTCACAATCCATCCTTTCATACTTCATCCCTAATCGTTATTTCTCCTTAAAAATAAATTTCTATTTTTCGTTTAAAAGAAACACATGCGGGATAATTTTCAAATGTCGTTCTACAATCATAAGTCGCATATTGTATTATAAACATTGATATGTTGAATTATTCATTTTCTCTCAATTTATCTTCATATAACATTTATTACAAGTATTATTGTCGGAAGACAGAGAAAACATATTCCATATTTACTTCAGTGTAGCATTTTTCGATTGTTCTATCTTACTTTTTATCGTTCTGGTGACCCTATCAAATGGCTTGTGATAAGTCGATATCTTAAAGTATGATTCCTGATACTTGGTTCTATCCATCTTGGTTGGTCTTATGTCTTTCTGATACATTTCTGTCGACTGAAGATTATCGAATGCAACCAAATAAATACACCTTTATTATTGGGCCATTTTTCTTTGAAAAAATCAATGGGGGGAAGAACTTTTAAAACCGTTTCTGTAACTGGTGAACGTTATGTTCAACTTTTGAGAGAAAAGGTTATTCCCATATTACAGGACAGACAATCACTAAGCGAAATAACATCTTGGAGGTCCTCCTCATATCTCCCGCGGTGGCAAACAATTGCTGAAGGATACGTTCGGTAAAGATCGTGTGATAAGTCGTCACTTTATACACCAGTGGCCTCCAAGATCACCAGACTTGACGCCTTGCGATTTTTGGTTATGGGAGTACATTAAGTCGTGTGTTTATCGATGCTGGCCTACCACATTGGCCATGCTGAAGGCTTCTATTAGATGGCAGGTTTTATCAATTTCAACTATTTAATTGTGACCATTCCGTCATCTATCGTCTGCAGGCGGTGTTTGAGAATGAAGGGCGCTACATTGAGCAAGGGATTGTGACCTAATACAAGAGAGAAGGCAGTTACCTCATGTGTTATATAAGCTGCCATGTATTATATTATCTAACAATATTTTGCAGCTCTTTGTGTTGGGTTATGGTGATAATAAAGGCTGTCCTCACATCTTGATTCTTTTTTTTTTTTTTTTTTGAACAGTAATTTTTTTGTTTGTCATTTTCTCACATATTATGTCGTGCAGACCAAAGTGTTATAACTTCTCGAATAACACTGGTACACACAATTTTACCCCTTATGTTTAGTCTATCGCTTTTCGCTCATTAGAAGAAATAGTATAAGGAATATTCTCTGTACACCAATAACTTTAGAAATTTTGCGCAAAAAAATAATACAAAATGATTTTACTACCACGTTATTCAACGCAAAAGGTCGATCTAAAAATGATTTTTATTTGGGGGGACACATTTTTAAAATTGTGTACAGTATAATAAGCAATGATAACATTTGACAAGCCCATAGGATATTTGGAATAAAGTACGACAAATACATTTTGTCACTACCCTCTATATTTCATTTGTTGGATCATGACTAATATCCAGTTAAATAGTCAAGGGTCGCCAATCAGTCAAGAAACTACACATTCCTTATAGCAAGAAATCCTATTAGTAGTGCCATCATAATTTTTGGTACTATATTAACATTTCAAAAAATCGTGTATTGATTTCAGCAATGTTTTCAAACATTCAATCTATTTCACAAAACTGCATCTAAAAAAATATATATATTTTTTTGCTACATGTTTTAATTTTCATTTACCTATTTTACATATTTCGGATGGTTCAAATTCACATTAATAGGTACCGCTCAGTAAGAGCAACCTAGTTCATGATAATTGAAACAGTGAATAATATGTGAAGGTTATTCACATATTAAATAAAATGTTAATGCGGGATTCAATCCTGGTTCATGACTGTCGGGAATCGAGCGTGTTACCCTCTCATCCACCGACTATATTGTTATATCTCGGATTGTATTTAAAAATCGTCATCCAATTCTTCTACTTTTGGCGAAATGGTGTTTTATTAATTTATCATTTGATATTATTAGGGTTCGTTCCTGGTATTCAAAAAGGAAAAATACGTGTCGATCGGTTATATTTATCAATTTATCAAACAATTTGACCGCTGAATCTCTGATTCTGGTAAAGCGCCATCTAGCGAATAAAATTGTAACTAAAATCAATTTAGAATTTTTCATTATTTGCCATAAAAAATCCCATTGCATCCTGAACACAATGGTGTTTACCGCATCGCTCTAGGGCAAATATTCGCGGCGTTATTAATTTTTAAAGTTGTGCAAGACTTTTGGATCACCCTGTACTGTAAAGATTTCAGTCAGATTAGTTACGTATTGTGGATGTGTATAGCCGACAAACATTCAAACCTACAGACCTTTATGTATATAAGGATAACGAAGGACAAGAGATTGAAGAAATTAACTAGATAAAATTATGTACTCACCAACAGCTCAGATCTATCACCGGTCTGACCTATCCAAGAACCACTAGCCAACTACAACAATCTAGCAAAGCTGCGATATTTGGGCAGAGATGCAAATTTGTATAGACATTACTAAAACACTATGCAAATCACAAGATTATTGAAGCGGTGCAGCAAAGAAGATGAAGAGAAGATGTGGGCAAAGCCGGTAAAGATACGCAGGGCCACTTCCTCCACAATGAAGTGTGGATTGAGAGATTCCAGAAGAGGGCGCGGCAGACAGACAGTCCAGCTAGTGCCCTCGTGAAATAAGAAGCAGCCATAGCGGTCGGCCTGAAGGGGGTTTGTGCACCGAAAGGACATCGCAGTCTGGGGGAGAAGTCAGTCTGGTGACATCGAGATCTGCGGCAAGGAGAAGTCAGCGGAGAGTTACCTCCGGGGCGTGTGGATGATCCTACAAGACGGTGCCAGGAGAGACTGACATCGGAGCGGCCTACAAGGCAGTGTAGTCCAGGCTGGACGTGTACAGTATGGAGCGGAACACTTCACAAGAAGACATCCACGGCGCCAAGGATCCTTCTGACGGGGAGGTTGAAGACAAGTCCCACTGTTGTATTCCTTCTGTTAAGTGAGATACAATAAAACGCTAACTTTAGCTGCATCCCTTCGAACTCACATGTGTATCTTTGTGGCATCCTGAGTAGACAAAGTACAGCGTCTGGGTACGACGTGACAATATCTTATTGTAGAAATATCTCGGTATTGTCACTTCCAACACCTCTCTCATGCAATATTTTTTGTGAGTTTCATTATATTTTATTAACAGTTAATTAGGTGTTAATGAGATATTTGAAGTTTCCTTATTTATATAGTTTTAAGTATTTTCCGGGTAGCGTTGTTGCACAGTAGAACCAACGTTAAAATCCACATGTTGGTGTTAGAAATGTAGGAATGGGAGGTTTGAGTATGGTTAGAAACACAGAGACAAATGGGCAAAGTCTGATAGAGTAGCAACAGTGTACAACTAATATTCGGATATTGATGCGCTAGCTATCGAAGTCATAAATTTATAGAAATTTTGAAGTACATTTTTCTATTCATAAAAATCACACACACAAATCTTTATTAAGACCACCGGTCTTATACAGATTCACCACAGGAAGAAGGAAGCATAGATGGAACTCCTATACTCCAGGCGGCACAGAACCCAACAACAGCCTCCAGGGTCTTATACAGATTCATCACAGGAAGAAGGAAGAATAGATAGAGCTCCTATACTCCAGGCAGCACAGAACCCAACAACAGCCACCAGGGTCTTATACAGATTCACCAAGGAAAGGAAGCATAGATGGAGCTACTATACTCCAGGCAGCACAGAACCCAACAACAGCCTCCAGGGTCTTAAACAGATTTACCACAGGAAGGAAGCATAGATGGAGCTCCTATACCCCAGACAGCGCAGCACCCAACAACAGCCTCCAGGGTCTTATACAGATTCACCAAAGGAAGAAGGAATCATAGATGGAGCTCCTATACTCCAGGCAGCACAGAACCCAACAACAGCCTCCAGGGTCTTAAACAGATTTACCATAGGAAGGAAGCATAGATTGAGCTCCTATACTCCAGGCAGCACAGAACCCAACAACAGCCTCCAGGGTCTTAAACAGATTTACCACAGGATGGAAGCGTAGATAGAGCTCCTATACTCCAGGCAGCGCAGCACCCAACAACAGCCTCCAGGGTCTTATACAGATTCACCACAGGAAGAAGGAAGCATAGATGGAACTCCTATACTCCAGGCGGCACAGAACCCAACAACAGCCTCCAGGGTCTTATACAGATTCACCACAGGAAGAAGGAAGCATAGATAGAGCTCCTATACTCCAGGCAGCACAGAACCCAACAACAGCCACCAGGGTCTTAAACAGATTCACCAAGGAAAGGAAGCATAGATGGAGCTACTATACTCCAGGCAGCACAGAACCCAACAACAGCCTCCAGGGTCTTAAACAGATTTACCACAGGAAGGAAGCATAGATGGAGCTCCTATACTCCAGACAGCGCAGCACCCAACAACAGCCTCCAGGGTCTTATACAGATTCACCACAGGAAGAAGGAATCATAGATGGAGCTCCTATACTCCAGGCAGCACAGAACCCAACAACAGCCTCCAGGGTCTTAAACAGATTTACCACAGGAAGGAAGCATAGATAGAGCTCCTATACTCCAGGCAGCGCAGCACCCAACAACAGCCTCCAGGGTCTTATACAGTTTCACCACAGGAAGAAGGAAGCATAGATGGAGCTCCTATACTCCAGGCAGCGCAGCACCCAACAACAGCCTCCAGGGTCTTATACAGATTCACCACAGGAAGTAGGAAGCATAGATGGAGCTCCTATACTCCAGGCAGCGCAGCACCCAACAACAGCCTCCAGGGTCTTATACAGATTCACCACAGGAAGAAAGGAATCATAGATGGAGCTCCTATACTCCAGGCAGCGCAGCACCCAACAACAGCCACCAGGGTCTTATACAGATTCACCAAGGAAAGGAAGCATAGATGGAGCTACTATACTCCAGGCAGCACAGAACCCAACAACAGCCTCCAGGGTCTTAAACAGATTTACCACAGGAAGGAAGCATAGATGGAGCTCCTATACTCCAGACAGCGCAGCACCCAACAACAGCCTCCAGGGTCTTAAACAGATTTACCACAGGAAGGAAGCATAGATAGAGCTCCTATACTCCATGCAGCGCAGCACCCAACAACAGCCTCCAGGGTCTTATACAGATTCACCACAGGAAGAAGGAAGCATAGATGGAGCTCCTATACTCCAGGCAGCACAGCACCCAACAACAGCCTCCAGGGTCTTATACAGATTCACCAAGGAAAGGAAGCATAGATGGAGCTACTATACTCCAGGCAGCACAGAACCCAACAACAGCCTCCAGGGTCTTAAACAGATTTACCACAGGAAGGAAGCATAGATAGAGCTCCTATACTCCATGCAGCGCAGCACCCAACAACAGCCTCCAGGGTCTTATACAGATTCACCACAGGAAGAAGGAAGCATAGATGGAGCTCCTATACTCCAGGCAGCACAGCACCCAACAACAGCCTCCAGGGTCTTATACAGATTCACCACAGGAAGAAGGAAGCATAGATGGAGCTCCTATTCTCCAGGCAGCGCAGCACCCAACAACAGCCTCCAGGGTCTTATACAGATTCACCACAGGAAGAAAGGAATCATAGATGGAGCTCCTATACTCCAGGCAGCACAGAACCCAACAACAGCCTCCAGGGTCTTATACAGATTCACCACAGGAAGAAAACATAGATGGAGCTCCTATACTCCAGGCAGCACAGAACCCAACAACAGCCTCCAGGGTCTTATACAGTTTCACCACAGGAAGAAAACATAGATGGAGCTCCTATACTCCAGGCAGCACAGAACCCAACAACAGCCTCCAGGGTCTTATACAGATTCAACACAGGAAGAAGGAATCATAGATGGAGCTCCTATACTCCAGGCAGCACAGAACCCAACAACAGCCTCCAGGGTCTTATACAGATTCACCACAGGAAGAAGGAACCATAGATGGAGCTCCTATACTCCAGGCAGCACAGAACCCAACAACAGCCACCAGGGTTTTATACAGATTCACCACAGGAAGAAGGAAGCATATATGGAGCTCCTATACTCCAGGCAGCACAGAACCCAACAACAGCCTCCAGGGTCTTATACAGATTCACCACAGGAAGGAAGCATAAATGGAGCTCCTATACTCCAGGCAGCACAGAACCCAACAACAGCCTCCAGGGTCTTATACAGATTTACTCAGGAAGGAAGCATAAATGGAGCTCCTATACTCCAGGCAGCACAGAACCCCACAACAGCCTCCAGGGTCTTATACAGATTCACTCAGGAAGGAAGCATAAATGGAGCTCCTATACTCCAGGCAGCACAGAACCCAACAAGAGCCTCCAGGGTCTTATACAGATTCACTCAGGAAGGAAGCATAAATGGAGCTCCTATACTCCAGGCAGCACAGAACCCAACAACAGCCTCCAGGGTCTTATACAGATTCACTCAGGAAGGAAGCATAAATGGAGCTCCTATACTCCAGGCAGCACAGAACCCAACAACAGCCTCCAGGGTCTTATACAGATTCACTCAGGAAGGAAGCATAAATGGAGCTCCTATACTCCAGGCAGCACAGAACCCAAAAACAGCCTCCAGGGTCTTATACAGATTCACCACAGGAAGGTAACATAGATAGAGCTCCTATACTCCAGGCAGCACAGAACCCAACAACAGCCTCCAGGGTATTATACAGATTCACCACAGGAAGGAAGCATAGATGGAGCTCCTATACTCCAGGCAGCATAGAATCCAACAACAGCCTCCAGGGTCTTATACAGATTCACCACAGGAAGGAAGCATAGATAGAGCTCCTATACTCCAGGCAGCACAGAACCCAACAACAGCCTCCAGGGTCTTATACAGATTCACCACAGGAACGAAGCATAGATAGTCAGTCATCATAACTAGGGCAACCTGAAGCCATTAGAGACCATTATAGAAATATCAGGGATCGGTGAAAGAGTGTTCTAAACCGTTTGTTTTCGACCGCTAGGACCCAGGAATCCCGCATTGGGCACTTTTTTCTGAATAAAAAAAAATACTCCAATGGTCATCAATTCTTGCGAAAGTTCAACCCCACCAGCGAGTGCGAGTAACAGAACAGGTCTCTGGAAGACTTGTAAGTGCAAAAGTCCAACTACTTCTCACATATGCTATGTGGTGCACTTACAGTAAAAGCAGTAGAAGTGTACCATCCTCAAACCTCTGCTTTTCCTATGTGACCCAATGCCACGTAGTGTTCAGAAGTAGAGTATATGGCAGAATTGACCACTGTCCCTGGTAGGGGAGAAAGAAAGAGAAATCAGTAACTATCAGTTCTGGCAAGAGGAAGGAAGAACCGGCTTCTGACCAGAATATTGTATAAACTCTATTATTTTAGATTTGTATATTGTATAAACTATTATTATACCCGCCCAGAAGTCCTCCTCTAAGTGGCGGACGGGAGAAGCAGCACAAGTAAGGGACTGCCCTGTAGTACAGTGTGGTGAGCCGCAACGGTAACTGTGAACAGGGAACTGTGGCTGACTAACGGGTCAATGGCACCCCTCCTTTCCATGGAGCTACACAAGTAAGGGATTGCCCTGTAGTACGGTGTCGTGAGCCGCTACAGTAACCGTGAACAGGGAACTCTGAAATTTGGCTGATTAACGGGGCAATGGCACCCCTATTTCCATGGAACAACACAAGTAAGGGACTGCCCTGTAGTACGGTGTCGTGAGCCACTACGGTAACCGTGAACAGGGAACTCTGAAATTTGGCTGACTAACGGAGCAATGACACCCCTCCTTTCCATGGAGCAACACAAGTAAGGGACTGCCCTGTAGTATGGTGTCGTGAGCTGCTACGGTAACTGTGAACAGGGAAATGTGGCTGACTAACGGGGCAATGGCACCCCCCTTTCCATGGAGCACCATAAGTAATGGACTGCCCTGTTGTACAGTTTCGTGAGCCGCTATGGTAACCTAGAACAAGGAACTCTGAAATATGGCTGACTAACGGGGCAATGGCATCCCTCCTTTCCATGGAGCAACACAAGTAAGGGACTGCCCTGTAGTACGGTGTTTTGAGCTGCTACGGTAACCGTGAACAGGGAATTCGGAAATTTGGCTGACTATCAAGGCAATGGCACCCCTCCTTTCCATGGAGCAACACAAGTAAGGGACTGCCCTGTAGTACGGTGTTGTGAGCCGCTACGGTAACCGTGAACAGGGAACTCTGAAATGTGGCTGACTAACGGGGCAATGGCACCTCCCCTTTCCATGGAGCAACACAAGTAAGGGACTGCCCTGTAGTACGGTGTCGTGAGCCGCTACGGTAACCGTGAACAGGGAACTCTGAAATGTGGCTGATAAAGGGGCAATGGCATCCCTCCTTTCCATGGAGCAACACAAGTAAGGGACTGCCCTGTAGTACGGTGTCGTGAGCCGCTACAGTAACCGTGAACAGGGAACTCTGAAATGTGGCTGACTAACGGGGCAATGGCATCCCTCCTTTCCATGGAGCAACACAAGTAAGGGACTGCCCTGTAGTACGGTGTTGTGAGCCGCTACGGTAACCGTGAACAGGGAACTCTGAAATGTGGCTGACTAACGGGGCAATGGCACCTCCCCTTTCCATGGAGCAACACAAGTAAGGGACTGCCCTGTAGTACGGTGTCGTGAGCCGCTACGGTAACCGTGAACAGGGAACTCTGAAATGTGGCTGACTAACGGGGCAATGGCATCCCTCCTTTCCATGGAGCAACACAAGTAAGGGACTGCCCTGTAGAACGGTTTTGTGAGCTGCTACGGTAACCGTGAACAGGGAATTCGGAAATTTGGCTGACTAACAAGGCAATGGCACCCCTCCTTTCCTGGAGCAACACAAGTAAGGGACTGCCCTGTAGTACGGTGTCATGAGCCGCTACGGTAACCGTGAACAGGGAACTCTGAAATGTGGCTGACTAACGGGGCAATGGCACCCCTCTTTCCATGGAGCAACACAAGTAAGGGACTGCCCTGTAGTACGGTGTCGTGAGCCGCTACGGTAACCGTGAACAGGGAACTCTGAAATGTGGCTGACTAACGGGGCAATGGCATCCCTCCTTTCCATGGAGCAACACAAGTAAGGGACTGCCCTGTAGTACGGTGTTGTGAGCCGCTACGGTAACCGTGAACAGGGAACTCTGAAATGTGGCTGACTAACGGGGCAATGGCACCTCCCCTTTCCATGGAGCAACACAAGTAAGGGACTGCCCTGTAGTACGGTGTCGTGAGCCGCTACGGTAACCGTGAACAGGGAACTCTGAAATGTGGCTGACTAACGGGGCAATGGCATCCCTCCTTTCCATGGAGCAACACAAGTAAGGGACTGCCCTGTAGAACGGTTTTGTGAGCTGCTACGGTAACCGTGAACAGGGAATTCGGAAATTTGGCTGACTAACAAGGCAATGGCACCCCTCCTTTCCTGGAGCAACACAAGTAAGGGACTGCCCTGTAGTACGGTGTCATGAGCCGCTACGGTAACCGTGAACAGGGAACTCTGAAATGTGGCTGACTAACGGGGCAATGGCACCCCTCTTTCCATGGAGCAACACAAGTAAGGGACTGCCCTTTAGTATGGTGTCGTGAGCCGCTACGGTAACCGTGAACAGGGAACTCTGAAATGTGGCTGACTAACGGGGCAATGTCACCCCCCTTTCCATGGAGCAACACAAGTAAGGGACTGCCCTGTAGTATGGTGTCGTGAGCCGCTACGGTAACCGTGAACAGGGAACTCTGAAATATGGCTGACTAACGGGGCAATGTCACCCCCCTTTCCATGGAGCAACACAAGTAAGGGACTGCCCTGTAGTACGGTGTCGTGAGCCGCTACGGTAACCGTGAACAGGGAACTCTGAAATGTGGCTGACTAACGGGGCAATGGCACCCTCTCTTTCCATGGAGCAACACAAGTAAGAGACTGACCTGTAGTACGGTGTCGTGAGCCGCTACGGTAACTATGAACAGGGAACTCTGGAATGTGGCTAACGGGGCAATGGCTCCCCTCCTTTCCATGGAGCAACACAAGTAAGAGTCTGCCCTGTAGTACGGTGTTGTGAGTTGCTACGGTAACCGTGAACAGGGAATTCGGAAATTTGGCTAACTAACAAGGCAATGGCACCCCTCCTTTCCTGAAGCAAAACAAGTAAGGGACTGCCCTGTAGTATGGTGTCGTGAGCCGCTACGGTAACCGTGAACAGGGAACTCTGAAATGTGGCTGACTAACGGGGCAATGTCACCCCCCTTTCCATGGAGCAACACAAGTAAGGGACTGCCCTGTAGTACGGTGTCGTGAGCCGCTACGGTAACCGTGAACAGGGAACTCTGAAATGTGGCTGACTAACGGGGCAATGGCACCCTCTCTTTCCATGGAGCAACACAAGTAAGGGACTGCCTTGTAGTACAGTGTCGTGAGCCGCTACGGTAACTGTGAACAGGGAGCTCTGAAATGTGGCTGACTAACGGGGCAATGGCACCCCCATTCCATGTAGCAACACAAGTAAAGTACTGCCCTGTAGTACGGTGTCGTGAGCCGCTACGGTAACTGTGAACAGGGAACTCTGAAATGTGGCTGACTAATGGGGCAATGGCACCCCCATTCCATGTAGCAACACAAGTACAGTACTGCCCTGTAGTACGGTGTCGTGAGCCGCTACGGTAACTGTGAACAGGGAACTCTGAAATGTGGCTGACTAATGGGGCAATGGCACCCCCATTCCATGTAGCAACACAAGTAAAGTACTGCCCTGTAGTACGGTGTCGTGAGCCGCTACGGTAACTGTGAACAGGGAACTCTGAAATGTGGCTGACTAACGGGGCAATGGCACCCCCATTCCATGTAGCAACACAAGTAAAGTACTGCCCTGTAGTACGGTGTCGTGAGCCGCTACGGTAACTGTGAACAGGGAACTCTGAAATGTGGCTGACTAACGGGGCAATGGCACCCCCATTCCATGTAGCAACACAAGTAAAGTACTGCCCTGTAGTACGGTGTCGTGAGCCGCTACGGTAACTGTGAACAGGGAACTCTGAAATGTGGCTGACTAACGGGGCAATGGCACCCCCATTCAATGTAGCAACACAAGTAAAGTACTGCCCTGTAGTACGGTGTCGTGAGTCACTACGGTAACCGTGAACAGGGAACTCTGAAATGTGGCTGACTAACGGGGCAATGGCACCTTCCTTTTCATGGACGGACAAGACATCACTATTATTATAAAACAATAACGTTTCATCTATATGTATAAAATACTGCATGAATGTTTCTTTTATACCTAAAATTTTCATATATAATTCTACTGTGTATCCTAAAAACCTATGTCCATAGTTTGCTTGAATACCATTTCTGAAATATACCATTCATTGTAGCATATACAGTAGAACCTTCCTTTTTCTTCTTATTTCTTTTTTCCACTCAATCACACTAAGGTATCAAGCTTATAAAGCTTGAGACTTTTGATGGTGTCTGCCGGGGAAGAGTAGAGCTCATAAATAGATGAGTCAATATAGTCAATAATGTGTTTTGAGGTTGCAGGTTGACACTTAGTACATAGTGGGAAAACCTTGAAACTATTCTGGAAAGTCATTGTCTGTAGATGACCAGACCAGACAGAAACTCCCTGTAAAGGACACCTAATTGCAGAGCTAAAGTGTCCTTTAGGAAGAGGTGTCCTCTTACTAGAGAGTTGATAAATAGTAAAAATGGTAATTTTACAAATGAAAACTGTCCTTTGTAGATAGGTTTCCTCTAGCTGGAGTGTCCTCTCATGGAGGTTCTACTGTATAAGAAGAATCATCCAATACAGTACTAGAGCTTTAAGAAGCGGTCTGGTGTATAAATTGGTGAAACCGCTGGGGGGTTCACCACTGATGAGCCAAGCCCTCCCAATATTTTTTCATTGTACTAAGGACAGTAGAAGTTTGGTTTTATGAGCAAAAGAAGCATTCATTGGCAGACAGATTCGAATGCAAAAAAGGTTTATTTTTATTTCAATGAAAGTCTCAAAATGCAACCTCATTGATTTATCTTCTTTCTTATCTCCACTCAATCATATTAGGGTATCAAACTTATAAAGCTTGAGACCATGACTGGGTGAAGTAGATGTGTCTGCCTTTGTCATTAATACTGGGAGCACTACTCAGTAGCAGGCCAACTTAGCTCCAAAAGAAATGGCCGTCTCTGACATGAGGAACAGACACCATGTACAGCCGCTCCTAACATGGAGTACAAACGCTGCTCATCCTGTATCCTTGGATTAGGAGACCTTACAGGGTACTATCAGCCGGGCCAGCTGAACCCAGGTTTTTTACCGAGCTTGTTACTGCTCCCCCTCCTCCTTTTTCATCCGGGCTTGAGACCGGCAAAGGCGGAGTTTCATTGATTTATTGTTAAGAGTAATTTTTCCATATTGATAAATTGTTATAGATTTCACTTTTGATGAAAGTATTTTAACAAAAGAAGAACAAAAGCATAAGATGATAAGGCACAATTTGGATTACAAACACAAGGTTAATAACACCAAATCCTAATAAATAAATAGTGTGTGATGTTTCAGTAACAGCGTTGTTACCATCATCAGACAAAAGTATTGTAAGAATAACTTCTTAGGTCCATTGAAGTCTATAGGAAGTAAAGACTTGACACTTGTTTTTCAAGGGGGTTGTTTTTTAACCCGGCTATCCTCCCTTTTACTCCCACACAGGCCATTTTATTTATATACAGTAGAACCTCTCAGTAAAGGACAACACCTAGTTGCAGAGCCAAAGTGTCCTTTAGGGAGAAGTATCCTCTTACTGGAGAGTTGCTAAATAGCAAAAATGGTAATTTTGCAAATGAAAACTGTCTTTAAAAGAGAGGTGTTCTCTAGTGCAAGTGTCCTCTCGTGGAGGTTCTACTGTATCTCCAAATATTATGACATACAGTTGAACCTGTCTATAACACCCTCTCTTGGGACTCACCAAAATTGGGTGCTATAGAGAAAGGGTGCTATAGACAGGTCACTTTTAATGTAAATCGCATCGTACTACGTATTTAAAATCGGCTGCTATAGAGAGGAAGGAGCTATTTAAAGGGGGCGCTATAGACAGGTCACTTTTAATGTAAATCGCATCGTACTACGTATTTAAAATCGGCTACTATAGAGAGGAAGGAGCTATTTAAAGGGGGCGCTAGAGACAGGTTTAACTGTATATGCAAAAATGAACTTTGAAACACAAACTAATAAATAATAAACATCAACAGATAATATACTAAGAATACAGATATAATGTATATAAAGATTTATATAAGACCAGTGGTCTTAAACACAATGTAATAAGACCAAATCCAAATAAATAAATAGTGTGTGACGTTTCAGCGTTGTTACCATCTTCAGACAAAAGTACTGAATGAGAAATTTTACCACAGCATGTTTTTAAATAGTTACTGTTATCAAGTGTGTAAATCTGGTTTACACTTGATAACAGTAACTATTTAAAAACATGCTATGGTAAAATTTCTCATTCAGTACTTTTGTCTGAAGATGGTAACAACGCTGTTATCGAAACGTCACACACTATTTATTTATTTGGATTTGGTCTTATTACCTTGTGTTTATAATCTATAATCCAAATTGTGCCTTATCAACTGGTGGTCTTAATAAAACTTTGTGTGTGTATATATACAGTTAAACCTGTCTATAGCGCCCCCTCTTGGGACTCACCAAAATAGGGTGCTATAGAGAGGGTGTGCTATAGACAGGTCACTTTTAATGTAAATCGCATCGTACTACGTATATAAGATTGGGCACTATAGAGAGGAAGGTGCTATTTAGAGGGGGTGCTATAGACAGGTTTAACTGTATAAAGGTTTATAAAAGGAAATAAGACCTAATCCAAATAATTTATTAGTGTGTGACGGCAACAACATTGTCACCATCATCAGACAAAACAATAAATGAGAAAAAATATCACAGCAAGTTCTTATATAGTACTGTTATCAAGTGTTTAAACAAGATAACAGACACGGAAAATAGTTTTTTAAGTCAACTTGAAATATTCTTCTTAGAATTAAAAGTGATTTTTTTAAAAATATAATTAAAGGCATATCTGTAAATATCATTTATATTTCCCCTTTCTTCCATTCTATTAATTGAAGCACATGTTTTTTGGAAGAAAAAGGCTTCTTTGAACTGTCTTTTGTAATAATTTTTTTCATAATCCAGTGTTCTTGGGTTTTCTAAATTGAATTTATTGCGTCCTGTGTCCCTTCTGTGTTCTACAAGAGCAGAATTATATATTTTATTTTATTATATAATCTATAATCCAAATTGTGCTTTATCATGTATAAAGGTTTATAAATAAGGTGGCTTCTATATAGGATATTAAATAATGAAATCATCAACAATTCAAGAAAACCTTTCAATAATTAATTAACTGCTAGAGAAAACAAATTACATAGATAAGAATGAACATGTACAAAAAAAAAACCATTACAAGTTTTTTAAATTAATTGTCCAAACAAGGAACTTGTTTTAAATATGCGCATAGAATTATTATCCAATTAACACACAAGTATAACAATTTCCTTAAAAAAACACCACTCATATAATTAGTTGGCATTGAAAGGTACAACACACACAATTTGGATTGAGAATATGAATGATTATAAAAAAGGGCATCTCCTTATCATGCAATTATCAGTTGGACGATAAGGAGATGCCCTTTTTTCATAATTTATGCACCTTATCCCAGTACAATATCACATTTGTACTAAAACAAGGTAATAAGACCAAATAGAGGAGAGTTTCAGATCATGAACTCTTTAAAATTGAATCTTCAAGTGATGGCTTAGCATCAACATTGATATTCACTTTGGAATTCTTCAGCTTATAGGAAGAATAACTTCTTAGGTCCATTGAAGTCTATAAAATTGTGCCATATCACATTTGTACTATTTTTTCACAATATGAATGATGTTACTTTTGTCTGACAGGGATTTCACTGCAGTCACACCAGGAATAAATAACTTATTTGGTCTATCTTGTAATAGTTGGCATTGAAAGGTACAACACACACAATTTGGATTGAAAATATGAAATCACCTTTGATGTAAGAATCCAAATAATACATATGTAATGCTACTTTTGTCTGACAGGGATTTCACTGCTGTTACACCATGTATAAATAACTTATTTGGTCTATCTTGTAATAGTTGGCATTGAAAGGTACAGCACACCCAATTTGGATTGAAAATATGAAATCACCTTTGATGTAAGAATCCAAATAATACATTTGTAATGCTACTTTTGTCTGACAGGGATTTCACTGCTGTTACACCATGTATAAATAACTTATTTGGTCTTACCTTGTAATAGTTGGCATTGAAAGGTACAGCACACACAATTTGGATTGAAAATATGAAATCACTTTTGATGTAAGAATTCAAATAATTCATATGTTATGTTACTTTTGTCTGACGGGGATTTCACTGCAGTTACACCATGTATAAATAACTTATTTGGTCTTACCTTGTAATAGTTGGCATTGAAAGGTACAACACACACAATTTGGATTGAGAATATAAAATCACCTTTGATGTAAGAATCCAAATAATACATAAGTGATGTTACTTTTGTCTGACAGGGATTTCACTGCTGTTACACCATGTATAAATAACTTATTTGGTCTTACCTTGTAATAGTTGGCATTGAGAGGTACAACACACACAATTTGGATTGAAAATATGAAATCACCTGTGATGTAAGAATCTTAAATAATACATAGGTGATGTTACTTTTGTCTGAAAGGGATTTCACTGCTGTTACACCATGTATAAATAACTTATTTGGTCTTACCTTGTAATAGTTGGCATTGGAAGGTACAACACACACAATTTGGATTGAAAATATGAAATCACCTTTGATGTAAGAATCCAAATAATACATAAGTGATGTTACTTTTGTCTGACAGGGATTTCACTGCTGTTACACCATGTATAAATAACTTATTTGGTCTTACCTTGTAATAGTTGGCATTGAAAGGTACAACGCACACAATTTGGATTGAAAATATGAAATCACCTTTGATGTAAGAATCCAAATAATACATAAGTGATGTTACTTTTGTCTGACGGGGATTTCACTGCTGTTACACCACGTATAAATAACTTATTTGGTCTTACCTTGTAATAGTTGGCATTGAAAGGTACAACACACACAATTTGGATTGAAAATATGAAATCACCTATGAGAGAGGTAAGAATTCAAATAATACATATGGTAATTTGAACCCAACAACCCCATATTGGTGTAATATATAAAAAGATTATATTGTGGCAAAGAAATATTTTATTATTTAATTTAATTATTCAATGAAAATATTTGAAACCAATTGTTATTAATTAATATTTGTAAACACAAGGTAATAAGACTAAATCCAAATAAATAAATAGTGTGTGATGTTTCAGTAACAGCGCTGTTACCATCTTCAGAAAAAAGTACTGAATGAGAAATTTTACCACAGCATGGTTTAAATTCAATTACTTTTGTCTGAAGATAGTAACAGCGCTGTTACCGAAACGTCACACACTATTTATTTATTTGGATTTGATCTTATTACCTTGTGTTTATAATATACTAGACGGGTGACCCGGGCTTCGCCCCCGGGATTGACCCGTGTGCATATCTACCCGAGTGATATATATTTAGATAAGATTTTTTTAAATAATTGTTTGTTATTAGCATTATCTATTTGTTTGCATCAGCATAATTTAGTCTAATCTTTGATAGAGGGCGCTGTTCGTGAGCTAAGTAGAATAATTTGAATATATAGTTTTAATAATTGATTTATATATTTTTTAAAATAGCCTATCGTCTTCTCCGTATTTTTTTACCTATGTATGGAAATTTTGGTTTAAATTAGTGAACTACTTTATTTATTTGGATTTGATCTTATTACCTTGTGTTTATAATATACTAGACGGGTGACCTGGGCTTCGCCCCCGGGATTGACCCGTGTGCATATCTACCCGAGTGATATATATTTAGATAAGATTTTTTTTAATAATTGTTTGTTATTAGCATTATCTATTTGTTTGCATCAGCATAATTTAGTCTAATCTTTGATAGAGGGCGCTGTTCGTGAGCTAAGTAGAATAATTTGAATATATAGTTTTAATAATTGATTTACATATTTTTTAAAATAGCCTATCGTCTTCTCCGTATTTTTTTACCTATGTATGGAAATTTTGGTTTAAATTAGTGAACTACTGCGAATTTGTATACCGGACATACAAACAAACATACAAACATTGATTTTTATATATATAGATAATCCAAATTGTGCCTTATCATTAATATTTGTAAAATCATCATTAAGTTACCTAGCTTGCTTTCTCTATATTCTCTAGCTGTGGATAATAAGGCACAATTTGGATTATAGATTATAAACACAAGGTCTAGCTGTAGATAGTTTTGTTGAGTTGTTGATAATTGTCGACTTGTCCTGATGACGTCATCAATAAATACTTTCACATCTCCAGATATACAATGACCTGATTTCTATGCTACAATATGATGTAAAACGTGTTATATACTAGAAACATCTCTGTAACTATTATTATACCCATGTTATACATGAATGTGCCATAGTCCCCGTTTGGTTATTTGCACTCGCTGGTGGTGTTGGACTTTTGCAAGAATCGGGGGCCATTGTAGAATTTTTTTTAATCAGAAAAAAGTACTCAATGTAGGAATCGAATATGGGTCGTAAGCAGATTAATCTTCAAAAGGCATGCATGTATTTCTCTTCTGTGTGATTTCAAATGAGTAGAATATTACTCCCTAAGACATTGTTTACATTGGTGAACAATTAGGTTGGGCCCCAATTGTCAAGGAGGAAAAAAAATTGTGTGGATGTTGGCGCCAATATTTGTCTTCTTCTTCTTTCTTATCTCCACTCAATCATATTAGGGTATCAAGTTGTGACCCTTGATGGTGTCTGTTTGACAACCATCTTCCTCTTTCTTATCTCCACTCAATCATATTAGGGCATCAAGTTTTGGCCCTTGATGGTGTCTGTTTGACAACCATCTTCTTCTTTCTTATCTCCACTCAATCATATTAGGATATCAAGTTGTGATCCTTGATGGTGTCTGTTTGACAACCATCTTCTTCTTTCTTATCTCCACTCAATCATATTAGGGTATCAAGTTGTGGCCCTTGATGGTGTCTGTTTGACAACCATCTTCTTCTTTCTTATCTCCACTCAATCATATTAGGGTATCAAGTTGTGACCCTTGATGGTGTCTGTTTGACAACCATCTTCTTCTTTCTTATCTCCACTCAATCATATTAGGGTATCAAGTTGTGACCCTTGATGGTGTCTGTTTGACAACCATCTTCTTCTTTCTTATCTCCACTCAATCATATTAGGGTATCAAGTTGTGACCCTTGATGGTGTCTGTTTGACAACCATCTTCTTCTTTCTTATCTCCACTCAATCATATTAGGGTATCAAATTGTGACCCTTGATGGTGTCTGTTTGACAACCATCTTCTTCAAGTTCCAACACCAGGTTCCAAAGAAATCAATTTGGACAATCATATTGAAGATGACAATTGTGATCAGCACACTTACCAAGAAGCCCTTGGACTGCTAATGTTTCTAGCTGTTAACACCAGACCCGACATCGCTTACATCACTAGCAAACTTTCACAGTACTCCAGAAAACCAAAACAGATGCACTGGACAGCAATCAAAAGAGTGATGAGATACCTACGAGGAACAATTGACCTAGGAGTGAAATTTGAAAGAGGGAAGACTGGAATCCTGAAGTCCTACACCGATGCCAGCTGGTCGACCACTCATGATGGAAAATCCTACGGCGGATATGTATTGAAGCTCGGCGAAGCAACTATAGACTGGAAAAGTAGTAAACAACCACTCGTCGCCCTCTCCACAATGGAAGCGGAAATGATAGCTGCTTGTGAAAGCTGCTGTCAGATCAAGTGGATAATAAACCTGTTACGAGAGCTGGAAGAATGGAATTTCATGGAAAAACCAACTGCGATCTATACAGACAGTCAGTCATTGATCAACTGGATCTCCAGCCCTAAACAAAGTAGTCGCTGTAGATATATCAACAGAAAGTACCACTTCTTGAGAGACTGTTATGAATCCAGAGACATCTGACTTCTGTATAAGCCATCTCAGGACCTGGAGGCGGATATCTTCGCAAAGGACCTATCACGAGACCAGATGAAGAAACACCTGGAGAACCTCAGCATCGTGGGAATAAAGACAAAGTAAGGAGGGAATTGTTACGCAGACTTTGACTTTATCATCATCGGTGCTGATGTCACACTATTGCTACGCTTCAACCTTTTCTGTTTTCGATTTATCACTCGCTTGTTTTAACAATATTTGTATTGGAACAAGTCGTTCCTTAAATAAATATATATTTGTTTATATCTAAAGGGATATCCTCGTAACTACAACATAGTGAGTACAAAACAGCTTGAAATCCTTAAAAAAGAAACATCGTATTTTTTCTAAGCCGATCAAAAGGTCAGGTGTGGATATTAAAAACAAAGTAGGCATATCCTAACCAGGAGCACATATGCTTTAAGGAAGGCAGAGCGCCATCTGGTGGAACAGAAATCAACTAACTGACGAGCACCAACAGCGCGTTCGTGGATGGCTTTTCTTGATTTATCAAGAAATTAGGTTGGCCAAATATCGGGGAACAGACTAAATCAATGTTTAGTTGATTTCTGTTCTACCAGATGGCGCTCTGCCATCTGTAAAGCACATATGCTCCTGGTCAGGATATGCCTATTTTGTTTTTAATATATATATCTGTATTTTATTAAATTTAATTATTTAATAGTCTTCAATGAGAAAAATAAATAGACTTTTAGTGGTCACTGATAGATTGTGGAAATATCCTTATAATAGGTTTTCAATAGAAATTATTGTTTTCATATGGATGGGGCTTTGGGCGTTAATTTATTTTTTTGCCCATTATAAAACACGCTTTATATCCAGCATAGATATATTATTAGAAATATTACCCATTTCTCGATATTTCTTCAATTCATTTAAAGAGGTTGAAACATATAGAATAATATTTTAAAGGAGCCCCTCTACACTAGTTTATATTTCTGAATATTGATTGCACGCTAATATATGTACAGTTAAACCTGTCTATAGCGTCCCCTTTTTGGACTCACCAAAATAGGGTGCTATAGACAGTTCACTTTTAATGTAAATCACATCGTACTACGTATTTAAAATTGGGCGCTATAGAGAGGAAGGCGCTATTTAGAGAGGGTGCTATAGACAGGTTTAACTGTATACCTCATATTTTTTTAATATTATTTTTTAAAAATATATATTCAAATATATAAATTATAATATTTTAAATATTTTTTATTCTGTACATTTATTCTCTTTGATATTATTATATTTTACTCTATTTAAACTTGTTTATAAAAGAGATTCATTTGCTCAAAAATAAATTGTGAGAAAATAATTTTTATTAAGTCTAAAAATATTTATAGTGAAAAAAAAAATGGAGTTGTATAATGCCATGAAGAAAGGTAAGTCAGTCAAATATGTAAATAAGTTGATAGAAAATGGGGCGGATATCAACTGAAGATATAAAGAACATGATAAAACCCATTATTTATATGAATATAATTTAACAAAAGTACCAATAGAGGATGATACTCTATTGCATATATCCATTCGTTTTGAAAACTATATTCTTTTCAGATTTTTAATAAAAAATGGAGTTAGCATTAATGCAAGAAATTGTAGAGGTTTGGCTCCATTACATATTACTATTATAAGGGAACAAATGCAAATGTTTCATGACTTAGTTGAAGCTGGAGCAGATTTAAATTCAAGAACGAATGATGAAGACACACCAATTATGTATGCTGCAAGAGTAAAAGATTCAAAATTCTTAAATGAACTTTTGGTAAAAGGTGCTGATATCAATGCTAGAAATAATGCAAGCAAAACTGCTCTAGCATTTTCCATTGAAGGACGAAATTCAGTTAATTTCAAGATTTTACTTCAAGCTGGGGCAGATGTAAATATAAATACAAATGCTTACACTTTGTTAACTCTAGCATGCATATTTGAATGCCCAGAGATAGTAGCTAAACTGATAAAATCTGGTTTTGATCCTAATGAAAAACCTGTTAAATATTTTACAGCATTGTATGAAGCCGCCAGGAACAACAAAAGTGATAGAATTACAAAGTATTTACTCCATGCTGGTGCAAAGATTGATGTAATTGAGATTAATGGAAGTAATGTGATTCACGCAGCTGCTGGAAATTTGAACAAAGACATTATAGAAACTCTTATAGAAGCTGGAGCTGACGTAAATTTGAGAAATACAAAAGGAGATACATCATTAGATATTGCAGTGTATTGTATAAGAATGGCCCATTTAAATTATTTTGAAGTAGTATTAAATATAAAATATTTGAGTGTTCTTGAATATTTATTAGAATTATCAAATAACATTGATTTACATAAATATTTAGATCAATTGTTAGCTGACTATTTTTCAATTCGAATTTTTAATTCCATGATAAAATATTTCTTGCTGAAACATCCTGAACAGAACATACCTAATCAAATCAAAAATAATGAAATACTAGTAGATTGGTGGAATGATTGCCATAGTCAGGTGTTGAAGATGCAGAAACACCAGATAGCTAGTAACTCTATAACATTGTATTCATTTTTGACAAATCCACATAGTGTACCAACATATTCCTCTAACATCTTCAGAGACCTCAAAACCAACCGTCTTTGGTACAGGAAGAACTTCCCTCTCTACTTTGATAAGATTAAAGAATATTACTCTGAAGGAACCAAGCGAGAATTGCTCTTAGCTAAATGGCTTGCTTTCGCCATACAAGAATATCCCAGATTTAATAATGTTGTACTCTTCAAAATTTCCAAAATTTTGCCAAATGACCAGTTAAAAATCCTAAGAAAAACCAAATTACCTCAAATTTGATCTTATTTAGGGAAAAAATGATAAACCTCATCGTGAATTACATTCATTGGTTCCATTGGTATTGTAAATAATTAATAGGAAATAGCAAGAAAATCATCAAACCTTTCTCTGAAAAAAAATATATTTGTTTATATTATTAATATCTAATAAAGATGACAAATATTTTGTTTTTAAATATATGCTTGTTTATTCACACAAATAGTAATTGTTTGTTGGTGATGCACGTTTCAGATCCAATTAGGAGTTTATATTTGAAATATTTGATTGTTTAGAATTATAGAATAGTAACAATTTACATGTTTCTATCATTAACCTCCTAGGGAATTTAGGTAAACTTACACTAGTACACAAAATGAAAAAAAAAAATTCTCCTCCTCAAATAAACAAAACATTTTCTGGGTTAACTATTTGTGCTTATTAATGTTTTATCAATATTTTTTATCGATTAGCTCAATTTCTCAAGTAATGGATATAATGCCTTTTACCCATGATATTCATCTATTGGAGGAAAAGTTATCACATTTAATTTATTACTATATAAATAAATGCGCCAAAGATAGTGTAAATGAAGAAACAATATTATACATATATGCATTTGTATATATTTTACTTCAATAACTGCCCTTAAATATATATTTATAGATATACAGTATAACCTCGCTAATTCGACACACGCCAATTCGACACTCAGCGATAATTCGACCATATTCTGATGTCCGGACCTTCGACCTATCAAATAACAAACCTTAATTTGACTGTATCGATAATACGACACTTCCGATAGTTCGACTATTTTAAAATTCGAATTTCGAAGTCGAATGTTTTTTTTACATATGACTTGACCGCTAAAAAGCTATTGTGGTGGCGGGAAGCGGCAATGATCGGTGAGCGCTGATAGGATCGCACCTGCGCACTTTTGGTAAGTTTAAGTTTCACTTTGCAGTGCCGTTGCGCAATGTCACGAGTGTTATTACTATATATATATAATTTTTTTTTTTTTTACGCAGAAATTTAAGCATCGTTCGCTACTTGATAATATTATTTTAGGAGTGTTCCCAGTTAGCAACAACTTTGGTAGGCGGCGCTGTATGTTGCCACCGCCGTAACTTCGAGGTGTTTTACACTCGAGTTTGATTAAGAGCGATATACATATTTTGTGTGCCCCCCCTTTATATTTAAATAATTTATATCAATAAATTATAGAATTATCTAATATTTCACACCATATATTTTGGTTTATTAATATTTTCAATCTATATTTGCCGTTTATATTTAAAAATGAGTTTTTACATCTAAATAATATTTGGGCAAATGTTAACAGTCTTCATATACACTCTTTTACACTACCTTTTCATTACAAAATTAAATTAAAATATGTTTATATTAAATAATAACATTTTTAAAAATCGAATTTCTGGTTCACACTTTTGTATCAAATAAATGATGTATTTTTTTATTTTTCTCTATAAAAAAATCTCAGTATAATTTAGATTAAAATATTTTAAGTGGCATATTTTCAAGTCATATATTTATACACAAGTTTTATATTTATTTTAAAATATATATATAAGATGTAATTGATAAACTTTGTAAAAAAATTCTTAATACATTTAAATAACATGACTTTGTTATATTCAAATGGGGTAAAATAGGTTGGTTTCAGATGGGTTATAAATTAGGTTAGTTTCAGATTGGTTATAAATTTATTTAGTTTAAGATGTGTTATAAAAAGGATAGTTTAATTAAAATAGGTTATTTTCAGATAGGTTAAATTAGGTTAGTTTAATCGCTATATAAGGTTAGTTTTAGATAAGTTGAATTAGGTTAGTTTAATCGCTAAATAAGGTTGGTTTTATATAAGTTGAATGAGGTTAGTTTTAGATAGGTTGAATTAGGTTAGTTTAATCGCTCAATAAGGTTGGTTTTATAAAAGTTGAATGAGGTTAGTTTTAGATAGGTTAAATTAGGTTGGTTAATTGCTAAATAAGGTTAGTTTTAGATAGGTTAAATAAGGTTAGTTTTATATAGGTTAAATTAGTTTAGTTTTATCGCTAAATAAGGTTACTTTTAGATAAGTTGAATTAGGTTAGTTTGATCGCTATATAAGGTTAGTTTTAGATAAGTTGAATTAGGTTACTCTAATCGCTAAATAAGGTTAGTTTTAGATAAGTTGATTTGGTTAGTCTAATCCCTATATAAGGTTAATTTCAGATAAGTTGAATTAGGTTAGTTTAATCGCTAAATAAGGTTAGTTTTAGAGAGATAAGTTGAATTAGGTTAGTTTTAGATAAGTTGAATTAGGTTAGTTTAATCGCTAAATAAGGTTGGTTTTAGATAAGTTGAATTAGGTTAGTTTGATTGCTGAATAAGGTTACTTTTAGATAAGTTGAATTAGGTTAGTTTAATCGCTAAATAAGGTTAGTTTTAGATAAGTTGAATTAGGTTAGTCTAATCCCTATATAAGGTTAATTTTAGATAAGTTGAATTAGGTTAGTCTAATCGCTAAATAAGGTTAGTTTTAGATAAGTTGAATTAGGTTAGTTTTAGATAAGTTGAATTAGGTTAGTTTAATCGCTAAATAAGGTTAGGTATAGATAAGTTGAATTAGGTTAGTCTAATCCCTATATAAGGTTAATTTCAGATAAGTTGAATTAGGTTAGTTTAATCGCTAAATAAGGTTAGTTTTAGATAAGTTGAATTAGGTTAGTTTAATCGCTAAATAAGGTTATTTATAGATAAGTTGAATTAGTTTAGTTTTAGATAAGTTGAATTAGGTTAGTTTAATCGCTAAATAAGGTTAGTTTTATATATGTTGAATGAGGTTAGTTTTAGATAGGTTGAATTAGGTTAGTTATAGATAGGTTAAATTAGGTTGGTTAATTGCTAAATAAGGTTAGTTTTAGATAGGTTAAATTAGGTTAGTTTTATCGCTAAATAAGGTTACTTTTAGATAAGTTGAATTAGGTTAGTTTGATCGCTAAATAAGGTTAGTTTTAGATAAGTTGAATTAGGTTAGTCTAATCGTTAAATAAGGTTAGTTTTAGATAAGTTGAGTTAGGTTAGTCTAATCCCTATATAAGGTTAATTTCAGATAAGTTGAATTAGGTTAGTTTAATCGCTAAATAAGGTTAGTTTTAGATAAGTTGAATTAGGTTAGTTTGATCGCTGAATAAGGTTACTTTTGATAAGTTGAATTAGGTTAGTTTAATCGCTAAATAAGGTTAGTTTTAGATAAGTTGAATTAGGTTATATTAATCGCTAAATAAGGTTAGTTATAGATAAGTTGAATTAGGTTAGTTTAATTGCTAAATAAGGTTGGTTTTAGAGAGATAAGTTGAATTAGGTTAGTTTTAGATAAGTTGAATTAGGTTAGTTTGATCGCTGAATAAGGTTACTTTTAGATAAGTTGAATTAGGTTAGTTTAATCGCTAAATAAGGTCAGTTTTAGATAAGTTGAATTAGGTTAGTCTAATCCCTATATAAGGTTAATTTCAGATAAGTTGAATTAGGTTAGTTTAATCGCTAAATAAGGTTAATTTTAGATAAGTTGAATTAGGTT
Source organism: Cordylochernes scorpioides (assembly GCA_030710605.1). Lineage (NCBI taxonomy): Eukaryota > Metazoa > Arthropoda > Arachnida > Pseudoscorpiones > Chernetidae > Cordylochernes > Cordylochernes scorpioides. The sequence goes on from CP092864.1 coordinate 150,805,283, forward strand.
AGTCTAATCCCTATATAAGGTTAATTTCAGATAAGTTGAATTAGGTTAGTTTAATCGCTAAATAAGGTTAATTTTAGATAAGTTGAATTAGGTTATCTAATCCATATATAAGGTTAATTTCAGATAAGTTGAATTAGGTTAGTTTAATCGCTAAATAAGGTTAGTTTTAGATAAGTTGAATTAGGTTAGTCTAATCCATATATAAGGTTAATTTCAGATAAGTTGAATTAGGTTAGTTTAATTGCTAAATAAGGTTAGTTTTTGATATAGGCTTAGCAAAAATATGATGTTTCTTTTTAAGGATTTCAAGTTGTTTTGTACTCACGTATGTTGTATTTACGAGGACATCCCTTTAGATAAAAACAAATATTTATTTATTTAAGGAACGACTTGTTCCAATACAATTGTTGTAAACAAGCGAGCAAAGAATCAAACAGAAAAGTCATGAAGCATAGAAGTAAGTGACGTAATAGTAGTGACGTCAGCATCGATGATGATTAAAGTCAAAGTTTGCGTAACAATTCCCTCCTTACTTTGTCTTTATTCCCACGATGCTGAGGTTCTCCAGGTGTTTCTTCATCTGGTCTCGGGATAGGTCCTTTGTGAAGATATCCGCCTCCAGGTTCTGAGATGGCTTGTACAGAAGGAGAGATGTCTCTGGATTCATAACAGTCTCTCAAAAGAAGTAGTACTTTCTGTTGATATGTCTACAGCGACTGCTTTGTTTAGGGCTGGAGATCCAGTTGATCAATGACTGACTGTCTGTATAGATCGCAGTTGGTTTTTCCATGAAATTCCATTCTTCCAGCTCTCGTAACAGGTTTATTATCCATTTGATCTGACAGCAGCTTTCACAAGCAGCTATCATTTCCGCTTCCATTGTGGAGAGGGCAACGAGTGGTTGTTTACTACTTTTCCAGTCTATAGTTGCTTCGTCGAGCTTCAATACATATCCGCCGTAGGATTTTCCATCATGAATGACGACCAGCTGGCAACGGTGTAGGACTTCAGGATTCCAGTCTTCCCCCTTTTAAATTTCACTCCTAGGTCAATTGTTCCTCGTAAGTATATCATCACTCTTTTGGTTGCAGTCCAGTGCATCTGTTTTGGTTGCCTGGAGTACTGTGAAAGTTTGCTAGTGATGTAAGCAATGTCGGGTCTGGTGTTAACAGCTAGAAACATTAGCATTCCAAGGGATTCTTGGTAAATGTGCTGATCACAATTGTCATCTTCAATATGATTGTCCAATTGATTTCTTTGGAACCTGGTGTTGGAACTTCCTTACAAGTTTCCATTCCATATTTCTGCAATATTTGTTGTACATAGTGGCTTTGATGTAGCGAGATTCCCTCCTTGTCTTGTATGATCTTGATTTCCAAAAACATGCCTTTACATGTTACATCCTTTATTTCCAGGTGATGTCTCAATTTATTGATGAATCTGTTTGAGGCATCTTCAGAATCTGAGACAGTGATAAAGTCATCAACATATATTCCTACATAGAAGTATTTGTCTTCATTCTTCCATTTAAATAGGCAAGGATCAGATTTAAGTTTTTCCAGTCCACAGTCATGAAGTACTTGACTGAATTTCTCATACCACGATCTTCCGGATTGAGGTTAGACCGTAAATACTTTTGTTGAGTTTGCAAACTTTGTTTCTGTCTTGGACAAATCCAGCAGGTTGTTCCATGAATATATTGTATTTTCAATGTTTCCATTTAGATAGGCTGCTTTCACATCAAATAGTTTAATGACTGAATCTTTTGTTGCTGCCATTGACAAAATAGTACTGAGGGTGGCATTTTTAATTACAGGGCTGAAACTTTCGTTGTAATCTCTTCCTGGGATTTGGTTGTATCCCATTGCAACAAGTCTAGCTTTGTAAGTTTTGTTTTTGTTTTCTTGGTCTCTAGATATTTTGAACACCCATTTACTTTTGACAACTTTAGCGTTTACAGGTCTAGGTACCAGTTCCCATACTTGATGCGAGTACATGTTCTGTATTTCCTCAAGCATTGCGTTCTCCCAATGTTTCTTGTCTTCGCATGCGATGGCTTCATCATAGTCTTTCGGAATGGTTTCATTCGTAGTAGCCAGAACGTAGTCATCGAATCTTTTAGGTATTGTTCGAGTTCTTTGTGGTCTGTCTGATCCACTTGACTCTGTCTGTCTGTTGATCATGGTATCTGGTGCTGGCTCTTCAATATCAACATCTGATAGAACATGATTGTCCAGTTGTTCATCCTCCTGAATGAAGAAATATGCGTCAGTGTCCGTATTATTATCACTTTGTTTTTCTTCCAAGATGACATTATTGTTCTCTCTGAAGTGAATGTCTGCGGTTTCAAGAATGACTCTCGCTGTGATATCAAATACTCGATAAGCTCTTCTGCATCTTGAATAGCCTACAAATATTCCTCTCTTAGATTTAGCTTCTAGGGTGTGTCTTTGATGATTCTCGAGTTTATAGAAGACTTCACAACCAAATCTCATGATGTGAGAGACGGATGGCTTTTTACCTTTCCATTTTTCCATAGGGGTAGTGTCTGGGTCATTGGTTGTGGGAGTTAGATTGTACAGATATGCAGCTGTATTCACAGCTTCTGCCCAGAAGTGTAGGGGTAATTGGGAGTTTGCCAGAAGTGTTCGGCCTTTGTCTAATAGTGTTCTGTTAGCTCTTTCAACTCTCCCATTGCTTCTTGGGGTGTACGGTGTAGTTAGTTCATGTTTAATTCCTTTGGATTCTATGAAGGTTTCAAGGTTTTTATTGATAAATTCTGTTCCGTTATCTGTTCTAAGTCGTTTTAGTTTTGAGTTTAGTTCGTTTTCTCTCTTTACAATAAACTTCTTCAAAACTTCTGCTGCTGAGAGTTTATCTTTGAGAAATTCTACAAATATTCTCTTAGAAAATCCATCTACGATGGTCAAGAAATATTTACTTCCGCCCAAGGAGTTTATTCTCATTGGACCACAGAGATCGACATAAATGGCTTCAAAGGGGTAGCTTTTCTGATTGCTATCTGTGTGAACATTGGGGTACTTTGGTCATTTTTCCCAAGGAGCAAGCATCACATTGATCAAGGGTACCATTTATAGAGTCCAAGCCTTTTAGAAGATTTTTCTTCAAAATCAGGTCTAATTTGTTGTCACTAGGATGTCCTAACCTTCTGTGCCATGCAGTCCTAGAATTGTCCTTTGAAATCAAGCAATGTTCATTTGGAACATGAGTTGCTTCAGATAAACGTGATAGGTTCAATGTGTACATGTTACCATCAAAGTTGCCTGTTCCTATTAGCTTGTCATCAAAAGAGTATATGTATGCTCCTTCAGAATTCAAAAGAACAGAGTCCCCTCTTCTTACCACGCTTGGAATGGACATTAGATTTCCTTTCATGGAGGACATTATGCAGTGTTACAGCGTTGTTAAGTTTGTCCTTACCTTGTACAGTAGCTTGGATTAAACCTGATGAGGCAGATTCGATGTGTCTCCCTTCTTCCGCCACTTGTATGCTTCTTCTCTCCTCCGTCTTGTGCTCGATCCATTCACCATGGGAAGTCATGTGGCTTGTGCACGCAGAATCAATTATCCACACGTCCTGAGTCGTCGGGCGTTCCTCCCTTGTGATTACATGTAGTGCGTATTCTGAAGTGGAGTTTCTTCGTTGGGATGGTTCCTCCGTTCGTTCTTGGATTGCTGATCTGGCCGTGTCTTTGTTTTGTTTTGGTCCTTTATGGTAGTTCCTTGTACTGGTCATGTTAGTTTTGTTTGTTGTATTATTTTGATTTCCTTTGTTGTTAGGGTTGAACCAACAGTCTTTCTTGAAATGTCCTTTTCTTTTGCAAATGTAGCATGACTTCTCTTTGAATTGGTTGCCTGATGATCTGAAAGCATTTTCATGATTTTTGCTTCTGTCCTGTCTTTTCTTCTCGAAATCCAGTAGAGTTCGTCTCAAGTCTGGTAAGGAGATTTCTCTGTTTATTGACAGTGCTGCTGTGATCGTGTCAAAGTTAGGTGTGAGTCCTTCAACAATGTATCGTACAAGTTCTCTTTCTGTTACAGTCTTTCCTAGCTGGGTGATCTCTTGTGCCAGTTTCTGTGCTTGTACAATATACATGTTAACATTTTCATTTGGGTTCAATTTTAGTCTGGCTAGATCCAACATTAGGTCTATCCTTTTATTTTCTAGAGATCCTTCAATCCTTTTCTTTATGTCGTACCCAAATTCTTTTGGCCCTTTTATCGCCTCGAAAGATGATTGTTAAGTCATCCGAAAGTGACAATATTATTAGGCTGTATGCTTCCCGATTCTTTTTCTTCCAAATATCATATTCTAGTTTATCTTTTGTAAAGTCTAGCTCGTCATTAACAATTACGTCCTCGAAGAGATCTTTTGGATCCAGAATTGCTTCCATTTTCATGGACCACGTTGTATAGTTGTTTTCTGTTAACTGTTCGATTTTTGCTAAGTTATATGTATCCATTTTCATTAAACTTTTTCTTTCTAAATTGGCGGTTAGTCCAATTATTTAATTCCTTTTTGATTTGAATGGATCAATTGGCGGTTAGTCCAATTCCCCCGCCCAAACCACGCTCTGCTACCAAATTGATATAGGCTTACCAAAATACGATGTTTCTTTTTTAAGGATTTCTAGTTGTTTTTGTACTCACGTATGTTGTAGTTACGAGGACATCCCTTTAGATAAAAACAAATATATATTTATTTAAGGAACGACATGTTCCATTACAATTGTTAAAACAAGCTAGCGATAAACATAACAGAAAGGTTGAAGTTAGAAGTTGGAAGTGTCGTCATAGTAGTGACGTAGCATCGATGATGATTAAAGTCAAAGTTTGTGTAACAGTAACTGTGAACAGGGAAATGTGGCTGAATAATGGGGCAATGGCACCTCCCCTTTCCATGGAGCAACACAAGTAAGGAACTGCCCTGTAGTACGGTGTCGTGAGCCGCTATGGTAACTGTGAACAGGGAACTCTGAAATGTGGCTAACTAACGGGGCAATAGTACATCTTTTTCCATGGAGCAACACAAGTAAGTGACTGCCCTGTAGTACGGTGTCGTGAGCCGCTATGGTAACTATGAACAGGGAACTCTGAAATGTGGCTGACTAATGGGGCAATGGCACCTTCCTTTCCATGGAGCAACACACGTAAGGGACTGTTCTGTAGTACGGTGTCGTGAGCTGCTACGGTAACCGTGAGCAAGGAACTCTGAAATGTGGGTGACTAACGGGGCAATGGCACCCTCCTTTCCATGGAGCAACACAAGTAAGGGACTGTTCTATAGTACGGTGTCGTGAGCTGCTACGGTAACTGTGAACAGGGAACTCTGAAATGCGGCTGACTAACGGGGCAATGGTACACCCCTTTCCATGGAGCAACACAAGTAAGGGACTGCCCTGTAGTACGGTGTCGTGAGCCACTATGGTAACTTTGAACAGGGAAATGTGGCTGACTAATGGGGCTATGGCACCCCTCCTTTCATGGAGCAACACAAGTAAGGGACTGCCCTGTAGTACGGTGTCGTGAGCCGCTATGGTAACTGTGAACAGGGAACTCTGAAATGTGGCTGACTAACAGGGCAATGGCACCCCTCCTTTCCATGGAGCAACACAAGTAAGGGACTGCCCTGTAGTACGGTGTCGTGACCGCTATGGTAACTGTGAACAGGAAATTCTGAAATGTGGCTGACTAACGGGGCAATGGCACCCTCCTTTCCATGAAGCAACACAAGTAAGGGACTGCCCTGTAGTACTGTGTCGTGAGACGCTACGGTAACCGTGAACAGGGAACTTTGAAATATGGGTGACTAACGGGGCAATGGCACCTCCCCTTTCCATGGAGCAACACAAGTAAGGGACTGCCCTGTAGTACGGTGTCGTGAGCCGCTACGGTAACTGTGAACAGGGAACTCTGAAATGTGGCTGACTATCGGGGCAATGGCACCCCCCCTTTCCATGGAGCAACACAAGTAAGGGACTGCCCTGTAGTACGGTCTCGTGAGCCGCTACAGTAACTGTGAACAGGGAACTCTGAAATGAGGCTGACTATCGGGGCAATGGCACCCCCCTTTCCATGGAGCAACACAAGTAAGGGACTGCCCTGTAGTACGGTCTCGTGAGCCGCTACGGTAACTGTGAACAGGGAACTCTGAAATGTGGCTGACTATCCGGGTAATGGCACCCCCCTTTCCATGGAGCAACACAAGTAAGGGACTGCCCTGTAGTACGGTTTCGTGATCCGCTACGGTAACTGTGAACAGGGAACTCTGAAATGTGACTGAATAACGGGGCAATGGCACCTCCCCTTTCCATGGAGCAACACAAGTAAGGGACTGCCCTGTAGTACGGTGTCGTGAGCTGCTATGGTAACTGTGAACAGGGAACTCTGAAATGTGGCTGACTAACGGGGCAATGGCACCTACCCTTTCAATGGAGCAACACAAGTAAGGGACTGCCCTGTAGTACGGTGTCGTGAGCCGCTAGGGTAACTGTGAACAGGGAACTCTGAAATGTGACTGACTAACGGGGCAATGGCACCTCCCTTTTCAATGGAGCAACACAAGTAAGGGACTGCCCTGTAGTACGGTGTCGTTAGCCGCTACAGTAACTGTGAACAGGGAACTCTGAATGTGGCTGACTAACAGGGCAATGGTACCTCTCTTTCCATGGAGCAACACAAGTAAGGGACTGCCCTGTAGTACGGTGTTGTGAGCCGCTACGGTAACTGTGAACAGGGAAATGTGGTGACTAACGGGGCAATGGCACCTCCCCTTTCCATGGATGGACAAGACCTCACTATTATTATAAAACAATAACGTGTGATCTATATATATAAAATACAGCATTTAGCATGAATGTTTCTTTTATACATAAAATTTCATACATAAATCTACTGTATCCTAAAAACTTATGTCCATTGTTTGCTTGAATACCCATTTCTGAAATTCCACCATTCATTGTAGTATATACAGTAGAACCTTCCTTTTTCTTCTTATTTCTTTTCTCCACTCAATCAGGGTATCAAGCTTATAAAGCTTAAGACTTTTGATGGTGTCTGCTGGGGAAGAGTAGAGCTCATAAATAGATGAGTCAATATAGTCAATATGTGTTTTGAGGTTGCAGATTGACACTTAGTACATAGTGGGAAAACCTTGAAACCATTCTGGAAAGTCATTATCTGTAGATGACCAGACAGAACCTCCCAGTAAAGGACAACACCTAATTGCAGAGCCAAAGTGTCCTTTAGGGAAAGGTGTCCTCTTACTGGAGAGTTGCTAAATACAGTAGAACCTCCCTGTAAAGGACACCTAATTGCAGAGCCAGTGTCCTTTAGGAAGAGGTGTCCTCTTACCAGAGAGTCACTAAATAGTAAAAATGTTAATTTTGACAATGTAAACTGTCCTTTTCTGAGAGGTGTCTTCTAGCATGAGTGTCCCCTCGTGGAGGTTTTACTGTATATGCAGAATCGTCCAATACAGTACTAGAGCTTTAATTAAAGGTCTGGTGGATTAAATTGGCAAAACCACTAAGAGGGTTCATCACTGATAAGTCAAGCCCTCCCTATATATTTTTTCATTGTTCTAAGGACAGTATAAAGTTGTTTTATGTGCAAAAAAAAAACATTCATTCAAACATTTATTGGCAGCCAGATTTAATATTCAAAAAAAGGTTTATTTTTATATCAATAAAAGTCTCAAAATGCAAACCTCATTGATTTATCTTCTTTCTTATCTCCACTCAATCATATTAGGGTATCAAGCTTGTAAAGCTTAAGATCATGACTGTGTGAAGTAGAATGTGTCTGCCTTTGTCATTAAGACTGGGAGCACTACTCAGTAGCAGGCCGACTTAGCTCCAAAAGAAATGGCCGCCTCTGACATGAGGAACATACGCCATGTGCAGCCGTTCCTAACATGGAGTACAGACATCCTGTATCCCCGGAGACCTTACAGGGTACTATCAGCCGGGCCAGCTGAGCCCAGTTTTTTAGTGAGATTGTTACTGCTCCCTCTCCTCCTTTTCCATCCGGGCTTGGGACCGGCAAAGGCGGAGTTTCATTGATTTATTGTTTAGAGTAATTTTTTCATATTGATAAAATGCTCTATATCATTTGATGAAAGTATTTTATCAAGAGAAGAACAAAGGTGATAAGACACAATTTGGATTATAGATTACAAACACAAGGTAATAAGACCAAACCAAATAAATAAATAATGTGTGATGTTTTGGTAACAGCGTTGTTACCATCATCAGACAAAAGTAGTGGAAGAATAACTTCTTAGGTCCATTGAAGTCTATCAATATGATAAAGCACAATTCGGATTATAGATACAAGAAAATAAGACCTCATCCAAATAAATATATAGTCTGTGACATTTCAGTAACAACTCTGTTACTAAAGTAAAGAGGTGACACTTGTGATGTATATAGATGTTTATTTGTTTTGCATAATATTTCATTTATAAATTAATCTCATAATTTAGTCTGTGAAAATAAAAATATTGGACCGGTGACAAAAACAAAAACTGTAAATAGATGGCTTAATGTTATGTAGTTATGATATATAATTAAATGTGATGTAATTTTGATCTTCATTGAATAAAATATATAAAGTTTAAATGTGTTTTAAACTTTAATAACAAGCACAAAACAACTTGTTTACCAAGGGGGTTTAACCCGGCTATCTTCCCTTGTACTCCCATACAGGCCATTTTATTTATATACAGTAGAACCCCCCTGTAAAGGACAACACCTAGTTGCAGAGTCAAAGTGTCCTTTAGGGAGAGGTGTCCTCTTACTGGAAAGTTGCTAAATACAGTAGAACCTCCCTGTAAAGGACACCTAATTGCAGAGCCAAAGTGTCCTTTAGGGAGAGGTGTCCTCTTACTGGAAAGTTCTAAATGCAGTAGAACCTCTCTGTAAAGGACACCTAATTGCAGAGCCAAAGTGTCCTTTAGGGAGAGGTGTCCTCTTACTGGAAAGTTGCTAAATAGAGTAGAACCTCCCTGTAAAGGACACCTAGTTACAGAGCCAAAGTGTCCTTTAAGGAGAAGTGTCCTCTTACTGGAGAGTTACTAAATAGCAAAAATGGTAATTTTGCAAATGAAAACTGTCCTTTACAGAGAGGTGTTCTCTAGCGAGAGTGTCCTCTCATGGAGGTTCTACTGTATCTCCAAATATTATGACATACAGTTAAACCTGTCTATAGCACCCCATCTTGGGAGTCAGCAAAATAGGGTGCTATAGACAGGTCACTTTTAATGCAAATCGCATCGTACTACGTATTTAAAATCGGGCGCTATAGAGAGGTTTAACTGTAAATGCAAATGAACTTTGAAACACAAATTAATAAATAATAGATTAACATCAACAGATAATCTACTAAGAATACAGCTCTGATGTATATAAAGATTTATATAAGACCGGTGGTCTTAATAAACCTTTGTGTGTATATATATACAGTTAAACCTGTCTATAGTGCTCCCTCTTATGACTCACCAAAATAGGGTGCTATAGAGAGGAGGCGCTATAGACAGGTGACTTTTAATGTAAATCGCATCATACTATGTATTTAAAATTGGGGGCTATAGAGAGGAAGGTGTTATTTAGAGGGGGCACTATAGACAGGTTTAACTGTATAAAGGTTTTAATAAAAGAAAATAAGACCTAATCCAAATAATTTATTGGTGCGTGACGTTTCGACAACAACATTGTCACCATCATCAGACAAAAGATTAAAGCCGAAACGTCACACACTAATAAATTATTTGGATTAGGTCTTATTTTCTTTTATTATAATCTATAATCCAAATTGTGCTTTATCATGTATACAGGTTTATAAATTGACAAAATGACCCAGAATAAGTATATTGCTACGGCGTTTTATGGTTTCCACAAGTCCATATCTCAGAAGAAGGCCAAGTGACACTCACTCCTCACTTTCTTACTGCTACTCTTTTTGTGTTGTTTTCTTGCTTCCCTCTTTCTCTTTCTTTTTTTTTTCTTTTTCTTCTGTCTATATCGTTGATTCCTTTGTCTCACTGCTTTGTTCTTATGCATACCTCTGGTGAATCCTGTATAGGGTCAGTGACCCTAAATAAAGGCTTTTTGTTGTTGTTGTTGTTGTTGTTGTATAAAGGTTTATAAATAAGGTGACCTCTATATAGGATATCAAATAATGAACTCATCAACTATTCAAGAAAACCTTTCAATAATTTTTTGAGAGCTAGAGGGAACAAATTACATACACATTACATAGATAAGAAAGAACATGTACAAAAAAAACCATTACAAGCTTTTTTAATTAATCGACCAAACAAGGAACTTGTTTTAGATATGCGCATAGAATTATTATCCAATTAACACAAGTGAAACAATTTCCTTTAATACAAGAAGACCTAATCTAAATAATTTATTAGTGTGTGAAATTTCGGCAACAAAATTGTCACCATCATCAGACAAAAGAATAAATGAGAAAAAATATCTCAGCAAATTCTTAAATAGTACTATCAAGTGTTTAAGCAAGATAACAGATAAGGAAAAATAGTTTTTTTTTAAAGACAAATATTCTTCTTAGAATTAAAAGTGGATTTTTTTTTTTAAAGGAAAAATAGTTTTTTTTTTAAGACAAATATTCTTCTTAGAATTAAAAGTGGATTTTTTTTTAAATAATTAAAGGCATATCTGTAAATATCATGCTGTTGCCGAAATGTCACACACTATTAAATTATTTGGATTAGGTCTTATTTTCTTGTATTATAATCTATAATCCAAATTGTGCTTTATCAATTACCTTTAAAAAAACCCCGCTCATATAATTAGTTGGCATTGAAAGGTACAACATACACAATTTGGATTGAGAATATGAAATCACCTGTGATGTAAGAATCTTAAATAATACATAGGTGATGTTACTTTTGTCTGACAGGGATTTCACTGCTGTTACACCATGTATAAATAACTTATTTGGTCTTACCTTGTAATAGTTGGCATTGAAAGGTACAACATACACAATTTGGATTGAGAATATGAAATCACCTGTGATGTAAGAATCTTAAATAATACATAGGTGATGTTACTTTTGTCTGACAGGGATTTCACTGCTGTTACACCATGTATAAATAACTTATTTGGTCTTACCTTGTAATAGTTGGCATTGAAAGGTACAACACACGCAATTTGGATTGAGAATATGAAATCACCTGTGATGTAAGAATCTTAAATAATACATAGGTGATGTTACTTTTGTCTGACAGGGATTTCACTGCTGTTACACCATGTATAAATAACTTATTTGGTCTTACCTTGTAAAAGTTGGCATTGAAAGATACAACACACACAATTTGGATTTAGAATATGAAATCACCTGAGATGTAAGAATCTTAAATAATACATAGGTGATGTTACTTTTGTCTGACAGGGATTTCACTGCTGTTACACCATGTATAAAATAACTTATTTGGTCTTACCTTGTAAAAGTTGGCATTGAAAGGTACAACACATACAATTTGGATTGAAAATATGAAATCACCTGTGATGTAAGAATCTTAAATAATACATAGGTGATGTTACTTTTGTCTGACAGGGATTTCACTGCTGTTACACCATGTATAAATAACTTATTTGGTCTTACCTTGTAAAAGTTGGCATTGAAAGGTACAACACACACAATTTGGATTGAAAATATGAAATCACCCTGTGAGGATTGAATCCAAATACGAGGGGAGTAGAAAGTAAGGTCTCCTATTTTTTTTTCATAGAAAAACACATTTAATCACAACTTTTTATACATCATTGGAAAGGTTGGACACTTTGCTATATTTCTACATAGTCGCCTTGATACTCAATCACTTTTTTCATCCTGTCAACCAACTTTGTAATTCCGGTGTTGTACCACTCTCCGCCGCCTCTCTTTGAGCCACTTGTTGAGCAGCTTTTTAAATGCGAAAAATAATTCTCCGGTCGAAATTCACCGTCAGTTAGTGGAAGTGTATGGTGAGAAGTGCATTGGACATCAAAATGTGCGGAAATGGTGCCGGAGATTTAACGAGGGGCGGATAAACGTCCACGATGAACAGCGGTCTGGGCGGCCCGAGTTTGCTGGAATCAACCGTGGCTCGAATCGACGAAATGGTGCGCGCAAACCGGCGGATAACCCTTGAAGAGATCGAGGATGGCCTGAATGAAGATTGCAGCCACTTCTCCGTGCACAATATTGTGTCTGAGACCCTCGGCTACAGAAAGGTGTCCGCCAGGTGGGTCGACAAGTGGCTCAAAGAGGCGGCGGGAGAGTGGTACAACACCGGAATTACAAAGTTGGTTGACAGGATGAAAAAAGTGATTGAGCATCAAGGCGACTATGTAGAAAAATAGCAAAGTGTCCAACCTTTCCAATGATGTATAAAAAGTTGTGATTAAATGTGTTTTTCTATGAAAAAAAAAATAGGAGACCTTACTTTTCTACTCACCCTCGTAATACATATGTGATGTTATTTTTGTTTGACAGGGATTTCACTGCTGTTACACCTTGTATAAATAACTTATTTGGTCTTGTCTTGTAATAGTTGGCATTGAAAGGTACAACATACACAATTTGATTGAGAATATGAAATCACCTTTGATGTAAGAATTCAAATAAAACATATGTAATGTTACTTTTGTCTGACAGGGATTTCACTGCTGTTACACCATTTATAAATAACTTATTTGGTCTTACCTTGTAATAGTTGGAATTGAAAGGTACAACACACACAATTTGTATTTTGAATATGAAATCACCTTTGATGTAAGAATTCAAATAATACATATGTGATGTTACTTTTGTCTGACAGGGATTTCACTGCTGTTACACCATGTATAAATAACTTATTTGGTCTTACCTTGTAATAGTTGGCATTGAAAGGTACAACGCACACAATTTGGATTGAAAATATGAAATCACCTTTGATGTAAGAATCCAAATAATACATAAGTGATGTTACTTTTGTCTGACGGGGATTTCACTGCTGTTACACCACGTATAAATAACTTATTTGGTCTTACCTTGTAATAGTTGGCATTGAAAGGTACAACACACACAATTTGGATTGAAAATATGAAATCACCTATGAGAGGTAAGAATTCAAATAATACATATGGTAATTTGAACCCAACAACCCCATATTGGTGTAATATATAAAAAGATTATATTGTGGCAAAGAAATATTTTATTATTTAATTTAATTATTCAATGAAAATATTTGAAACCAATTGTTATTAATTAATATTTGTAAACACAAGGTAATAAGACTAAATCCAAATAAATAAATAGTGTGTGATGTTTCAGTAACAGCGCTGTTACCATCTTCAGAAAAAAGTACTGAATGAGAAATTTTACCACAGCATGGTTTAAATTCAATTACTTTTGTCTGAAGATAGTAACAGCGCTGTTACCGAAACGTCACACACTATTTATTTATTTGGATTTGATCTTATTACCTTGTGTTTATAATATACTAGACGGGTGACCCGGGCTTCGCCCCCGGGATTGACCCGTGTGCATATCTACCCGAGTGATATATATTTAGATAAGATTTTTTTTAATAATTGTTTGTTATTAGCATTATCTATTTGTTTGCATCAGCATAATTTAGTCTAATCTTTGATAGAGGGCGCTGTTCGTGAGCTAAGTAGAATAATTTGAATATATAGTTTTAATAATTGATTTATATATTTTTTAAAATAGCCTATCGTCTTCTCCGTATTTTTTTACCTATGTATGGAAATTTTGGTTTAAATTAGTGAACTACTTTATTTATTTGGATTTGATCTTATTACCTTGTGTTTATAATATACTAGACGGGTGACCTGGGCATCGCCCCCGGGATTGACCCGTGTGCATATCTACCCGAGTGATATATATTTAGATAAGATTTTTTAAATAATTGTTTGTTATTAGCATTATCTATTTGTTTGCATCAGCATAATTTAGTCTAATCTTTGATAGAGGGCGCTGTTCGTGAGCTAAGTAGAATAATTTGAATATATAGTTTTAATAATTGATTTACATATTTTTTAAAATAGCCTATCGTCTTCTCCGTATTTTTTTACCTATGTATGGAAATTTTGGTTTAAATTAGTGAACTACTGCGAATTTGTATACCGGACATACAAACAAACATACAAACATTGATTTTTATATACAGTAAAACCCCGCTAATACGAACCCTGGATATAACGAACCTTCCCTTATAACGAACCCACGCCGATTCCCAATTCCATTCCATTGAAAATACCATCGTTATAACGAACTTTGCGATTTTTAGAATAAAGAACTACCCCTATAACGAACCTATTTTCGGTCCCAAAATGATAAAATCTATCAAAAATACTATGCTTATAACGAACTTAGAATTGTAATTTAAAAAAAAAATTAAAACAACCAAATTTTGAGCATGTTTAAGCACGCGGATCGCGATTTCAAAACAATAAATTTAACGGCATTGTTTGTTTTGAATTTTGCACTTTATTTTTGCTGTATGTTGTATAAATTTTAACACATTATACTTTTTATTAAATAGAATATATTTGCATCCATTAAATTTGAAATATAAAAATACAAATGGCTTCCAAAATGAAGAAAACAAAGGCATTTTAAAAACAAAAGCGTTATTTCTTTAAAAAAAAAGGCCATTTTCAGAACTTTTCAAAGTGAAACAACACAGGCAAAATGTTAAGAACATATTAAAATAAGAGAATATAACTTTTCTATTATAAAAGATAAAATATAAAGCTATTAAAAATTGTTACAAAGAGGAATCAACCTCAACTTTTGCCGCGATCGCGATCGTACGTTTTAGGGCTAAAAAAACAAAAAACAAATAAATGGTCCCGTGATGAAACAAAAACTATTTTTATGCCATTAACTATAGTGATTTTAAAGTCAGCAATGTTTTGCATGACAGGTTAAAAAAAAAAACGAAATCTAGACCTAGAAGAATATGTGGGAAAATGAAATAAAACACTAACTTTATTTGAATTGTGCAATGCTTGAAGAATGCTTTGAAGCAACAAGGTGTTAGAGCCATTTTTCCAAGTAAACAATTTATTATATAATGTGATAATGATGTTTTAAAATCATTTTATATCTTTGAATATATATTTAATAAAACTTTGCCTAGGATTTGTCTTTATTTTTAAATTAGACATAGAGGTACATGTATGTTAATGATAAAAAGAACCTATCATCTAATGATTTCTATTATTATTAAGTATTAATGTAAGGAAATTGGTCAATTAAGGGTTTAAAACAAAGTGACCACTATTAAGAGGAAGCCTCTTCCAGTATGTATGGCTGTCCTTTAATTATACGGTCTAAAATTTTGAAAAGTAAAAAAAAATAGCCAAACCGTGGCTATAGTGAACCGTGGCTATAGTGAACCAAAAGCTCTGTCCCATTGGGGTTCACTATAGAGGGGTTTTACTGTATATAGATAATCCAAATTGTGCCTTATCATTAATATTTGTAAAATCATCATTAAGTTACCTAGCTTGCTTTCTCTATATTCTCTAGCTGTGGATAATAAGGCACAATTTGGATTATAGATTATAAACACAAGGTCTAGCTGTAGATAGTTTTGTTGAGTTGTTGATAATTGTCGACTTGTCCTGATGACGTCATCAATAAATACTTTCACATCTCCAGATATACAATGACCTGATTTCTATGCTACAATATGATGTAAAACGTGTTATATACTAGAAACATCTCTGTAACTATTATTATACCCATGTTATACATGAATGTGCCATAGTCCCCGTTTGGTTATTTGCACTCGCTGGTGGTGTTGGACTTTTGCAAGAATCGGGGGCCATTGTAGAATTTTTTTTAATCAGAAAAAAGTACTCAATGTAGGAATCGAATATGGGTCGTAAGCAGATTAATCTTCAAAAGGCATGCATGTATTTCTCTTCTGTGTGATTTCAAATGAGTAGAATATTACTCCCTAAGACATTGTTTACATTGGTGAACAATTAGGTTGGGCCCCAATTGTCAAGGAGGAAAAAAAATTGTGTGGATGTTGGCGCCAATATTTGTCTTCTTCTTCTTTCTTATCTCCACTCAATCATATTAGGGTATCAAGTTGTGACCCTTGATGGTGTCTGTTTGACAACCATCTTCCTCTTTCTTATCTCCACTCAATCATATTAGGGCATCAAGTTTTGGCCCTTGATGGTGTCTGTTTGACAACCATCTTCTTCTTTCTTATCTCCACTCAATCATATTAGGATATCAAGTTGTGATCCTTGATGGTGTCTGTTTGACAACCATCTTCTTCTTTCTTATCTCCACTCAATCATATTAGGGTATCAAGTTGTGGCCCTTGATGGTGTCTGTTTGACAACCATCTTCTTCTTTCTTATCTCCACTCAATCATATTAGGGTATCAAGTTGTGACCCTTGATGGTGTCTGTTTGACAACCATCTTCTTCTTTCTTATCTCCACTCAATCATATTAGGGTATCAAGTTGTGACCCTTGATGGTGTCTGTTTGACAACCATCTTCTTCTTTCTTATCTCCACTCAATCATATTAGGGTATCAAGTTGTGACCCTTGATGGTGTCTGTTTGACAACCATCTTCTTCTTTCTTATCTCCACTCAATCATATTAGGGTATCAAATTGTGACCCTTGATGGTGTCTGTTTGACAACCATCTTCTTCAAGTTCCAACACCAGGTTCCAAAGAAATCAATTTGGACAATCATATTGAAGATGACAATTGTGATCAGCACACTTACCAAGAAGCCCTTGGACTGCTAATGTTTCTAGCTGTTAACACCAGACCCGACATCGCTTACATCACTAGCAAACTTTCACAGTACTCCAGAAAACCAAAACAGATGCACTGGACAGCAATCAAAAGAGTGATGAGATACCTACGAGGAACAATTGACCTAGGAGTGAAATTTGAAAGAGGGAAGACTGGAATCCTGAAGTCCTACACCGATGCCAGCTGGTCGACCACTCATGATGGAAAATCCTACGGCGGATATGTATTGAAGCTCGGCGAAGCAACTATAGACTGGAAAAGTAGTAAACAACCACTCGTCGCCCTCTCCACAATGGAAGCGGAAATGATAGCTGCTTGTGAAAGCTGCTGTCAGATCAAGTGGATAATAAACCTGTTACGAGAGCTGGAAGAATGGAATTTCATGGAAAAACCAACTGCGATCTATACAGACAGTCAGTCATTGATCAACTGGATCTCCAGCCCTAAACAAAGTAGTCGCTGTAGATATATCAACAGAAAGTACCACTTCTTGAGAGACTGTTATGAATCCAGAGACATCTGACTTCTGTATAAGCCATCTCAGGACCTGGAGGCGGATATCTTCGCAAAGGACCTATCACGAGACCAGATGAAGAAACACCTGGAGAACCTCAGCATCGTGGGAATAAAGACAAAGTAAGGAGGGAATTGTTACGCAGACTTTGACTTTATCATCATCGGTGCTGATGTCACACTATTGCTACGCTTCAACCTTTTCTGTTTTCGATTTATCACTCGCTTGTTTTAACAATATTTGTATTGGAACAAGTCGTTCCTTAAATAAATATATATTTGTTTATATCTAAAGGGATATCCTCGTAACTACAACATAGTGAGTACAAAACAGCTTGAAATCCTTAAAAAAGAAACATCGTATTTTTTCTAAGCCGATCAAAAGGTCAGGTGTGGATATTAAAAACAAAGTAGGCATATCCTAACCAGGAGCACATATGCTTTAAGGAAGGCAGAGCGCCATCTGGTGGAACAGAAATCAACTAACTGACGAGCACCAACAGCGCGTTCGTGGATGGCTTTTCTTGATTTATCAAGAAATTAGGTTGGCCAAATATCGGGGAACAGACTAAATCAATGTTTAGTTGATTTCTGTTCTACCAGATGGCGCTCTGCCATCTGTAAAGCACATATGCTCCTGGTCAGGATATGCCTATTTTGTTTTTAATATATATATCTGTATTTTATTAAATTTAATTATTTAATAGTCTTCAATGAGAAAAATAAATAGACTTTTAGTGGTCACTGATAGATTGTGGAAATATCCTTATAATAGGTTTTCAATAGAAATTATTGTTTTCATATGGATGGGGCTTTGGGCGTTAATTTATTTTTTTGCCCATTATAAAACACGCTTTATATCCAGCATAGATATATTATTAGAAATATTACCCATTTCTCGATATTTCTTCAATTCATTTAAAGAGGTTGAAACATATAGAATAATATTTTAAAGGAGCCCCTCTACACTAGTTTATATTTCTGAATATTGATTGCACGCTAATATATGTACAGTTAAACCTGTCTATAGCGTCCCCTTTTTGGACTCACCAAAATAGGGTGCTATAGACAGTTCACTTTTAATGTAAATCACATCGTACTACGTATTTAAAATTGGGCGCTATAGAGAGGAAGGCGCTATTTAGAGAGGGTGCTATAGACAGGTTTAACTGTATACCTCATATTTTTTTAATATTATTTTTTAAAAATATATATTCAAATATATAAATTATAATATTTTAAATATTTTTTATTCTGTACATTTATTCTCTTTGATATTATTATATTTTACTCTATTTAAACTTGTTTATAAAAGAGATTCATTTGCTCAAAAATAAATTGTGAGAAAATAATTTTTATTAAGTCTAAAAATATTTATAGTGAAAAAAAAAATGGAGTTGTATAATGCCATGAAGAAAGGTAAGTCAGTCAAATATGTAAATAAGTTGATAGAAAATGGGGCGGATATCAACTGGAGATATAAAGAACATGATAAAACCCATTATTTATACGAATATAATTTAACAAAAGTACCAATAGAGGATGATACTCTATTGCATATATCCATTCGTTTTGAAAACTATATTCTTTTCAGATTTTTAATAAAAAATGGAGTTAGCATTAATGCAAGAAATTGTAGAGGTTTGGCTCCATTACATATTACTATTATAAGGGAACAAATGCAAATGTTTCATGACTTAGTTGAAGCTGGAGCAGATTTAAATTCAAGAACGAATGATGAAGACACACCAATTATGTATGCTGCAAGAGTAAAAGATTCAAAATTCTTAAATGAACTTTTGGTAAAAGGTGCTGATATCAATGCTAGAAATAATGCAAGCAAAACTGCTCTAGCATTTTCCATTGAAGGACGAAATTCAGTTAATTTCAAGATTTTACTTCAAGCTGGGGCAGATGTAAATATAAATACAAATGCTTACACTTTGTTAACTCTAGCATGCATATTTGAATGCCCAGAGATAGTAGCTAAACTGATAAAATCTGGTTTTGATCCTAATGAAAAACCTGTTAAATATTTTACAGCATTGTATGAAGCCGCCAGGAACAACAAAAGTGATAGAATTACAAAGTATTTACTCCATGCTGGTGCAAAGATTGATGTAATTGAGATTAATGGAAGTAATGTGATTCACGCAGCTGCTGGAAATTTGAACAAAGACATTATAGAAACTCTTATAGAAGCTGGAGCTGACGTAAATTTGAGAAATACAAAAGGAGATACATCATTAGATATTGCAGTGTATTGTATAAGAATGGCCCATTTAAATTATTTTGAAGTAGTATTAAATATAAAATATTTGAGTGTTCTTGAATATTTATTAGAATTATCAAATAACATTGATTTACATAAATATTTAGATCAATTGTTAGCTGACTATTTTTCAATTCGAATTTTTAATTCCATGATAAAATATTTCTTGCTGAAACATCCTGAACAGAACATACCTAATCAAATCAAAAATAATGAAATACTAGTAGATTGGTGGAATGATTGCCATAGTCAGGTGTTGAAGATGCAGAAACACCAGATAGCTAGTAACTCTATAACATTGTATTCATTTTTGACAAATCCACATAGTGTACCAACATATTCCTCTAACATCTTCAGAGACCTCAAAACCAACCGTCTTAGGTACAGGAAGAACTTCCCTCTCTACTTTGATAAGATTAATGAATATTACTCTGAAGGAACCAAGCGAGAATTGCTCTTAGCTAAATGGCTTGCTTTCGCCATACAAGAATATCCCAGATTTAATAATGTTGTACTCTTCAAAATTTCCAAAATTTTGCCAAATGACCAGTTAAAAATCCTAAGAAAAACCAAATTACCTCAAATTTGATCTTATTTAGGGAAAAAATGATAAACCTCATCGTGAATTACATTCATTGGTTCCATTGGTATTGTAAATAATTAATAGGAAATAGCAAGAAAATCATCAAACCTTTCTCTGAAAAAAAATATATTTGTTTATATTATTAATATCTAATAAAGATGACAAATATTTTGTTTTTAAATATATGCTTGTTTATTCACACAAATAGTAATTGTTTGTTGGTGATGCACGTTTCAGATCCAATTAGGAGTTTATATTTGAAATATTTGATTGTTTAGAATTATAGAATAGTAACAATTTACATGTTTCTATCATTAACCTCCTAGGGAATTTAGGTAAACTTACACTAGTACACAAAATGAAAAAAAAAAATTCTCCTCCTCAAATAAACAAAACATTTTCTGGGTTAACTATTTGTGCTTATTAATGTTTTATCAATATTTTTTATCGATTAGCTCAATTTCTCAAGTAATGGATATAATGCCTTTTACCCATGATATTCATCTATTGGAGGAAAAGTTATCACATTTAATTTATTACTATATAAATAAATGCGCCAAAGATAGTGTAAATGAAAGAAACAATATTATACATATATGCATTTGTATATATTTTACTTCAATAACTGCCCTTAAATATATATTTATAGATATACAGTATAACCTCGCTAATTCGACACACGCCAATTCGACACTCAGCGATAATTCGACCATATTCTGATGTCCGGACTTCGACATATCAAATAACAAACCTTAATTTGACTGTATCGATAATACGACACTTCCGATAGTTCGACTATTTTAAAATTCGAATTTCGAAGTCGAATGTTTTTTTTACATATGACTTGACCGCTAAAAAGCTATTGTGGTGGCGGGAAGCGGCAATGATCGGTGAGCGCTGATAGGATCGCACCTGCGCACTTTTGGTAAGTTTAAGTTTCACTTTGCAGTGCCGTTGCGCAATGTCACGAGTGTTATTACTATATATATATAATTTTTTTTTTTTTACGCAGAAATTTAAGCATCGTTCGCTACTTGATAATATTATTTTAGGAGTGTTCCCAGTTAGCAACAACTTTGGTAGGCGGCGCTGTATGTTGCCACCGCCGTAACTTCGAGGTGTTTTACACTCGAGTTTGATTAAGAGCGATATACATATTTTGTGTGCCCCCCTTTATATTTAAATAATTTATATCAATAAATTATAGAATTATCTAATATTTCACACCATATATTTTGGTTTATTAATATTTTCAATCTATATTTGCCGTTTATATTTAAAAATGAGTTTTTACATCTAAATAATATTTGGGCAAATGTTAACAGTCTTCATATACACTCTTTTACACTACCTTTTCATTACAAAATTAAATTAAAATATGTTTATATTAAATAATAACATTTTTAAAAATCGAATTTCTGGTTCACACTTTTGTATCAAATAAATGATGTATTTTTTTATTTTTCTCTATAAAAAAATCTCAGTATAATTTAGATTAAAATATTTTAAGTGGCATATTTTCAAGTCATATATTTATACACAAGTTTTATATTTATTTTAAAAATATATATAAGATGTAATTGATAAACTTTGTAAAAAAATTCTTAATACATTTAAATAACATGACTTTGTTATATTCAAATGGGGTAAAATAGGTTGGTTTCAGATGGGTTATAAATTAGGTTAGTTTCAGATTGGTTATAAATTTATTTAGTTTAAGATGTGTTATAAAAAGGATAGTTTAATTAAAATAGGTTATTTTCAGATAGGTTAAATTAGGTTAGTTTAATCGCTATATAAGGTTAGTTTTAGATAAGTTGAATTAGGTTAGTTTAATCGCTAAATAAGGTTGGTTTTATATAAGTTGAATGAGGTTAGTTTTAGATAGGTTGAATTAGGTTAGTTTAATCGCTCAATAAGGTTGGTTTTATAAAAGTTGAATGAGGTTAGTTTTAGATAGGTTAAATTAGGTTGGTTAATTGCTAAATAAGGTTAGTTTTAGATAGGTTAAATAAGGTTAGTTTTATATAGGTTAAATTAGTTTAGTTTTATCGCTAAATAAGGTTACTTTTAGATAAGTTGAATTAGGTTAGTTTGATCGCTATATAAGGTTAGTTTTCGATAAGTTGAATTAGGTTACTCTAATCGCTAAATAAGGTTAGTTTTAGATAAGTTGATTTGGTTAGTCTAATCCCTATATAAGGTTAATTTCAGATAAGTTGAATTAGGTTAGTTTAATCGCTAAATAAGGTAGTACGGTGTCGTGAGCCGCTAGGGTAACTGTGAACAGGGAACTCTGAAATGTGACTGAATAACGGGGCAATGGCACCTCCCTTTTCAATGGAGCAACACAAGTAAGGGACTGCCCTGTAGTACGGTGTCGTTAGCCGCTACAGTAACTGTGAACAGGGAACTCTGAAATGTGGCTGACTAACAGGGCAATGGTACCTCTCTTTCCATGGAGCAACACAAGTAAGGGACTGCCCTGTAGTACGGTGTTGTGAGCCGCTACGGTAACTGTGAACAGGGAAATGTGGCTGACTAACGGGGCAATGGCACCTCCCCTTTCCATGGATGGACAAGACATCACTATTATTATAAAACAATAACGTGTGATCTATATATATAAAATACAGCATTTAGCATGAATGTTTCTTTTATACATAAAATTTCATACATAAATCTACTGTATCCTAAAAACTTATGTCCATTGTTTGCTTGAATACCATTTCTGAAATTCCACCATTCATTGTAGTATATACAGTAGAACCTTCCTTTTTCTTCTTATTTCTTTTCTCCACTCAATCAGGGTATCAAGCTTATAAAGCTTAAGACTTTTGATGGTGTCTGCTGGGGAAGAGTAGAGCTCATAAGATGAGTCAATATAGTCAATATGTGTTTTGAGGTTGCAGATTGACACTTAGTACATAGTGGGAAAACCTTGAAACCATTCTGGAAAGTCATTATCTGTAGATGACCAGACAGAACCTCCCAGTAAAGGACAACACCTAATTGCAGAGCCAAAGTGTCCTTTAGGGAAAGGTGTCCTCTTACTGGAGAGTTGCTAAATACAGTAGAACCTCCCTGTAAAGGACACCTAATTGCAGAGCCAGTGTCCTTTAGGAAGAGGTGTCCTCTTACCAGAGAGTCACTAAATAGTAAAAATGTTAATTTTGACAATGTAAACTGTCCTTTTCTGAGAGGTGTCTTCTAGCATGAGTGTCCCCTCGTGGAGGTTTTACTGTATATGCAGAATCGTCCAATACAGTACTAGAGCTTTAATTAAAGGTCTGGTGGATTAAATTGGCAAAACCACTAAGAGGGTTCATCACTGATAAGTCAAGCCCTCCCTATATATTTTTTCATTGTTCTAAGGACAGTATAAAGTTGTTTTATGTGCAAAAAAAAACATTCATTCAAACATTTATTGGCAGCCAGATTTAATATTCAAAAAAAGGTTTATTTTTATATCAATAAAAGTCTCAAAATGCAACCTCATTGATTTATCTTCTTTCTTATCTCCACTCAATCATATTAGGGTATCAAGCTTGTAAAGCTTAAGATCATGACTGTGTGAAGTAGAATGTGTCTGCCTTTGTCATTAAGACTGGGAGCACTACTCAGTAGCAGGCCGACTTAGCTCCAAAAGAAATGGCCGCCTCTGACATGAGGAACATACGCCATGTGCAGCCGTTCCTAACATGGAGTACAGACATCCTGTATCCCCGGAGACCTTACAGGGTACTATCAGCCGGGCCAGCTGAGCCCAGTTTTTTAGTGAGATTGTTACTGCTCCCTCTCCTCCTTTTCCATCCGGGCTTGGGACCGGCAAAGGCGGAGTTTCATTGATTTATTGTTTAGAGTAATTTTTTCATATTGATAAAATGCTCTATATCATTTGATGAAAGTATTTTATCAAGAGAAGAACAAAAGGTGATAAGACACAATTTGGATTATAGATTACAAACACAAGGTAATAAGACCAAACCCAAATAAATAAATAATGTGTGATGTTTTGGTAACAGCGTTGTTACCATCATCAGACAAAAGTAGTGGAAGAATAACTTCTTAGGTCCATTGAAGTCTATCAATATGATAAAGCACAATTCGGATTATAGATACAAGAAAATAAGACCTCATCCAAATAAATATATAGTCTGTGACATTTCAGTAACAACTCTGTTACTAAAGTAAAGAGGTGACACTTGTGATGTATATAGATGTTTATTTGTTTTGCATAATATTTCATTTATAAATTAATCTCATAATTTAGTCTGTGAAAATAAAAATATTGGACCGGTGACAAAAACAAAACTGTAAATAGATGGCTTAATGTTATGTAGTTATGATATATAATTAAATGTGATGTAATTTTGATCTTCATTGAATAAAATATATAAAGTTTAAATGTGTTTTAAACTTTAATAACAAGCACAAAACAACTTGTTTACCAAGGGGGTTTAACCCGGCTATCTTCCCTTGTACTCCCATACAGGCCATTTTATTTATATACAGTAGAACCCCCCTGTAAAGGACAACACCTAGTTGCAGAGTCAAAGTGTCCTTTAGGGAGAGGTGTCCTCTTACTGGAAAGTTGCTAAATACAGTAGAACCTCCCTGTAAAGGACACCTAATTGCAGAGCCAAAGTGTCCTTTAGGGAGAGGTGTCCTCTTACTGGAAAGTTCTAAATGCAGTAGAACCTCTCTGTAAAGGACACCTAATTGCAGAGCCAAAGTGTCCTTTAGGGAGAGGTGTCCTCTTACTGGAAAGTTGCTAAATAGAGTAGAACCTCCCTGTAAAGGACACCTAGTTACAGAGCCAAAGTGTCCTTTAAGGAGAAGTGTCCTCTTACTGGAGAGTTACTAAATAGCAAAAATGGTAATTTTGCAAATGAAAACTGTCCTTTACAGAGAGGTGTTCTCTAGCGAGAGTGTCCTCTCATGGAGGTTCTACT
Source organism: Cordylochernes scorpioides (assembly GCA_030710605.1). Taxonomy (NCBI): domain Eukaryota; kingdom Metazoa; phylum Arthropoda; class Arachnida; order Pseudoscorpiones; family Chernetidae; genus Cordylochernes; species Cordylochernes scorpioides. Next base: position 150,830,439 of record CP092864.1, read on the forward strand.
GTATCTCCAAATATTATGACATACAGTTAAACCTGTCTATAGCACCCCATCTTGGGAGTCAGCAAAATAGGGTGCTATAGACAGGTCACTTTTAATGCAAATCGCATCGTACTACGTATTTAAAATCGGGCGCTATAGAGAGGTTTAACTGTAAATGCAAATGAACTTTGAAACACAAATTAATAAATAATAGATTAACATCAACAGATAATCTACTAAGAATACAGCTCTGATGTATATAAAGATTTATATAAGACCGGTGGTCTTAATAAACCTTTGTGTGTATATATATACAGTTAAACCTGTCTATAGTGCTCCCTCTTATGACTCACCAAAATAGGGTGCTATAGAGAGGAGGCGCTATAGACAGGTGACTTTTAATGTAAATCGCATCATACTATGTATTTAAAATTGGGGGCTATAGAGAGGAAGGTGTTATTTAGAGGGGGCACTATAGACAGGTTTAACTGTATAAAGGTTTTAATAAAAGAAAATAAGACCTAATCCAAATAATTTATTGGTGCGTGACGTTTCGACAACAACATTGTCACCATCATCAGACAAAAGATTAAAGCCGAAACGTCACACACTAATAAATTATTTGGATTAGGTCTTATTTTCTTTATTATAATCTATAATCCAAATTGTGCTTTATCATGTATACAGGTTTATAAATTGACAATATGACCCAGAATAAGTATATTGCTACGGCGTTTTATGGTTTCCACAAGTCCATATCTCAGAAGAAGGCCAAGTGACACTCACTCCTCACTTTCTTACTGCTACTCTTTTTGTGTTGTTTTTCTTGCTTCCCTCTTTCTCTTTCTTTTTTTTTTTTCTTTTTCTTCTGTCTATATCGTTGATTCCTTTGTCTCACTGCTTTGTTCTTATGCATACCTCTGGTGAATCCTGTATAGGGTCAGTGACCCTAAATAAAGGCTTTTTGTTGTTGTTGTTGTTGTTGTATAAAGGTTTATAAATAAGGTGACCTCTATATAGGATATCAAATAATGAACTCATCAACTATTCAAGAAAACCTTTCAATAATTTTTTGAGAGCTAGAGGGAACAAATTACATACACATTACATAGATAAGAAAGAACATGTACAAAAAAACCATTACAAGCTTTTTTAATTAATCGACCAAACAAGGAAACTTGTTTTAGATATGCGCATAGAATTATTATCCAATTAACACAAGTGAAACAATTTCCTTTAATACAAGAAGACCTAATCTAAATAATTTATTAGTGTGTGAAATTTCGGCAACAAAATTGTCACCATCATCAGACAAAAGAATAAATGAGAAAAAATCTCAGCAAATTCTTAAATAGTACTATCAAGTGTTTAAGCAAGATAACAGATAAGGAAAAATAGTTTTTTTTAAAGACAAATATTCTTCTTAGAATTAAAAGTGGATTTTTTTTTTAAAAGGAAAAATAGTTTTTTTTTTAAGACAAATATTCTTCTTAGAATTAAAAGTGGATTTTTTTTTAAATAATTAAAGGCATATCTGTAAATATCATGCTGTTGCCGAAATGTCACACACTATTAAATTATTTGGATTAGGTCTTATTTTCTTGTATTATAATCTATAATCCAAATTGTGCTTTATCAATTACCTTTAAAAAACCCCGCTCATATAATTAGTTGGCATTGAAAGGTACAACATACACAATTTGGATTGAGAATATGAAATCACCTGTGATGTAAGAATCTTAAATAATACATAGGTGATGTTACTTTTGTCTGACAGGGATTTCACTGCTGTTACACCATGTATAAATAACTTATTTGGTCTTACCTTGTAATAGTTGGCATTGAAAGGTACAACATACACAATTTGGATTGAGAATATGAAATCACCTGTGATGTAAGAATCTTAAATAATACATAGGTGATGTTACTTTTGTCTGACAGGGATTTCACTGCTGTTACACCATGTATAAATAACTTATTTGGTCTTACCTTGTAATAGTTGGCATTGAAAGGTACAACACACGCAATTTGGATTGAGAATATGAAATCACCTGTGATGTAAGAATCTTAAATAATACATAGGTGATGTTACTTTTGTCTGACAGGGATTTCACTGCTGTTACACCATGTATAAATAACTTATTTGGTCTTACCTTGTAAAAGTTGGCATTGAAAGATACAACACACACAATTTGGATTTAGAAAATATGAAATCACCTGAGATGTAAGAATCTTAAATAATACATAGGTGATGTTACTTTTGTCTGACAGGGATTTCACTGCTGTTACACCATGTATAAATAACTTATTTGGTCTTACCTTGTAAAAGTTGGCATTGAAAGGTACAACACATACAATTTGGATTGAAAATATGAAATCACCTGTGATGTAAGAATCTTAAAAAATACATAGGTGTGTTACTTTTGTCTGACAGGGATTTCACTGCTGTTACACCATGTATAAATAACTTATTTGGTCTTACCTTGTAAAAGTTGGCATTGAAAGGTACAACACACACAATTTGGATTGAAAATATGAAATCACCTGTGAGGATTGAATCCAAATACGAGGGGGAGTAGAAAGTAAGGTCTCCTATTTTTTTTTCATAGAAAAACACATTTAATCACAACTTTTTATACATCATTGGAAAGGTTGGACACTTTGCTATATTTCTACATAGTCGCCTTGATACTCAATCACTTTTTTCATCCTGTCAACCAACTTTGTAATTCCGGTGTTGTACCACTCTCCCGCCGCCTCTTTGAGCCACTTGTTGAGCAGCTTTTTAAATGCGAAAAATAATTCTCCGGTCGAAATTCACCGTCAGTTAGTGGAAGTGTATGGTGAGAAGTGCATGGACATCAAAAATGTGCGGAAATGGTGCCGGGAGTTTAACGAGGGGCGGATAAACGTCCACGATGAACAGCGGTCTGGGCGGCCGAGTTTGCTGGAATCAACCGTGGCTCGAATCGACGAAATGGTGCGCGCAAACCGGCGGATAACCCTTGAAGAGATCGAGGATGGCCTGAATGAAGATTGCAGCCACTTCTCCGTGCACAATATTGTGTCTGAGACCCTCGGCTACAGAAAGGTGTCCGCCAGGTGGGTCGACAAGTGGCTCAAAGAGGCGGCGGGAGAGTGGTACAACACCAGAATTACAAAGTTGGTTGACAGGATGAAAAAAGTGATTGAGCATCAAGGCGACTATGTAGAAAAAATAGCAAAGTGTCCAACCTTTCCAATGATGTATAAAAAGTTGTGATTAAATGTGTTTTTCTATGAAAAAAAAAATAGGAGACCTTACTTTTCTACTCACCCTCGTAATACATATGTGATGTTATTTTTGTTTGACAGGGATTTCACTGCTGTTACACCTTGTATAAATAACTTATTTGGTCTTGTCTTGTAATAGTTGGCATTGAAAGGTACAACATACACAATTTGATTGGAATATGAAATCACCTTTGATGTAAGAATTCAAAAAAACATATGTAATGTTACTTTTGTCTGACAGGGATTTCACTGCTGTTACACCATTTATAAATAACTTATTTGGTCTTACCTTGTAATAGTTGGAATTGAAAGGTACAACACACACAATTTGTATTTTGAATATGAAATCACCTTTGATGTAAGAATTCAAATAATACATATGTGATGTTACTTTTGTCTGACAGGGATTTCACTGCTGTTACACCATGTATAAATAACTTATTTGGTCTTACCTTGTAATAGTTGGCATTGAAAGGTACAACGCACACAATTTGGATTGAAAATATGAAATCACCTTTGATGTAAGAATCCAAATAATACATAAGTGATGTTACTTTTGTCTGACGGGGATTTCACTGCTGTTACACCACGTATAAATAACTTATTTGGTCTTACCTTGTAATAGTTGGCATTGAAAGGTACAACACACACAATTTGGATTGAAAATATGAAATCACCTATGAGAGAGTAAGAATTCAAATAATACATATGGTAATTTGAACCCAACAACCCCATATTGGTGTAATATATAAAAAGATTATATTGTGGCAAAGAAATATTTTATTATTTAATTTAATTATTCAATGAAAATATTTGAAACCAATTGTTATTAATTAATATTTGTAAACACAAGGTAATAAGACTAAATCCAAATAAATAAATAGTGTGTTGTTTCAGTAACAGCGCTGTTACCATCTTCAGAAAAAAGTACTGAATGAGAAATTTTACCACAGCATGGTTTAAATTCAATTACTTTTGTCTGAAGATAGTAACAGCGCTGTTACCGAAACGTCACACACTATTTATTTATTTGGATTTGATCTTATTACCTTGTGTTTATAATATACTAGACGGGTGACCCGGGCTTCGCCCCCGGGATTGACCCGTGTGCATATCTACCCGAGTGATATATATTTAGATAAGATTTTTTTTAATAATTGTTTGTTATTAGCATTATCTATTTGTTTGCATCAGCATAATTTAGTCTAATCTTTGATAGAGGGCGCTGTTCGTGAGCTAAGTAGAATAATTTGAATATATAGTTTTAATAATTGATTTATATATTTTTAAAATAGCCTATCGTCTTCTCCGTATTTTTTTACCTATGTATGGAAATTTTGGTTTAAATTAGTGAACTACTTTATTTATTTGGATTTGATCTTATTACCTTGTGTTTATAATATACTAGACGGGTGACCTGGGCATCGCCCCCGGGATTGACCCGTGTGCATATCTACCCGAGTGATATATATTTAGATAAGATTTTTTTAAATAATTGTTTGTTATTAGCATTATCTATTTGTTTGCATCAGCATAATTTAGTCTAATCTTTGATAGAGGGCGCTGTTCGTGAGCTAAGTAGAATAATTTGAATATATAGTTTTAATAATTGATTTACATATTTTTTAAAATAGCCTATCGTCTTCTCGTATTTTTTTACCTATGTATGGAAATTTTGGTTTAAATTAGTGAACTACTGCGAATTTGTATACCGGACATACAAACAAACATACAAACATTGATTTTTATATACAGTAAAACCCCGCTAATACGAACCCTGGATATAACGAACCTTCCCTTATAACGAACCCACGCCGATTCCCAATTCCATTCCATTGAAAATACCATCGTTATAACGAACTTTGCGATTTTTAGAATAAAGAACTACCCCTATAACGAACCTATTTTCGGTCCCAAAATGATAAAATCTATCAAAAATACTATGCTTATAACGAACTTAGAATTGTAATTTAAAAAAAAAAATTAAAACAACCAAATTTTGAGCATGTTTAAGCACGCGGATCGCGATTTCAAAACAATAAATTTAACGGCATTGTTTGTTTTGAATTTTGCACTTTATTTTTGCTGTATGTTGTATAAATTTTAACACATTATACTTTTTATTAAATAGAATATATTTGCATCCATTAAATTTGAAATATAAAAATACAAATGGCTTCCAAAATGAAGAAAACAAAGGCATTTTAAAAACAAAAGCGTTATTTCTTTAAAAAAAAAGGCCATTTTCAGAACTTTTCAAAGTGAAACAACACAGGCAAAATGTTAAGAACATATTAAAATAAGAGAATATAACTTTTCTATTATAAAAGATAAAATATAAAGCTATTAAAAATTGTTACAAAGAGGAATCAACCTCAACTTTTGCCGCGATCGCGATCGTACGTTTTAGGGCTAAAAAAACAAAAAACAAATAAATGGTCCCGTGATGAAACAAAAACTATTTTTATGCCATTAACTATAGTGATTTTAAAGTCAGCAATGTTTTGCATGACAGGTTAAAAAAAAAAACGAAATCTAGACCTAGAAGAATATGTGGGAAAATGAAATGGAAGAAAAACACTAACTTTATTTGAATTGTGCAATGCTTGAAGAATGCTTTGAAGCAACAAGGTGTTAGAGCCATTTTTCCAAGTAAACAATTTATTATATAATGTGATAATGATGTTTTAAATCATTTTATATCTTTGAATATATATTTAATAAAACTTTGCCTAGGATTTGTCTTTATTTTTAAATTAGACATAGAGGTACATGTATGTTAATGATAAAAAGAACCTATCATCTAATGATTTCTATTATTATTAAGTATTAATGTAAGGAAATTGGTCAATTAAGGGGTTTAAACAAAAGTGACCACTATTAAGAGGAAGCCTCTTCCAGTATGTATGGCTGTCCTTTAATTATACGGTCTAAAATTTTGAAAAGTAAAAAAAAATAGCCAAACCGTGGCTATAGTGAACCGTGGCTATAGTGAACCAAAAGCTCTGTCCCATTGGGGTTCACTATAGAGGGGTTTTACTGTATATAGATAATCCAAATTGTGCCTTATCATTAATATTTGTAAAATCATCATTAAGTTACCTAGCTTGCTTTCTCTATATTCTCTAGCTGTGGATAATAAGGCACAATTTGGATTATAGATTATAAACACAAGGTCTAGCTGTAGATAGTTTTGTTGAGTTGTTGTAATTGTCGACTTGTCCTGATGACGTCATCAATAAATACTTTCACATCTCCAGATATACAATGACCTGATTTCTATGCTACAATATGATGTAAAACGTGTTATATACTAGAAACATCTCTGTAACTATTATTATACCCATGTTATACATGAATGTGCCATAGTCCCCGTTTGGTTATTTGCACTCGCTGGTGGTTGTTGGACTTTTGCAAGAATCGGGGGCCATTGTAGAATTTTTTTTAATCAGAAAAAAGTACTCAATGTAGGAATCGAATATGGGTCGTAAGCAGATTAATCTTCAAAAGGCATGCATGTATTTCTCTTCTGTGTGATTTCAAATGAGTAGAATATTACTCCCTAAGACATTGTTTACATTGGTGAACAATTAGGTTGGGCCCCAATTGTCAAGGAGGAAAAAAAATTGTGTGGATGTTGGCGCCAATATTTGTCTTCTTCTTCTTTCTTATCTCCACTCAATCATATTAGGGTATCAAGTTGTGACCCTTGATGGTGTCTGTTTGACAACCATCTTCCTCTTTCTTATCTCCACTCAATCATATTAGGGCATCAAGTTTTGGCCCTTGATGGTGTCTGTTTGACAACCATCTTCTTCTTTCTTATCTCCACTCAATCATATTAGGATATCAAGTTGTGATCCTTGATGGTGTCTGTTTGACAACCATCTTCTTCTTTCTTATCTCCACTCAATCATATTAGGGTATCAAGTTGTGGCCCTTGATGGTGTCTGTTTGACAACCATCTTCTTCTTTCTTATCTCCACTCAATCATATTAGGGTATCAAGTTGTGACCCTTGATGGTGTCTGTTTGACAACCATCTTCTTCTTTCTTATCTCCACTCAATCATATTAGGGTATCAAGTTGTGACCCTTGATGGTGTCTGTTTGACAACCATCTTCTTCTTTCTTATCTCCACTCAATCATATTAGGGTATCAAGTTGTGACCCTTGATGGTGTCTGTTTGACAACCATCTTCTTCTTTCTTATCTCCACTCAATCATATTAGGGTATCAAATTGTGACCCTTGATGGTGTCTGTTTGACAACCATCTTCTTCAAGTTCCAACACCAGGTTCCAAAGAAATCAATTTGGACAATCATATTGAAGATGACAATTGTGATCAGCACACTTACCAAGAAGCCCTTGGACTGCTAATGTTTCTAGCTGTTAACACCAGACCCGACATCGCTTACATCACTAGCAAACTTTCACAGTACTCCAGAAAACCAAAACAGATGCACTGGACAGCAATCAAAAGAGTGATGAGATACCTACGAGGAACAATTGACCTAGGAGTGAAATTTGAAAGAGGGAAGACTGGAATCCTGAAGTCCTACACCGATGCCAGCTGGTCGACCACTCATGATGGAAAATCCTACGGCGGATATGTATTGAAGCTCGGCGAAGCAAACTATAGACTGGAAAAGTAGTAAACAACCACTCGTCGCCCTCTCCACAATGGAAGCGGAAATGATAGCTGCTTGTGAAAGCTGCTGTCAGATCAAGTGGATAATAAACCTGTTACGAGAGCTGGAAGAATGGAATTTCATGGAAAAACCAACTGCGATCTATACAGACAGTCAGTCATTGATCAACTGGATCTCCAGCCCTAAACAAAGTAGTCGCTGTAGATATATCAACAGAAAGTACCACTTCTTGAGAGACTGTTATGAATCCAGAGACATCTGACTTCTGTATAAGCCATCTCAGGACCTGGAGGCGGATATCTTCGCAAAGGACCTATCACGAGACCAGATGAAGAAACACCTGGAGAACCTCAGCATCGTGGGAATAAAGACAAAGTAAGGAGGGAATTGTTACGCAGACTTTGACTTTATCATCATCGGTGCTGATGTCACACTATTGCTACGCTTCAACCTTTTCTGTTTTCGATTTATCACTCGCTTGTTTTAACAATATTTGTATTGGAACAAGTCGTTCCTTAAATAAATATATATTTGTTTATATCTAAAGGGATATCCTCGTAACTACAACATAGTGAGTACAAAACAGCTTGAAATCCTTAAAAAAGAAACATCGTATTTTTTCTAAGCCGATCAAAAGGTCAGGTGTGGATATTAAAAACAAAGTAGGCATATCCTAACCAGGAGCACATATGCTTTAAGGAAGGCAGAGCGCCATCTGGTGGAACAGAAATCAACTAACTGACGAGCACCAACAGCGCGTTCGTGGATGGCTTTTCTTGATTTATCAAGAAATTAGGTTGGCCAAATATCGGGAACAGACTAAATCAATGTTTAGTTGATTTCTGTTCTACCAGATGGCGCTCTGCCATCTGTAAAGCACATATGCTCCTGGTCAGGATATGCCTATTTTGTTTTTAATATATATATCTGTATTTTATTAAATTTAATTATTTAATAGTCTTCAATGAGAAAATAAATAGACTTTTAGTGGTCACTGATAGATTGTGGAAATATCCTTATAATAGGTTTTCAATAGAAATTATTGTTTTCATATGGATGGGGCTTTGGGCGTTAATTTATTTTTTTGCCCATTATAAAACACGCTTTATATCCAGCATAGATATATTATTAGAAATATTACCCATTTCTCGATATTTCTTCAATTCATTTAAAGAGGTTGAAACATATAGAATAATATTTTAAAGGAGCCCCTCTACACTAGTTTATATTTCTGAATATTGATTGCACGCTAATATATGTACAGTTAAACCTGTCTATAGCGTCCCCTTTTTGGACTCACCAAAATAGGGTGCTATAGACAGTTCACTTTTAATGTAAATCACATCGTACTACGTATTTAAAATTGGGCGCTATAGAGAGGAAGGCGCTATTTAGAGAGGGTGCTATAGACAGGTTTAACTGTATACCTCATATTTTTTAATATTATTTTTTAAAAATATATTTTTTAAAAATATATATCAAATATATAAATTATAATATTTTAAATATTTTTTTATTCTGTACATTTATTCTCTTTGATATTATTATATTTTACTCTATTTAAACTTGTTTATAAAAGAGATTCATTTGCTCAAAAATAAATTGTGAGAAAATAATTTTTATTAAGTCTAAAAATATTTATAGTGAAAAAAAAAATGGAGTTGTATAATGCCATGAAGAAAGGTAAGTCAGTCAAATATGTAAATAAGTTGATAGAAAATGGGGCGGATATCAACTGGAGATATAAAGAACATGATAAAACCCATTATTTATACGAATATAATTTAACAAAAGTACCAATAGAGGATGATACTCTATTGCATATATCCATTCGTTTTGAAAACTATATTCTTTTCAGATTTTTAATAAAAAATGGGGAGTTAGCATTAATGCAAGAAATTGTAGAGGTTTGGCTCCATTACATATTACTATTATAAGGGAACAAATGCAAATGTTTCATGACTTAGTTGAAGCTGGAGCAGATTTAAATTCAAGAACGAATGATGAAGACACACCAATTATGTATGCTGCAAGAGTAAAAGATTCAAAATTCTTAAATGAACTTTTGGTAAAAGGTGCTGATATCAATGCTAGAAATAATGCAAGCAAAACTGCTCTAGCATTTTCCATTGAAGGACGAAATTCAGTTAATTTCAAGATTTTACTTCAAGCTGGGGCAGATGTAAATATAAATACAAATGCTTACACTTTGTTAACTCTAGCATGCATATTTGAATGCCCAGAGATAGTAGCTAAACTGATAAAATCTGGTTTTGATCCTAATGAAAAACCTGTTAAATATTTTACAGCATTGTATGAAGCCGCCAGGAACAACAAAAGTGATAGAATTACAAAGTATTTACTCCATGCTGGTGCAAAGATTGATGTAATTGAGATTAATGGAAGTAATGTGATTCACGCAGCTGCTGGAAATTTGAACAAAGACATTATAGAAACTCTTATAGAAGCTGGAGCTGACGTAAATTTGAGAAATACAAAAGGAGATACATCATTAGATATTGCAGTGTATTGTATAAGAATGGCCCATTTAATTATTTTGAAGTAGTATTAAATATAAATATTTGAGTGTTCTTGAATATTTATTAGAATTATCAAATAACATTGATTTACATAAATATTTAGATCAATTGTTAGCTGACTATTTTTCAATTCGAATTTTTAATTCCATGATAAAATATTTCTTGCTGAAACATCCTGAACAGAACATACCTAATCAAATCAAAAATAATGAAATACTAGTAGATTGGTGGAATGATTGCCATAGTCAGGTGTTGAAGATGCAGAAACACCAGATAGCTAGTAACTCTATAACATTGTATTCATTTTTGACAAATCCACATAGTGTACCAACATATTCCTCTAACATCTTCAGAGACCTCAAAACCAACCGTCTAGGTAGGAAGAACTTCCCTCTCTACTTTGATAAGATTAAGAATATTACTCTGAAGGAACCAAGCGAGAATTGCTCTTAGCTAAATGGCTTGCTTTCGCCATACAAGAATATCCCAGATTTAATAATGTTGTACTCTTCAAAATTTCCAAAATTTTGCCAAATGACCAGTTAAAAATCCTAAGAAAAACCAAATTACCTCAAATTTGATCTTATTTAGGGAAAAAATGATAAACCTCATCGTGAATTACATTCATTGGTTCCATTGGTATTGTAAATAATTAATAGGAAATAGCAAGAAAATCATCAAACCTTTCTCTGAAAAAAAATATATTTGTTTATATTATTAATATCTAATAAAGATGACAAATATTTTGTTTTTAAATATATGCTTGTTTATTCACACAAATAGTAATTGTTTGTTGGTGATGCACGTTTCAGATCCAATTAGGAGTTTATATTTGAAATATTTGATTGTTTAGAATTATAGAATAGTAACAATTTACATGTTTCTATCATTAACCTCCTAGGGAATTTAGGTAAACTTACACTAGTACACAAAATGAAAAAAAAAATTCTCCTCCTCAAATAAACAAAACATTTTCTGGGTTAACTATTTGTGCTTATTAATGTTTATCAATATTTTTTATCGATTAGCTCAATTTCTCAAGTAATGGATATAATGCCTTTTACCCATGATTCATCTATTGGAGGAAAAGTTATCACATTTAATTTATTACTATATAAATAAATGCGCCAAAGATAGTGTAAATGAAGAAACAATATTATACATATATGCATTTGTATATTTTTACTTCAATAACTGCCCTTAAATATATATTTATAGATATACAGTATAACCTCGCTAATTCGACACACGCCAATTCGACACTCAGCGATAATTCGACCATATTCTGATGTCCGGACCTTCGACCTATCAAATAACAAACCTTAATTTGACTGTATCGATAATACGACACTTCCGATAGTTCGACTATTTTAAAATTCGAATTTCGAAGTCGAATGTTTTTTTTACATATGACTTGACCGCTAAAAAGTATTGTGGTGGCGGGAAGCGGCAATGATCGGTGAGCGCTGATAGGATCGCACCTGCGCACTTTTGGTAAGTTTAAGTTTCACTTTGCAGTGCCGTTGCGCAATGTCACGAGTGTTATTATTATATATATAATTTTTTTTTTTTACGCAGAAATTTAAGCATCGTTCGCTACTTGATAATATTATTTTAGGAGTGTTCCCAGTTAGCAACAACTTTGGTAGGCGGCGCTGTAGTTGCCACCGCCGTAACTTCGAGGTGTTTTACACTCGAGTTTGATTAAGAGCGATATACATATTTTGTGTGCCCCCCTTTATATTTAAATAATTTATATCAATAAATTATAGAATTATCTAATATTTCACACCATATATTTTGGTTTATTAATATTTTCAATCTATATTTGCCGTTTATATTTAAAAATGAGTTTTTACATCTAAATAATATTTGGGCAAATGTTAACAGTCTTCATATACACTCTTTTACACTACCTTTTCATTACAAAATTAAATTAAAATATGTTTATATTAAATAATACATTTTTAAAAATCGAATTTCTGGTTCACACTTTTGTATCAAATAAATGATGTATTTTTTTATTTTTCTCTATAAAAAAATCTCAGTATAATTTAGATTAAAATATTTTAAGTGGCATATTTTCAAGTCATATATTTATACACAAGTTTTATATTTATTTTAAAAAATATATATGTAATTGATAAACTTTGTAAAAAAATTCTTAATACATTTAAATAACATGACTTTGTTATATTCAAATGGGGTAAAA
>CP092864.1:150843193-151007719 GCA_030710605.1 Cordylochernes scorpioides
AGGAATGTTCGGCATTCTCAGTTAAGAGATTTTTGATAAGTGATTCCTGGCGTGGGGGTTTTGGTTGTAAGAGAGGGAATTTTTGATTTTCATTTAAATAGGAATACTTGAGTCTACCTCCAACTCTTAGAAGTCCTTGAGTGTCTAAAAAGGGATTTAGAGAAGTTAGCTTGTTGGACAGAGGTAGATGCTTGTTTGACTTCAGTAATTTTATTTCAGTGCAGAATTCAACTTGCTGAATTGATTTGACTAAGACTTGAATTGCCTTTGTTAATTCTCTTGTTGTCAAAGGTCCTTTCTGACGAATTGGATCAAAGAGGAGGCAATTGTAGTAGAATCTCCAACACCAAGCTGTGATTCGGATCAATTTGGTCATTGTGGAATACCTTACAATGAATTCTAGATTTAACATAGTTTCTGAATTTTGAATTAAGGTTGTTTGATCCAACACTTGACCCTCACCGACTTCTTCTTGAATGATATTGAGATTTACTTGGGTTGGTGAAGAAGGAATATATCGAACATTATTTTCTTGAAGCCAAATAGGACCCCGCCACCAAATTCTATGATTGACCAAGTCTTGAGGCATGATTCCTCTTGATGCACAATCAGCTGGATTATCTTGACTGGATACATGGAACCAATCAGTGATTTGAGTCAAATTTTGAATTGACGACACTCTGTTCGAAACAAAGGCCTTCCATCTGCTGGCATCTGATCTTATCCAATCTATGCAGATTTGTGAATCAGTCCACAAAAAGGTTTTGTCAGGTTGAAAAGGAAATGATTCAAGAATGACTTGATTCAGTTGAGCCAAAAGCAATGCTGCACTTAGTTCAAGTCTTGGAATTGTAATGGTCTTTAATGGTGCAACCTTAGTTTTTGAGGTTATCAGATTGATTTTGATCTTTTGAATTTTGAATCTAGTTTTCAAGTAAAAAACTGCTGAATAAGCATTAAGGGATGCATCACAAAATCCATGTAGTTGTAATTCTTCTATTTCAGAAGATGAACTGTTCAGGTATCTTGGTATTTTGATTTCCTTTAGGCACGATAGTTGAGTTTGGAATTTATTCCAATTTGACTTTATCTGATTCAATTGGTTCATCCCATGAAGTTTTCTCAGCAGGAAGTTGACGTTTTCGCCTATAATAGGGTGGTGGCTTTATCTTAGGAATAATCGAAGTTTCTTTCTTAGATGAGAGTGGTTCACTTGACTGAGAAGCGAGAGGTTTCTGGAGTGGATGGTTGACTTGATTCAGTAGGAAGTAATTGGTTTTGTTTAGAAGTAATTTGTGGAGTTAACTTAGAGATACGTGACTTTTTAGATTTACTTGGAATTTCTTCAGATTTACTTAGATTTTCTTCAGATTTACTTGAATTATCTTCAGATTTACTTGGATTTTCCTGTAGCCCTTTTTCCAATGCTTGAGATCTTGAATCACCTAAATTGGGTGTTGATTTAAAAGGGAGATTGACTGAATATCTGCCCTCAATGTCTCTTTGGAGGTTTGACTTGAATAATATCTCACAGGCCTTCTTTGTACCCAACTGGGCCTTAGAAATTGGGACATCTTCAAGTTCCCAGAATTTTCTTATGCTGGAATCAAGTTCAGTGGTACAGTGATTGATTACCGAAGTATTCGACTTAATAGTTGAATGGATTCTCCCAGAAACAAGCCAACCTAACTTGGTATTAAGTGCTATAGGATGGTGCTTTAAATCTGTTTTATGACCTAGAATTATTTCTACAAAGGTATCTGCACCCAAAATTAGGTCTATGGGCTTGGTGACATAGAATTCTGGGTCTGCCAAGAGCAAATTTTCTAAATGAGGAAAGTCTGCTGACTGAATTTGGAAGTTTGGAAGGTCTGCAGTTACCCTCCCAACCACAAATGCTCTGGCAGAAAATAATCGATCATTATGATGTGGGGAACTCTATTTCAACCTGCGATGTTGTCCGGTTGACAACAATGTCACCTACACCTTTTAGTGTATAAGAATTTTTCCTTTTTTCAAGTCCCAACTTGTGGCAACATTGTTCTGAAATTAGGCTTATTTGGGACCCATTGTCCACTAATGCTCTACATAGCACAAATGAGCCATCCTTCGCCTTGACTTTAATAAGGGCTGTTGACAGTAGAATATTTGTTTCCGTTTCCAAAGGCATCGCATTACAGATGGTATTTGTTGAAATCAACATCTCTTGAGAGGTTGTTGGTTGTGGAATGGATGGTTCAGAGTTGTATTCATGCAGAAGAGTATGATGGTTCTGCTTGCAGTTTTTACATCTTGATGTGATGAGACATTTGGATATCTCATGATTTGCTCTAAGGCAATTTTGACAAAGTTTATGTTTTTTAACTAATTCCCATTTTTTAGGCAAGGGAAGAATTATGAATCTATGGCAGTCATTTAGTTTATGAATTTGATGACATAAAATACAATTTTGACCTTTGTTGACATAAAGGCCGTGAGCCATCATATTTTTGCTAGAGGTTTTTGTTCCTGGAACAAAGGAATTCTCATACCTTGCAGGCTTCTAGCATGTTTTTCTAAAAAATTCACAAATTTTTCAAATGTTGGATATTCTTCATTTTGAAGGGTTAATTCCCATTCTTTCCTGAGGGCTTCACCAATTCTTTTTTCAAAAAAATTGATCAGGATTAGATCTGTTAATGTGTTTTTCTCAAGTCCTAGCACTGAGAGATTTCTAATGCCTTCATTGCAAACATCAAGGATTTCATAGAGAGAACCAGCCGAAATAGATTTTAATGGCCTTATGGAGAATATTTTGTTGATTTGTGAAAAAGCCAATTCTCTTCTGTTATTAAATCTATTGCATAAGGTATCCCATGCTTGCTGGTAGTTTTTGTCAGAACTGGGAAAACCCCGAATCAACTTTTCCGCAGGACCCTTAACTGATGCATTTAGATATTGAAATTTTTGTATTTCAGTTAGTGTTTGATTTGAATTAATGGTGGAGTTAAATATTTCTCTAAAACTAAGCCAATTGGCTGAATCACCATTGAAAATGGGTAAATTTATCTTAGGTAAATTAACATTGGATTCGGGCAGTTGTTTATCACTATGAGTATTTTCTTTGGTTTCAATCAAAGATAAAGCCTCTTCAATAGACACCAACATATTAAAAATATCCTCTTTGGCTTTTGAATAATCGTCATATTGTGTATCATCTAACTCTGCTTCTAATAATGTGTTGATAACTTGATTTAGGCTAATTTTCCTTTCATTAACTTCTTGTTGGAATAGCTTTAATCTATGTATGTTTTTGGATTCTACAATAGCTTTATTCTTTGATTCCAGATCCTTTATTTCCTGAATAATAAAGTTGAATTTGTGCCGAATTTTAACTTCAGATTTGGGCATGACTTTATTTAAAGAATTTTAAGTTTTCAAATGGCTTACCTTAATTTTTTAAAGTATCCGGCTCGAGGGACCATAATGTTTGTGGCTTGAATGTTCAGTAAAAGATACTAAGAAGCACTTTGCCACTTGTCTTGAATTGTTTTATTGTCTTTGGTTTTAGAGTTATGAGTAGCTACCACATGAATTTAGAATACATGAAATTGACTTAGATTTTGATACTAGTGGTAGAGAGAGAGAGAAAAGAAAAACTATTAATTAACCAAACTGGAAATTTACATACATGTTTGATTGCTTTAAAATTTACATATTAAAGATTTATATTGTACAATTGAATTTAGAAGATTTTGACTTAATTTTCATATATAAAATTGAATTTAAGGAAATTATTAACTATAGGATCCAACAGTGTCCATTGATGTTTACGGACAACTGTTGTGCCCGATAATAATAAAGCTTCTACCTGCAGACCTTAATTTGAATTGAACAAAGAACTCCCGACAGGTTATGTAATTAATGACTTGATTACCTTTCTGGAAAGACAATTAACTGCACGGGAGAAGAGTTTTAGAAACGAAATCGGTACCGGGAATGAATCAACTTCTAAACCTAATTTGGTAAACAAACATCCAAAGACAAGATTCTACAATGAAAAACCAATTGCGACAGCTTCAGAACTTTTGAATTCAGTTCACAAATCGAATGAATGTGTATTTTGTGGTAAAGACAACCATGGAAGCCCTAAGTGTGACTTTGCAGCTAATATTAGTTTAAACGAAAAGAGATCACTCATGAAGAAAAAAGGCGTTGTTATAAATGTCTTCGGCCTTCTCATTTAAGTAAATTTGCAGAAATGTAGTCCGTTGTTCGATCTGCAACATGTCTTCCCACCTGGATGTCATGTGCACAAAACTGATTTTAGATAGAGGTGGATCTTCCAGTCTCCAACGGTGCAAGATGAAACTCTCGCCAACTTATCAACCTCCCCAGACGTCTTGTTACCTACTTTGAGAGTGACCCTCAAAGGGAACAGAACGGAGAAGACGGCACGGGCTATAATAGACACCGGATCCCAAGATCGTATATTTTACATAGCACAGCAATGGAAATGGAATACGAACAATCTAGGAGAGAGTTCTTCCGGCATTCCTTGTTTGGAGGATCGAGTACCGACGTAGTTGAACATGAGGTCTATACCATTCATTTATCTGACATCAATAATTCCTATCGCTGTGAGTTTGAAGCACTAGGTCAACCCCTTATCTGTGGAAGCATACCTCCGGTGTGTCCAAGATCATTGTTAGAAGGGAGTGAAGAACTCGACGTGTCTGATTTGATGAGAGACCGTATAGAAGTCCTTATAGGCGCGGACATCGCCGGGAGATTGCTAACTGATGATCAGAGAAGGATCTCATCTGGACTGGTGGCAATCCGTACCAAACTAGGATGGACTGTGATGGGAAAGATTCCTCCAACGGAGGTGAGAGATGACATCAGCTCCCTTTGCGTGACCACACTTCTATCTTTGGATCTAGAAAACTTGTGGAAATTAGATGCAATTGGAGTCTCTGACGCGGAGGTTGAGAAGAAGACTCAGTCATTACAAGCTGAAATGGAGGAACATTTCGCCCACACCACGACGCGAGATATCGAGGGGCGCTATGAGGTAGCTCTACCCTGGGTGCAAGACAAGGAAAGGATTCCTTCGAATAAAGATCTAGCCGAAAACCCAACTAAGGTCTGTAAGAAGAAACTTGAAGAAGTTGGAGACATGAAAGAGTATGGACAAATCTTTGAAGAATGGATGAAACAGGGGATAATCGAGTATGCCAGAGAGGATAAACTAGATGGTGTACACTACCTGCCACATCGACCAGTGTATAAAAGGAACAGTCAAACTTCTAGAATACGGCCAGTATTCAATGCGTCGGCCCGGAAGAGAGGTAAACTTTCCCTGATATGACTGTCTGGATAAGGGACCCAATTTGATAGAAATTATACCAAGACTTTTAAATAAATTCCGAAATATGAAGTTGGTGTCTCTTCCGATATTGAGAAAGCATTTTACAAATTGGAATAAAAGAAGAAGACCGAGATTATTTACGATTCCTGTGGCACACAGAAGACGGAAGATTAATCACGTATCGACATAAAAGGGTTGTTTTTGGAATTACCACTAGTCCGTATCTTTTAAAGGCTACCTTATCTCTCCACTTAGATAAGGCTCCTGAACATTTAAAAATCACAGCTGAACAGTTGAAATCATCCTTTTATTGTTGACAATTGTTTATCCAGTTTTCAGAATGTTGAAGAAACGGAGAAATTCGTGAAAGAATCTACTGATCTGCTCTCTACAGCTTGTTTCAATCTCCGAGATTGGGTGAGTAACGTTACAGACTTTTCTCTTATGAACCAACTGAATAAGGAAGTGAACATTTAGGAATAACATGGAATACTGATAGAGACACACTGACAATTGGTTTGGAAGATTTTGAATTAATTGGACCAACCACCAAGAGAAAAGTACTTTCAATAGCGAGCAAGATATTTGATCCATTAGGAGTTGCTTGTCCTTGTGACTTTAATTCCCAAGCTGATATTACAGGAAACTTGGATACAGAGAGTTGACATGGGACGAAGTCCTACCTGGATGTTTAGTACAAAGATTTTGGAAGTGGTTTAGCAAACTGAAACACTTGCCTAACATAGAAATTCCTAGATGGCTTTGTTTTAAGGACTCCTATGTAGAGAAAACCACTCTCCACATCTTTTGCGACGCCAGTCAGTTTGCCTATGCAACCTGTATTTTCCTCCGCATTGAAAAGGAAGATAGAGTGGACATCCAATTGATACAGGCTCGAACACGAGTAGCTCCACTGAAGAAACTCACCATCCCAAGATTGGAGCTTTTGGCTTGTCTGATTGGAGCTCGTTTGGCAGCTAACGTCATACAAGATCTGGAATTTGAGGAAATTCCAAGATTTTATTGGACCGATTCGACCAATGCTCTCTGTTGATCCAAAGGGAAGACAACTGGGCAGCCTTTGTGATGAACCGTGTTAAGGAAATTCATAATCTTAGCTCCCCCGAATCTTGGCGCCACATACCAGGCCGATTAAACCCGGCAGACCTCCCATCTCGGGGATGTTCAGCAGAATCACTTAAGGAGACAAGATGGTGGGAGGGACCTGCATGGTTAAAGGTATCCAAGAAGAGTGGCCCAAATCAACCATTATCCCTGATTTGGAGATTGTTTATTCTGAAAGGCGCAAGACCATCCTGAACACCTTGTGTACGACAAGAGAAATGAAAATTTATTTGGACGTTATTCCCATTTTTTGAGAATAGTACGAATCACCGCCTGGATATACAGATTCTTCAACAACGCCAAGATTGATAGAAGAAAGATAATTTCAGAAGATCTCAGTACAGAGGAAATCACTAAGTCAGAAATAATACTGATAAGACTTATCCAGAGAGAATCGTTTTCAGGGCATGAAGATAAGAAACTACAAGGCTTTAAGTTGCTAGTAGACTCTTCAGGGATTTTGAGAATAAAAACTAAAATTTGCAGAAGAGAAGATTTTGCTAATTTTAGAATGCCCATTTTATTGCCCTCAGATCACTTTTTGGTTTCTTTGCTCATCAGGTGGAACCATGAAACCCACGGGCACGCCGGTCTACAAACTCTCCTCGGTATTCTGAGAGAAAACTATTGGATACTAAGATCCAGGAAAACCGTCAAGAAGATCATCAATCAATGCATTCGCTGTAAATGATTCACCGCGACACCAGCTACCGTCGAGTCAACATCATTACCAGAAGACAGAGTACGAGATGCTGCAGTTTTCGAAATAGTAGGAGTTGATCTAACTGGACATCTTATCTTAAAGAATAAGAAGAAAGCATGGATTGTCATCTTCACATGTGCAGTGTATAGAGGAGTTCATCTGGAACTTGTGACATCTTTGTCTATGGAAGCCTTCCTCCAAGCTTTCCGCCGATTTATTGCTCGAAGAGGCCGACCATTGATTGTGTATTCGGATAATGGGACTAATTTCAAAGGTATAGCTAATGCTTTAAAGCAGATTGATTTTTCGAGATTAAAATGTGATCCCACATTGAAAAACATCACCTGGAAATTCATACCGCCTGGTGCTCCTTGGTGGGGTGGATGGTGGGAGCGTTTGATTGGAATGATGAAACAATTGCTCTTTAGGATTCTCGGTCAAACCTCCTTGGGATATGAAGAACTTTCCACGGTAATGTGTGACGTCGAAAGCTTGATGAACACACCGCCACTGACCTACCTAACTGAAGAAAGTGAGGATCTCGCTCCATTGACACCTTCGTTGTTCTTACATGAGGTCAGAGAGGTTGGCGTTCCAGACCTGGACTTGATTGATAACCAGACCCTCTCCCGCAAATATCAATATATCAAACGTGTACGAGAAGATCTTAGAGAACGATTTCGTATCGAATATTTTGGATTCCTGAGACAAGAAACGAGACGCCTGAAGACTACCATACCACTCAAGGTGGGAGACATGGTACTCATTGGACAAGAGAGTTTAAAGAGACTACACTGGCCGTTAGCCAGAATAATCCAACTCTATCCAGGAAAAGACGGACTTGTGAGGGTTGCGAAAGTGAAAACTTCATCAGGTGATAAAATACGACCTATTCAAAAACTCTACAATTTAGAGATAACGCCCGAGATAAGATGTCGAGACCCTCTAACGGAGCGATCTCCACACAAGAAGTTCGATTGACAACTGAAGAGGACCCTTTGACTTCACAACAAGAGCAACATCACATTGATACCCCGAATGTTGTGTCAAGTTACGGACGGCCCATCAAGAGACCCAACCGATTGGATCTACTGAACTTTTCCTTCCCATGTTTGAGTCGTCGAGACGCCAACTCAAAGGTGGGAGAAATGTTGGAAAAGAAGACGTCCGAAGCAGCCAATGGGAGGCCGGCGGAGGCAGCTACGGGGATGCAGCGGCAAAAATGAGGAAACAATAGAGGAAGAACTTGTAAACAACTTTTTTTCGAACGCTAGAATTTGCCCTGATCTCCGATTCTTTTAGTGTAAATGTTTAAATAATACTTTACTTATTTTCTCTTAAATTGTAATAAATATAATTTTCCCTCCTGTTTTCGTCGTATATTTTAAAAGTGTTATAAACAACGACGCCTTAACTTTGAACCTTCAACCCCGCCGACCAAGAATAGAGGTGAGTGACTACCTCTATAGAATTTAGATCGTCATCACAACACAGAGTGGCGGTGAAATCGCAATATTAGGAATGGACTCAAATTACAGTCAAAGTCAGACTTTCACCAAAGTGTGCCTGGATCATGGTGCCATGATCAACAAAAGCTGCACCCCATTCCATGAGATTAGAACGCGTGGAGCATAGACTAACTCCGCCTTTGCCGGTACCAAGCCCGGATGAAAAAGGAGGAGGGGGAGCAGTAACAAGCTCACTAAAAACCTGGGCTCAGCTGGCCATGCTGATAGTACCCTGTAAGAGCTCCAGAGATACAGGATGAGCAGCGTTTGTACTCCATGTTAGGAGCAGCTGCACATGGAGTCTGTTCCTCATGTCAGAGGCGGCCATTTCTTTTGGAGCTAAGTTGGCCTGCCACTGAGTAGTGCTCCCAGTCTTAATGACAAAGGCAAAACACATTCTACTTCACCCAGTCATGATGGTTGTCAAACAGACACCATCAAGGGTCACAACTTGATATCCTAATATGATTGAGTGGAGATAAGAAAGAAGAAGAAGATGTAATCTTTATACAAGGGAATAATAAACAACTTCAATGTACTACATGTCTATACATGTGAAAAGCAGTTTTTCCTAAGTGGAAAAACTTGCAACACCAATATTGAGACATGATATTAATACAAGGTCTTCTTCTTTCTTATCTCCACTCAATCATATCAGGGTATCTAGCTTGATGGTGTCTCTTCTGGGGATGTGTAGAGCTCATCAATGGATAAGAAAATACAGTCAATGATGTTTTTGGGGTTGCAGGTTGACACTTAGTACATAGTGGGAAAACCTAACACAAGGTAATAAGATAAAAAGGCACAATTTGGATTATCCCTATATATATAAAAGTCAGTGTATGTATGTATGTATGTATGTGGGTATGTCGGCTATACACGTCCACAATACGTAACTAATCAGACTGAAATTTTAACAGTATATAGAGTATAATCTAGAAAAACTTATAGTGAAAATTTCAGGTCTCTATCCCGAATATTCTTCGAGTTATTTGCAAATTGCGTTGCAAATTTGCCCTTTTTGCTCGCAAGCAGCGCCTCTAGCGGTGAAGATGGAGGTAATATCAGCTGACCTAATGTAGATGTAAAACGTGTTTTGACAGGACATATGAGAAAAATCTGGAAAAGATATTTATCGGATTTTTAGCCAATAAAAATTAAAATTGACAGGTTCTGGGCAAAAAATAGTTTTTTTAGTCAGAAAATGACGATGACAATATTGCTGTATCATGTTTGATTATCAGATACAAAATTATATCGGGAAAAATTCCAAAAAGCTGAGACCACGGGTGAAGCCAGTTCATTTTAGTGTGCAGGAACAAAATTCTAACAGAAAAACATTCATTCGAGCAGAAGACACAAAGCCAGATCATCTCTTTATAAAAATATTGCTTCTCTGACACAAAGTTTGGAGCGGGAGGTTTTACAAGAGTGACATCCACGGCGCCAATTTATAATTGTAACAAATAGTATTTGAATAAAAACATTTAATCGGGTAAAATCTGGGCGTTGCCCGGGTCATTCGGCTAGTAGATTATAAACACAAGGTAATAAGACCTAATCCAAATAAATAGTGTGTGATGTTTGGGTAACAGCGTTGTTACTATCATCAGTCCTGAATCTGATTATAGTACAATGCTGTTACCAAAACATAACACACTATTGATAAGCACAATTTGGATTATAGATACAGTAGAACCTCCCTGTAAAGGACAACACCTAATTGCAGAGTCAAAGTGTTCTTTAGGGAGAGATGTCCTCTTACCAGAGAGTTGCTAAATACAGTAGAACCTCATTGTGAAGGAAACCTAATTGCAGAGCCAAAGTGTTCTTTAGGGAGAGATGTCCTCTTACTGGACAGTTACTAAACACAGTAGAACCTCTCTGTAAAGGACACCTAATTGCAGAGCTAAAGTGTCTTTTAGGGAGAGGTATCCTTTTACCGGAGAGTTGCTAAATACAGTAGAACCTCTCTGTAAAGGACACCTAATTGCAGAGCCAAAGTGTCGTTTATGGAGAGTTGTCCCTCTTACTGGAGAGTTATTAAATACAGTAGAACCTCCATGTAAAGGACATCTAATTGCAGAGCTAAAGTGTCTTTTAGGGAGAGATGTCCTCTTACTGGACAGTTACTAAACACAGTAGAACCTCTCTGTAAAGGACACCTAATTGCAGAGCTAAAGTGTCTTTTAGGGAGAGATGTCCTCTTACCGGAGAGCTACTAAATACAGTAGAACCTCCCTGTAAAGGACACCTAATTGCAGAGTCCAAAGTGTCCTTTAGGGAGAGATGTCCTCTTACTGGACAGTTACTAAACACAGTAGAACCTCTCTGTAAAGGACACCTAATTGCAGAGCCAAAGTGTCCTTTAGGGAGAGATGTCCTCTTACTGGAGAGTTGCTAAATAGTAAAAATGATAATTTTGGCGATGATCTAGAGAGGTGTCCTCTAGCGTGAGTGTTTTCTTATGTAGGTTCTACTGTACCCAGAAAATAAGACCTAAAAACATTACACACTATTTATTTGGATTAGGTCTTACTTTCTTGTATCTGTAACACACTATTTATTTGGATTTAGTGTTATTACCTTGTATTTCTAATCTGTAACCCAAATTTTGCCTTATCAGATATGATAGTGTATATATAAGATAAGTGTGTTATCTCTAAAATTTTACACAAATAAATTTACTGGCAATGCGTTTCTTTTATATATCATCAAATATTATCTCTACAGACCTTACTGCAATGATATGAGTTATTGAATGAGAGGGCTTGGCTCATCAGTAGTGAACCCTCTCAGCGGTTTCGCCAAATTAATCTCTAGACCTCTCTACTATTGTATTGGATTGGTTTGGGATATACCCTGTATTTTCTATGGAAGGCAGCTTAGGGGTGTTTAGTGAACTATGGATATAAGCTTATAGGTCTGTAGAGGTACATACATATAATTTCAAGGTATTGCATCGAGCAAAGCTCTTCCGCAAAATATGTTTTCATAACAAATATATTTTTGACTAAATGAACTCAGTAGATTTGGTTAAACTATACGAATAAAAGATTACATGAGGAGCTTCTTTTTCCTCATGTAATCTTTTATTCGTATATGTATAACAAATATATATTAGTAAATTAAATTTAATGTGTTATCTCTGTAAAATTAAACATTGCAGATTGAGGGGGAAAATATAATTTATTTCTTTGGTTTAAAAACCTGATAGAATTTATTACACCATCAAACATTTGAGATCCAAAATAACAAGCTTCTCTCTCTCTCTCTCTCTCTTTGTCAAAAAATAAAATTTTAAATATTTTCAATAAAATAACAATAAATTCATCAAATCCTTTTCTAAAAAAAAAAGGAACAAAAATGACTATTAACAAGCAATTTGTATAAATATAAACCAACTTTAAAATGTGGGAAGTGAAAAGCAAGATGCATCTAGACTAGAGTCAAAAAACATTGTAGGAATGAAAAGCTTGAGATCACACAATACTAAAAATCTACTAAAAAAGATTAGGTTGCAAGTAAAATGACTAAAAAACAAAGTTTATCAAGCAATTTTTTCCAAGATTTATCCACTTTGAACAAGTCTTGACTCACCATGTTTCAAAGCAAGATGCAACTAAACTAGAGGCAAAAAAACATGTTAGAATAACATGTAGGAATGAAAAGCTTGAGATCACACAATACTAAAATCTACTAAAAAAGATTAGGTTGCAAGTAAAATGACTAAAAAACAAAGTTTATCAAGCAATTTTTTCAAGACTTATCCACTTTGAACAAGTCTTGACTCACCATGTTTCAAAGCAACAAAGCAATCTTCAGGGAGTTGCTTGTTCCGCAGACTTTCCTGAAGTTTAGCTGGTGGTTCGAGGTAATGTTCATTTGCCATTGGGAATGTTCCCCAATGAATCGCTACACTGAACTTGCTCTGAATATCTTGATGAAGAGTCACAGCTTCTTCTGGATCAACATGCTGTGGTCTCATAAACCATCTTGGTTCATAGGCTCCAATTGGAATTGCTGCAACATCAAATGGACCAAAAGTTTCTCCAATTTGTTTGAATCCCTCACAGTAACCTGTATCCCCAGCAAAGAAGAAACGATTCTTTGGCCCAATAATACTCCAACTTCCCCATAAAGCTGCATTTTCATCAGTAAGACCTCTTCTGCACCAATGTTGGCTTGGAGTCAGAACAAATTTGATATCTTCATGACCTGGTTTTGATTCTGATTGCCACCAAATTTGTTCAATTACATTCATACAACCAACATCTTGAATTATCTTTTTAATACCTTTTGGAACAAACCAATATAATTTTGTTCCAAATCTTTGGTTTAGTTTCTCAACACTTGGTAGATCTAAATGATCAAAATGATTATGACTTATCACAACTGCATCAATTTCAGGTAGTTCTTCAATTTGACATGAAGGTGGTCTGTAACGGGGAGGTCCAATACCTTGAACTGGTGATGCCCTATTGCTGAAAATAGGATCAGTCAAAACAGTAATACCATCAAACTCTACAACGACAGTTGCATGACCAATCCATGTAATATTCGCTCCATTTTCAGGCATTTTCCAATTTGATTGAACAATTGGTAGCTTTTGTTCAATAATGTTTGGCGGATCAAGTTTCGTGTTATTTTTTTCTACAAAAAAAAATCGAAATGCGCCAGTGATTGATGGTCGCTTCCAAGTTGCCCATGGGTTTTTATACCGGCCATTAATGTAAATTGTTGGTTGTAAAAACGTATCTTTTTTAATTTCGCTTTCTTCTCCATTTTCTGTCACCGGTTTTCTTTTTACTTCCATTATCTTTTTTCTTGGGGAAATTTTAGGGTATAATAAAAATTTTTCTCTAGTAAATATTCTGGAGAGGTTAGTTTTCAGGAAGAGAAGACTAGAAAAATTTATGGACATGTAACTTTTAAAGCTATTACAATCACAACACACTACAATGTATTCAAATAAATATTTGAAAAATAAATAAATAAATTTGAAAAATTCACAGAATTCCGAAAAATGATTTTTTAAAAATATATTTGTACTCTAGAAATTAAATCACATTTATGATATAATGCCCCAAACAACTATGATTGATATTATAATATATAATTAAGGTGCTATTTTGGGTATATATATTATTATATATATCTTTTTTTTTTTCTTTTTAAAATAAATATTTGTGGGAGAAAAGAGTTTTTAATACTGAAATAATTTTGAAAATTATAGAGTATTAATATTCACAGATATATTTTTATTGTATATTTATATTATAAAAAGCCGAATTACCTGTATTCGCCCTGGATCTCTCTCGCTTCCGCTCGCCCCGCTGGCCTGGCGTGTTGTTAAACATTCTTTTTTTTTAACCCTAAAAAGAATGGATTTTAATTCTTTTTCTAAATGGATATATTTGATGAATTTTCCAACCCATATGTGGTACTGGCGGTGAGCCAAGACAAAGAACTACACGATGGTATGATTCCCATCGAGGTAGCTGAAATGGAAGTCGATTTAACGACGATAAAGATTTGATGAAGAATCGTTCAAATTCAGATGTGAGCGACGCAAATTCGTTCGTGAAAAATGGTGGATTTATAAATCCTGCCGAGGGACAAAGAGAAAAAAGGGTGGGACAAGTTGAGGCCGCGGAAAATGATAATAATACAGAACCTTTCCAATCTGTACAAGAAAAAGGAAACGGTCTAACCCTAAAAGTCAGTGGGCCAGATTGTGAGGCCGGACGCTATCTCTTCAAAACCATCTGGACAGCTTCGAAAGACAACGAAGGAGTCCGTGATGACCTTCGTCGGGAACACCAGGCAACAGCAGACGCTGAACAAAGCTCGATCAGCAGCAGCATCGTTCGACCTATGCTATGTCGAATGGTGCGCGAAATTCCATCCCATGCACTATATGAAGGCCCTCGAGGAGTTGCTGGGAAAAGGATTCATCTACCAGCCGATGAAGATGTCCGGCCATGTTATGGTCGGACTGGACAGCATTGAGAAGGCGGAGCGCCTGGTGAAGAATGGACTCACCATCAACAACACCTTCCTCAGGGCATTCCCATACAGAAGGAAGGCGGAGAAGATCATCCTCGGGAACCTGCCCATCGCAGTGAGGGTGGAGGACATCATTGAAGCCCTGCGACCTTACTGCTGGGTTTTCTCCCTGGTCTATGAAGTGGTGTCCTGTAATGGCTACACCTGGACCACCGGCAAAAGGGAGGGCCTTCGTCCTTCTGAATAAAGGACGCAAACTCCACCAGCTCCCTGCAAAGCTGGTGATCATCTCCAAAGGAGAGTCCACACCCGTCTACATCATCTACAGCGTTAGATGTAGTAGATGTCACCGCCATTTCACCAACAGCGGAGCCTGCCAAAGATCAGGCCAAGGCTGCACTAATAATAGTATCTTCCATACCAAACCACAAAACATACAGCCTCCTCATCCCACTTCACAGAAGGTTGAGGAGCTGTTTAAGGTACTAGACGACTTCCTGAAACCCCTATATCGGGATTTTAATAGGCCCGAAATTGAGTTGGCTGTTGTATCTCTAACTAAGAGGGAGAACGTTCTCGAGTTTCTCTCGCCCGAGCAGAGCTCTGCTCTGAAGAAATTCCTTGACATGGCAATAGCCCATGTCGGGGACAAGGACTCCGACTTAGGCAAAAGACTGTCCGACTTCAGGAATACGACATTGATCGAGACGGGATTTCGTATGATACAAATAATTAGTAATTATTTTATTTATATACATTTTTTCTCTATAACCTTATATAATCTTATACGTACAATTAATAAAAGTTTATTCAATCTCTCTCTCTCTCTCTCTTCCCGAGTAATTGTCTTACCCTAAAGAATATTGTTTCAACAATTTAATATCATTATTTATAGGTACTGTGTTTATAATATAAATTAATTAATATAAGTATTAAAATATATATATTCAAACTCTAAAATATGCAAATCTGTTGTACATATATTAATTAATTGTTACCACAGAGTATATGTAAACTTACAGGTAATAGGCGCTAACCTAAAGAAAAAAAGTTCCTTTGTTCAATATTAGTTTCCCTTTTATATTTTGTTCTCTCTCTTGTAAATCAATAGATATAATGTTTAATTAATAATTCTTGGAATCAGCTTCATTAAAAATTCTAAGCAAAGTCAAGAAAATCATTTTGTTATATATTTAAATGACACATGTTCTAGAATTATAACTATTACCATGACTTCTCCAAGAAGAAATCTTTAACCTGTTAGTTAGTAGGTCGAGAATGAGAGTAAGAGATGTCCGAAACGTGCATCCAATGGCACCCCATACCATTACTCAAGGTGATGGGCCTGTATGAAGGCAATGTGCCTTCTCTACGATGGCGCCAACCATGGATACGGCCATGATGGTGCTTCAAAAAGAATCTGGAATCTGAAAATACGACGTGACTTTTTTTTAATTTATCCCCCTAATCCCAATACAATTTTACTTTGTACTATTTTTCACAATAAATAAATTATCTTTATACAAATAAAAATAAATCGATAACAGGAGCTTCTTTTATAAATTTTAATGCCCAAGCTTTCGGACCTAACGTCCTTCTACAGGCATGGATAGTGGTAATATATATATTCAAACTCTAAAATATGCAAATCTGTTGTACATATATTAATTAATTGTTACCACAGAGTATATGTAAACTAGTATTACCACTATCCATGCCTGTAGAAGGACGTTAGGTCCGAAAGCTTGCGCATTAAAATTTATAAAAGAAGCTCCTCTTATCGTTTTATTTTTATTCGTATAAACCAATTATTAAGAGTTCCTAATCGTTTAATTTAAACATTTAAATAAATAATCGTATGATCCTATAGTTTGTACTTACTAATTTTCTACGTGACAAAATAATACACCAATACCTCGCTTTGCGTCGTTTCGTTTTGCGTTTTTTTTCGAAGTTGCGTCGCTGCTTAATTTTTACTGATTTTCACTGTGCGTCGTTAGATTTTCGAAGTTGCGTTTTTTTGGATTCGAGTCTTTAATTTTTTTTCCTAAAATATGGCAACACCTTTGTTTTTGATTGCGCCATGCCATCGAAATTTTATTTTCACTTTGCGTCGTTTCAATTTGCGTTGTGTTTTTTTGGAACGTAACCCCGACGCAAAGCGAGGTATGGGTGTATTCTTATATTTATATCTCACAAATGAAAAATCAAAGGCTGAAGATTTGTTTTGAGTGAATATTCAATAAATTCTTAAAATCAAATCAGCTTACTCTCGATGACTGAGAGAAAAATCATCCGAGTCAGTTCTTCACTGCTAGCTTATCCAACAACCACTCATGCCGACTTGCCATGCGCAAAGGAGCCTTCTCTATTTCTTCATAGCCCGTAAACCCAAGTGAACAGTAGAAAGAAGTTCTACTGAAATAGCCATTGTGGGTGAGCACTGTTGAACATTGTATCTCCAAACAAACTGGCCGATATAAAAGCCTATAACCGCGCCAGATTATTTTTCAACAAAACCTCACATTTAAAGATACATACATTAAGAAAGAGAAAAAAGGCTTCTTGTAATCGTACAGCTGAAAGTTGCTGATGGCTGGCGAAATATGGCTAAAATAAACATCAACTATACGTTGATGTTATAATTATTCCAGAATTTGCCAAATATCCATTCTGATTAATCAAGATAAGGCACAATTTGGATTATAGATTATAAACACAAGATAATAAAACCATATCCAAATATATAAATTGTGTGTGACATTTCGGTAACAGCGTTGTTATTACCTTGTGTTTATTAATCAAGAAAAGCTAACCACATACGCATTTAGGGCTTTTAGTCCTCGTCAGCGTGGTGTAAGCTGTACCTCAAAGACAAAAAAAAAAAACACTAGTCATTCAGGCATCCTGAAGAATCATGAAACGGGTAGTTAAGGCCAGAAGTACGTGAGAAACGCGAAACAATGGTGAAAAAATACATATATTTTTAAGTAGATTTTTGCGAAACTGAAGATATGACTAGAGTTCATCTATATATATATATACTAGCCGAATGACCCGGGCAACGCCCGGGGTTTACCCGATTAAATGCTTTTATTCAAATACTATTCGTTAAAATTATAAATTGGCGCCGTGGATGTCATTCTTGTATAATATATAAATGAGTTTTAAAAATTGTAAAAAAAAAAAAAAAAATGCATCGGCCGGGAATCGAACCCGGGGCGCCCGCGTGGCAGGCGAGCATTCTACCACTGAACCAAAAGCAAACGGTGACAGAATTAAGAGCGCATGACGATGATAACTGTATATTATCCGTGACAGAGGCGGCCGATGAGGAAAGACGGTCGTGACTATATATAGTAATAATCCAAACTGTACCTTATCATGGATGTGGTCTTGTTACCTTGTGTTTATAATCTATAATCCAAATTGTACCTTATCATGGATGTGGTCTTATTACCTTGTGTTTATAATCTATAATCCAAAATGTACCTTATCATGGATGTGGTCTTGTTACCTTGTGTTTATAATCTATAATCCAAATTGTACCTTATCATGGATGTGGTCTTGTTACCTTGTGTTTATAATCTATAATCCAAATTGTACCTTATCATGGATGTGGTCTTATTACCTTGTGTTTATAATCTATAATCCAAACTGTACCTTATCATGGATGTGGTCTTGTTACCTTGTGTTTATAATCTATAATTCAAATTGTGCCTTATCATGGATGTGGTCTTATTACCTTGTGTTTATAATCTACTAGCCGAATGACCCGGGCAACGCCCGTGTTTTACCTGATTGAATGTTTTTATTCAAATACTATTTGTTACAATTATAAATTGGAGCCGTGGATGTCACTCTTGTGAAACGTCCCGCTCCAAACTTTACATGTACATTAGGTCAGCTGGTATTACCCCTCATTTCACCGCTAGAGGCGCGAGCGAATTGACTTTTTGTAAATATACATAATTATAAAGATAGAAGCTTCTATAGAAGATAATGATCATAATGATGATGCGCGCGCATCCGTGACAGCGATGAGGAATTGAGGAAAGACGGTCGTGACTATATATGTTGATAATAAAATAATAACAATAATATAATAATAATAATTATTATTATTATCATTAGATAATGATAATGATCATAATGATGATGCGCGCGCATCCGTGACAGCGATGAGGAATTGAGGAAAGACGGTCGTGACTATATATGTTGATTAATAATAAAATAATAATAATAATATAATGATAATTATTATTATTATTATCATTAGATAATGATAATGATCATAATGATGATGCGTGCGCATCCGTGACAGCGATGAGGAATTGAGGAAAGACGGTCGTGACTATATATGTTGATAATAAAATAATAATAATAATATAATAACAATAATTATTATTATTATCATTAGATAATGATAATGATCATAATGATGATGCGCGCGCATCCGTGACAGCGATGAGGAATTGAGGAAAGACGGTCGTGAGACTATATATGTTGATAATCCAAACTGTACCTTATCATGGATGTTGTCTTATTACCTTGTGTTTATAATCTATAATCAAAATTGTACCTTATCATGGATGTGGTCTTATTACCTTGTGTTTATAATCTACTAGACGAATGACCCGGGCAACGCCCGTGTTTTACCCGATTGAATGTTTTTATTCAAATACTATTTGTTATAATTATAAATTGGAGCCGTGGAAGTCACTCTTGTGAAACGTCCCGCTCCAAACTTTACATGTACATTAGGTCAGCTGGTATTACCCCTCATTTTCACCGCTAGAGGCGCGAGCGAATTGACTTTTTGTAAATATACATAATTATAAAGATAGAAGCTTCTATAGAAGATAAGGATCATAATGATGATGCGCGCGCATCCGTGACAGCGATGAGGAATTGAGGAAAGACGGTCGTGACTATATATTAATGACGAATGACCCGGGCAACGCCCGGGTTTTACCCGATTATATGTTTTTATTCAAATACTATTCGTTACAATTATAAATTGGCGCCGTGGATGTCACACTTGTGAAACGTCCCGCTGCAAACTTTGTGTGCTGAGAACATGTAAGAAAACATCTACCTATGTTTTCCCACGTGACGCAGCGGGGCGTGACCTTGGCTGCACGGGTGAGTCAGTTGTTGTTTGGCTCTCCGTATGAATGGACATTAAAACATGGTGGCAGCGATAACTGGATAAAATACGAACCCGTATATTGCAAAATATTGATTTTTGTGTACCTTGGAAGATAATTCAACATGGCTCAGATTCAACCTCCAGAAACTTTCGACTTCTCGACTCCCAACGAATGGCCCAAATGGAGGAAGATATTCGAACGATACCTCGTGGTCAGTGGAATGAAGAAGAAAGAGGAGGCGGACAAGATCGATTTGTTCATGTACTTGATGGGTGACCGCGCGGATGATATATTCAGGACCTTCAAGTTCGAAAAGGAAGAAGAGGCAACGAAATTTGATTCCGTCCTCAAGGCGTTCGACAGCCACTTCTGTGTCAGAAAGAATATTATCTACGAACGTGCGAAATTTAATTCAAGAATCCAAGAGGATCGGGAGCCAGTGGACGAATTCATCACTTCATTGTTCAAATTGGCTGATAGCTGCGAATTTGAGGGTCTTCATGAGCAGTTGATCCGTGACCGAATAGTGGTTGGAGTGAGGGACAAAGCTTTATCTGAAAGAATGCAGTTGGACAGCGAACTGACTTTGGAAAAGGCGGTGAAATTGGTTCGACAGCAGCAAGTCGACCTGCAGCGTCCCTCAACAAGCCAAAAGGTCAATCAGGTGAAGTTCAACACGAAGAAACAATCACCGAAACAACAACAGCAGCCTTCGAGGAAGAAGGAGAAGTCAGCCACAACAAGATCACGATGTCCAAAATGCGGAGGTTTTACCCACAGGGAAGGACAGGCTTGCCGTGCTGAAGGACAAAAATGTAACCTATGTTCAAAAACTGGCCATTTTGCAAATTGCTGTCCAGATAAGCAGGCGAAGACTGCGGAAGTCAAAGCAGTTTCTGAACTTGATAAAGAAATTGGTTTTCTCCTGGAGGTCTCAGCTGCGGAGGATTCATCTAATCTCGATGATGATGAAGGCGAGTGCAGGAGGCGATGGACAGCAGAAATCCAAGTGAACGGGAAAAAGGTGAAGTTCAAGCTCGACTCCCATGCGGATGTTACATGTGTTCCTCTGTGTCTCTTCAAGAAGATAATGGGACAGCAACGACTAGCGAAAAGTGATATCAACCTTAGAGCTGCTGAATTTTCCGAACTTCAGACTGTGGGTATGTTTATATCAACGCTGCGAAATGGCAATTATGAAATCAAGGAGAAGATTTATGTCATTCGTCGTTTGAGTGAACCTCTTCTGAGTCGCCGGGCATGTGAGCTCTTGAACCTGGCGAGGCGAATTGAAGTGGTTGCGACGAGAATCAACCCGATCAAGGACGAGATGTTGACGAATATTTTTGAAGCTCAACAGGAAGATACGACCCTGAAAGCAGTAGTCAACTACCTTGAGCAAGGCTGGCCAGATAAGAAGAAGATGTCACCGGCTCTGCTCTCTTATTGGCATGTCAAGGATGAACTCGGGTTTCAAAATGGACTACTGATGCGTGGCTGTCGTCTTGTTATTCCAGCAAGTATGAAACTGGAGATCCTAGATAAGTTGCACGCTGGGCACTTCGGGATTACAAAAACAAGACTTCGCGCACGTGAGACGGTATGGTGGCCTGGAATTTCGGAAGAGATCGCGGAAACGGTCAGAAAGTGCAGTGTCTGTATCCAGGAAGCCGTCTCAAAACATGAACCTTTGATACCAACCAACTTTCCTACACGACCGTGGCAAAATATTGGAATGGATTTGTTCAAGTTCGAGAATAAGTGGTATCTAGTCGTCATTGACTATTATTCTCGATTTCCTGAAGTGGTTCAGCTGGATCGGCTCACAGCCAATGTGGTGGTGCGTAGTTGCAAATCCATATTTGCCCGACATGGAATACCAGAAACTGTTGTAAGCGATAATGGGACGCAATTTGGAGCTGCTCGTGAATTTGCAAATTTCGCAAGGCAGTACGGATTCCAACATGTCACTTCAAGTCCTCGATTCCCGCAGAGCAATGGGATGGCAGAAGCAGGTGTGAAAATTGCTAAGTTGATCCTCAAGAAAAATCAAGACCCATCGCTTGGACTCCTGGAGTATCGATCGACCCCTTTGGAGAACGGTTACAGCCCTGCTGAGCTTCTCATGGGACGTAAACTCCGAACGACCTTGCCAATTGCACCAGAGAATCTTAATCCAAGGTTGGTGGACTCTCAGACCCTGAAAAGAAAGGAGGGGAGAAGGAGAAAGGATATGAAATCCAGATATGATCGACGCTGCGGAGCTACGGACATGGAGGAGCTATCCGAAGGTGACACGGTTTGGATTACAGATATGCGAACCTGGGGGATTGTAAAGAAGAAAGCATCGACACCAAGGTCGTATATGGTTGATACTCCAGTTGGGACTTTACGTCGAAACAGGTTCCATCTACGAAAAGGATATGCAGTGCAATATCCAGTCGACCCATCGACGCCGACCTTTTCGGGGAGGAACTGGTTGAAAATGAAAAGACCCCAGTTGTGGATTATCCCTCTAACGACTCAGAAGACGGCCAAATAAGAACCCGGAGTGGACGAATTGTTAAACCTGTGGATCGCCTTCATTATTAATTATATTATGCATTTAAAGTTTGTAATGTATATATATATTTCAAGTCTTAAAAAGGGGGATGTGCTGAGAACATGTAAGAAAACATCTACCTATGTTTTCCCACGTGACGCAGCGGGGCGTGACCTTGGCTGCACGGGTGAGTCAGTTGTTGTTTGGCTCTCCGTATGAATGGACATTAAAACACTTTGTGTCTGAGAAGCGATATTTTTATAGAAAGATGATCTGGCTTTTGTTTTCTGCTCGAATGAATGTTTTTCTGTTAGAATTTTGTTCCGGCGTACGAAATAATGAACTGGTTTCACCCGTGGTCTCTGCTTTTTGGAATTTTTCCCGATATAATTTTGTATCTGATAATCAAACATGATACAGCAATATCGTCATCATCATTTTCTGACTAAAAATATATAGTTTTAATAATTGATTTATATATATTTTTAAATAGCCTATCGTCTTCCCCGTATTTTTTTACCTATGTATGGAAATTTTGGTTTGAATTAGTGAACTACTGCGAATTTGTATACCGGACATACAAACAAACAGACAAACATTCATTTTTATATATATAGAGATTTACTCTTCATTGTTGGCTTTTTATATTATATTTACTCTTCATTGTTGGCTTTTTATCTTACATTCACTCTTCATTGTTGGCTTTTTATATTATATTTACTCTTCATTGTTGGCTTTTTATCTTACATTCATTCTTCAAGGTTGGTTTTTTATATTACATTCACTCTTCATTGTTGGGTTTTTATCTTACATTCACTCTGTTGGCTTTTCATATTACATTTACTCTTCATTGTTGGCTTTTTATCTTACATTCACTCTTCATTGTTGGCTTTTTATATTATATTTACTCTTCATTGTTGGCTTTTTATCTTACATTCATTCTTCATTGTTGGCTTTTTATATTACATTTACTATTCATTGTTGGCTTTTTATCTTACATTCACTCTTCATTGTTGGCTTTATATCTTACATTCATTCTTCATTGTTGGCTTTTTATATTACATTCACTCTTCATTGTTGGCTTTTTATCTTACATTCATTCTTCATTGTTGGCTTTTTATATTACATTTACTCTTCATTGTTGGCTTTTTATCTTACATTCACTCTTCATTGTTGGCTTTTTATATTATATTTACTCTTCATTGTTGGCTTTTTATCTTACATTTATTCTTCATTGTTGGCTTTTTATATTACATTTACTCTTCATTGTTGGCTTTTTATCTTACATTCATTCTTCATTGTTGGCTTTTTATATCATATTTACTCTTCATTGTTGGGTTTTTATCTTACATTCACTCTGTTGGCTTTTCATATTACATTTACTCTTTATTGTTGGCTTTTTATCTTACATTCATTCTTCATTGTTGGCTTTTTATATTATACTAATGATGATGCGCGCGCATCCGTGACATGAGGAATTGAGGAATTGATTGACGGTGGAAAGACGGTCGTGACTATATATGTTGATAATCCAAACTGTACCTTATCATGGATGTGGTCTTATTACCTTGTGTTTATAATCTATAATCCAAACTACCTTATCATGGATGTGGTCTTATTACCTTGTGTTTATAATCTACAACGCCCGGGGTTTACCCGATTAAATGCTTTTATTCAAATACTATTCGTTACAATTATAAATTGGCGCCGTAGATGTCATTCTTGTATAATATATAAATGAGTTTTAAAAATTGTAAAAAAAAAAAAATGCATCGGCCGGGAATCGAACCCGGGGCGCCCGCGTGGCAGGCGAGCATTCTACCACTGAACCAAAAGCAAACGGTGACAGAATTAAGAACGCATGACGATGATAACTGTATATTATCCATGACAGAGGCCACGACAGACGGTCGTGACTATATATATTAATAAATTAATGTTTGTATGTTTGTTTGTTTGTATGTCCGGTATACAAATTCGCAGCAGTTCACTAATTCAAACCAAAATTTCCATACATAGGTAAAAAAATACGGGGAAGACGATAGGCTATTTTAAAAAAATATATAAATCAATTATTAAAACTATATATTCAAATTATTCTACTTAGCTCACGAACAGCGCCCTCTATCAAAGTTTAGATTAAATTATGCTGATGCAAACAAATAGATACTGCTAATAACAAACAATTATATAAAAAAAATCTTATCTAAATATATATCACTCGGGTAGATATGCACACGGGTCAATCCCGGGGCGAAGCCCGGGTCACCCGTCTAGTATCTTATATAGATATGGACAAGGTGCGACTGATTCTCAATCATTAGTAATGCGACCCTTTGTGTATGTTTTGTGACTTAAGACTGAGGTCGTAGAAATACTTTTACGTCAAGTAGTCTTAACGGACATTTAAACACCATCAGCGATGCGATGCTTTCTAAAATAAATTTTCCAGTTGTGTGTGATCTGTGAGTCACCAACCAGAATCTAGAACCTACTTCCATTAGACCTACCGAGTCAAAAGCGCAACCTGACGAAAGTATTAAGCCCCATGAGTTATCTATAATAGCTCGCGATGCTCTATCAAATTAGTTGGTCTGGAAACAAAAGCGACTAGCACAAGATGCAACCTTTTCTAGCGCCTATCAAGCTCTTTTCACATACAATGTCTCTGTCCATTTTCCATCTCACTACCCAGCAGACCTCGAGACAGACTACTGGCCCACAGCTTTCATTCTGTAGGTTTTGGGGTGTTCTTTGTTTCTGAAATAATTCTATTTAATAGGAACACGTATTGATAGAGTAGGGAACTGAATAAATGATGAATTATAACATCTCTCAAAGATAGTCACCTCTCACGTCAAAATAGACGTCAAAGCTATACAACAACAACAACAAAAAGGTTTTTCTATTATATATATATGTGTGATGAAGTCCTGTAGCCTCTTGTAGAATCCTGTCGACTAAATATGTGATGAGGTATCCAGTCGACTTAAACTAAGGTGTGAGTCCCTGTCAACTCTCGCTATACTGTGTTGACCGAGAGGAACAGTCAGGATGGGGAGTTTTCCAGTACCTCTCTGCACCTTGAAAGACCTTTAACAGTTCTCACAAAGTACAAGCAGTCGTGGTCGAGGCAGAGTGGAAAGCTTGGGAATGTCCACACAAAAAACGAAGACACAGTTGCACTAAGAAAGTTCCGTGAACAGATAAAAGTTGAGCTAGGAGCGAAAGATGGAGATAGAAGAGTTCTTACTGACTTCATGGTGGATGAGGTGGACCTGGGGTACAACCGACGAGGGCTCACGCAGATGGTGAAGTAACTGTATTTTTGGCTAGGACGGAGGCTTTATATACCTTTTCTGAGAAAGGGGGTATTGCATTTCGCCAGATGTGAAGAGCGTGGATCGTCTGGCGAAATTCTAAACTGGCGCCGTCCTGACAGTTTCCAATCTATCTTTAGATGTTGTTTTGTGACTTCTATCTATCTCGAATTTAGACGTTTTTGACTTCTACCTCTTTAGCTCAACTCTTAATCTATTACAGATTTTTATTTATTTATCCTCAGTTTGTACAAAGTACATTACCTATGATGATGTAATGACACATGTCAATAATGCGTATAATCATTTACAGATGTGTTTCTATTATACAACATGAAAATCTGGTTATAAGTTATATACAATATGGGGTTGTTGGTTTAAATTATCATATATATATATATATATATGTGATATCTTGGGACCTCTGGGACCAGTGTTACCTGATGCTAGACGAACCTCGATGTCAACTCTCCCGTGCAGTCGTGGTGGAAGGCGACACAGCTGGGCCAAAGGTGAAAGAAACAAACAGAGATTCCACTAAAAACGTCTGACGTCAAGAAGGAATGGGATGAGGAGAGAGAGATTTTAGAGCAAGTGTTACCGTTGAGTTCCAAGCGAAGACTGGCAATTCTAGGGCCTCGATTTAACACCACGACCTTGCTGCTTTCTAATTGGCTGACCTATTTAGGTGATTCTTTCCTAATTGGTGGGACTTTTTCACGTGGTAGTGGGCTATTGGTTGACCTACTTAGGTATTGTCTTCTGATTGGGCCGGGCTTATCTCTTTGACGGAAGAAATACGTCCGGTCTTGTTCCGGAAATTGGGCGTCTCTCAAACTTTTATAACTTCTGGTCACAAGATACGTCCTGTCTTGTCCGGAAATATTGGTTTAAACTTAGCTCGCAGGGTGTCCGGGGTCAGAAGGTTAACTGTGGCGTTATTAATAATTATGTTCTCTTCTAGGCCTACCTCTTAGGTTTGACTTCTACGATCCTCTAAGCCTGATTTGTTTTAACCTTAACTTTCTCCTGTCTCTCTCCATTCCTTCTATCTGTACAGTTGCAATACTTTATTAGATTCTTACGCGGTACAGATTGATGTTAGTTGAGGCTTTCTATGTGCAGTACATAAGAAGTTATATACAGTCATGGGGTGGAACATGTGGTAGTGGATATTTAGACTATTTACAACAATTCCATGGTCTTAAATCATCACAGATGGCCCCGGATGTGAGAGGGTTCATATGGAGGGATTTAAGAGAGCGGAATAGGAAGACTGTTATTAAGGAAGTAATTTTAAAAAAATTAATTAAAGTGAGTTGTTATATAACATGGGGTTAATTTCTGTATATCCATAAGAGATAATAAAGCATAAACAACTAATATTAAACATACAAGTAAAAATAAAAATATGAATAAAATATTTAATAGAGAACATATAATGATGATAGGTAAAAATAAAAACGATTGGATGGGAAAATCATGATCTCTTCGTGATGGGCGTTAGAAAGGGTTGAGTGGTTAGTTATTACTTGGTTGAGGCAATGTCACTTTGACTCAAGTCCCAAACCATTTAATGTGCACGGCGCGGAAAACCTAGGCCATGTTTCACATGTAAATTTAAGGACCGAATAAAGTTACAGTACCACAATCGAAAAGTAAGATAAGGGTGATTGTTATGGGTTTTAGTAATTAGTCGTTAAGACGTACGCATGCAGGATAAAGAGGGCGAAGATCAGTGACCAGAAATCAAAGTTTTAATTAGAGTCGTCAGGGGCTTAGCGAGAAAAAGAGTAAAATAAAAAAAAAATGTGCCAGCGTGTGGCATGAGAGTGCCCTGGAATAAAAAAAAATACAATTTGCACGTATCCAAGCCAGAAGTTGGGAGAAGGTAAATCTGGGGGACGATGTGTCAAGATTGTTAATTACGAAATCAAAGTAGGTCAAGTCTAGCCTGCGAAGGAGTTAAAAGTTCCTGCGGAAAAGGAATGTTAGTAATTCTTAAGAAGTAACCTTTAAAGTGGTTGTTTAAGAGGTTATTGAAGATTGCCCTGTTTTTAGATCATGATTTTTAGTTTGATTATAAAAGAATATATCATTGAGATATGAAATTGCGAAATTAAGGCTTTGCATATAGCGTTAAAGGATTTGAAAAATCGAAAATAGAATTGCGAAGTTAAATGCAAAGTAATCTTTAAAAAAAAGTAAAAATAGTGATGATATGATACAAAGATTAACACACTACAGCAGTATATAAGGGGTAATAGAAAGTGAAAATATTAAATGAAAAAAAACTAATGAGCAATAATATACTCGATAGCATTGACATGGTAGCGGAAGGTGAAACAATGTAAATAACATCTAATTTATAAAGTGAGAAAAAATATAAAATGATAAATGCAAATTAGTGATGTAAACATGAAATATAAACTTGAGATTATTAGATATGATATGAAAGATAAAATATAAAGTTGATTATAAAATAGAGTCATGAAGCAAAAGTAAATAAGTTTTGGTAAAGAAAAATAATAAAAAAAAGACAATAATCTAAACTAATTGGTTGACGTAAAAAAAAAAACAATTATAAGAGCTATATAATGATTATATAAAGGATATTAAAATGAAAAATTTTAAAAAAATGTTCATCGAGAAAGAAGAGCAAGTAAGATTATATATAGAAATTATATATCGTGAAAGAATGGAAAGTTGTAGGCCAAATGTAATGTTCCTTTTTTTTTTTTTTTTTTTTTTTTTTTTAGGATGGGTGGAGAGAGCTTTAAATTGTCCTCGATCGATATCTTTGGTCTTGTTGGCCTAAGTTGTTCTAACTTATCGAATTTGTTTAAAGTTTGATGCGACTCGTGGATCACATTGTTTCTAACTGTGAAACTTACTGAGTCCTAATGTTGTCGATTTTTTAAACTTATGTGGGTGTGTGTGATTTTTGTAGGTAAAATGTTGTCTTTGGATCTAAGTGTCGATGTTAAGTTGACAAGTTAATTGAGGGCGAGAGAATCTAGACCTGGTGACGGGCCGTAACAAGATGTCGGCGGTTTGTTTGCTCGGGGGGGGCGAGGGGAAGCGAAGCTATTTTTAATGTGATTCCGGATTTAGGTCAAGGGGGAGCGAGGGGGCGTGCTTGCTTTCTTTCAACTTATTGGAAGATCTCTGCATTAAGGTGCAGAAAAGGCGCTGAGCAAGTCGGGGGTATAAGACGGGATTTCTGCGCGTCAAATATTGCGGGACATAAATGGCCGAATTCTTTCAAGTGGACATCAGGTGTTACGCGAGGTGTTGGAATTAGAGGCTGGGGCGCGAGGAATAAGATATCTTCTGTATAGTATTTAAGTTTGTTCACATGAACTGTATCATCTTCTTTATTTAGGGGTCGATTGGGTCTGTTAATTCGGACTACGTTTGGGGATATTATTTCTATAATTGTAAACGGACCGGTGAAGTATGGTGCCAATTTTCCCGTATCGGGATGTTTATAATTTTTTACGAGGACTAGGTCACCAATCTCGAAATGCGGGGCTTGATGACCTTTATCATATCTTTGTTTGTCCCTTTCATGCTTAAGCTGTGTTCTGCTGGAGGCGAGTTGCCTAGCCTTCTGTACGTCGGGGAACGGGTTGTAATGATTTTTTAGTTCTGGTGGGATGCTATTAAACATCAAGAAGATCGGTGGGAAACCTGTGACGGTGTGCGGGGATTGGTTATAGATTTGGACAACTTGTTTAATTAGTTTGGTCCAAGATGTCTTCGGGTTTTCGAGATAAAGTAACCTTAGTTTTCCAGTGATGGTGGCGTTCAATCGTTCTATCAATCCGTTAGCTTGCGGATTGTTACTGGTGGTAAGCAGTGGTTGTATACCGCGAGATAGCAGAAATTTGCGGAATTTTTCGGAGGTGAATGCGGGCGCTCTATCCGACAGTAGACGTTTTGGAGACCCTTGTTGTAGTACCTTTTTTAGGGTTTGGATGTACGTTAAGGTACTTGTAGATTTCGAGGGGAATGCCCAAGCGTACCTGGTCAAGTGATCCACTATAACATGGAGATACGTCTTGGAGTGTCCGTATTTCGAAAATCCGGCTATTGTATCTATTGATATTAAATCGAATGGCTGTTGTGGTGGGGGAATTTGTCCTAAGGTGCCATAAGGTTTACCTTTGGGTCTTTTGATGATTTGACAGGTATGACAGGAATTTACAAATTTTTGTATGGACCTGGCCATACCTTTCCAGTAATACTGAGTAGAGATTAGGCGAGTCATTTGGGAGATACCGGGATGGTTGTATTCGCTGTGAACCTGGTTCATAAGCGAGTGTTGAAGAGCTTCGGGTATTATTATTCGATTTACACCTTTACGCTGTATGGTGTGTAGACC
The DNA here is from genome assembly GCA_030710605.1 of Cordylochernes scorpioides. Taxonomy (NCBI): domain Eukaryota; kingdom Metazoa; phylum Arthropoda; class Arachnida; order Pseudoscorpiones; family Chernetidae; genus Cordylochernes; species Cordylochernes scorpioides. Next base: position 150,873,291 of record CP092864.1, read on the forward strand.
GTTGACGTCTACAGCGACACTGGAATCTGTGATATTCGGTTGGTGTTTCTTAATAGTACGGGCACTGATAAATCCACAAAATGGATTGCGAGAAAGCAAATCGGCCTCGTGTTGCTGGGTTCCCTTGAGGTACTGTATTTCATAGTCGTAAGTGGATAGTCTTAAACTCCACCTAAAAAGTCGTCCTGACGGGTTTTTAATAGTTTTAAGCCATTGTAGGGCTTGGTGGTCGGAGTAGACAGTGAATTTGGTACCGGATAGATAGATGCGGAATTTTTCGATGCTTTCTACGATCGCTAAGCATTCTAACTCTGAAATGGTATAGTTGCGTTCGTGAGGACGTAGTGCTCTACTGTAATACTGTGTGGGATGAGTTTTTCCATCCGGATGTACTTGTTTGAGAATTCCTGCGATTCCCTGGGTGGAGGCGTCACAGTACAAGCGGCAGGGTAAGCCATCCTGATACAGATGTAATACGGGCTTACGTGTTAAGCTCTCCTTGAGAGCCGTGAATGCCTGTTGACATTTGTCGTCCCATTGCCATTTAGTGTCCTTTTTAAGTAAATTGTTGAGTGGGGTTCTGAGACGGGCATAATTTGGTATAAACTTGTTATATACGTTGACGGCTCCTAAAAAGGACTGTAATGTCTTTTGGTTGAAGGGAGGTTTGATAGCGTTAATAATATCGAGGTTACGGGTCTGCGGTGTGTAAGTTCCGTTCTTAACAGTGTATCCTAGAAATTCTATTGATGTCTTCAAAAATTCACATTTTTTATAGTTTAGTTTAATATTTTCCTGTTGGCAGATCTCCAGGAATTTTTCTACGTGTTGAATATGCTCTTCTAAGGTATCCGAAAAGATAATAAAATCATCGAAATAGTGGGCTATGAAGTTTAACTTATATTTTTGGAATATTTGGTTTATTGCACGTTCAAAAATCTGTGGTGAGTTGCGCATCCCAAAAGGAAGCCTACAAAATTCGTATTGCCCGTCTAATGTCACGAAAGCTAAAAGGTGACGGGAACTGGGATCTATTTCGACCTGCCAGTAGGCAGAAGATATGTCGGCTGAGGAGAAATATTTGGCGCGTGAGAGTTTGTCGAGTATATTCTCTATCAAGGGGAGAGGATGGACGTCTGGTGCAATGATTTCATTAATCCTACGATAGTCAACACAAAAGCGTTTTGATTTGTCACGTTTGGTGACAAGCGTAATAGGACTGGCATAGGGAGATACTGAGGTTGTAATTATACCGTGTTCAAGCATGTGTTCGATCTGTGTTTGTATTTCAAGTTGGTCATTTAGGGGTACGCGATAAGGACGTAAGGCAATTACCTTGTCCGAAGTAGTATTGATTTTTACGGGAGGTATTTTAAGCTTAGGGACGTCGTATTTATTGGCGGCGAAAACGGATGTAAATTGATGCAGTACCTTGTGTAAATTATAGGGACAGTGACCTAGGTTACTTGTGTCCAAAGATATGCAAGAGGAGGACATAGAGGCGTTGAAAATAGGATCAGGAACATTACATTGAGGCCAAATAAGAGTGTTGGAGTTCACCACGTGTGAGCAACCCGTTCCAGGAGGGGAAGATTTAGTAAATGAGACAGTTGTATTAACCTGTCCATGGGACACGTGTTGCTTGCACGAGGTGAATTTGTATAAGGTAGTTGGTAGAGGTACATTATCTTGATACAGGAGTAGCTGAGGACAGTTTATAATTAGTAGAAATCTTTTTATGGAGTTAAGGGATAATATGCCAAAAGGCAAGGGGGCATCTATAATATGGAGTTTTAGGTTCTGCGTTATGTTACCTATTTTTACGTTTAAAAAGATATAACCTATGGTGAAAATATTGTTAGCTATGGCATTAATAGTTAAGTTAAATGGGTGAACAGGTATTTTCTTTTGCAAATTGGTTTCTATTATTTTAAAAGTATTCCGACTAATTATATCGATAGATGCTCCTGTATCAAGTAGTAGAGGAAGGTTTACATTATTGGGCAGTTCAGCTCGAACGAGCAATTGTTCAACGAAAGTTATGTGAGGAGGAACCTACTGTTGTGCTGTCTTGGGCGTCGGAACAGGCCTGTTTTGGTGCCGTGGTCGAGGTACCTATGGGACAGCTAGGGTTCACTGCTTGCGCTGGGCTCGTGGTGTAGAGAGGATCAGGGGAGCGGGTAACATGCGCTCGCGTGTTGTTAACTTGGAAGGGTGCGGGAGAGGAGAACACAGTTCGGTCGTGCTGCGGATAAGTTGTGGCTCGGTACACAGGTCTTGGACGGCTCTGTGCAGGCCGTTTGGGACACTGGGCGTGCCAGTGCATGGCGCCACAATACCTGCAGGATGAAGGTGGTGGATTGTCAGAGTAGTTGGGTCGCGCTGACCATGGTCGCGGAGCACTGTACCTCGGTGACGGTGCGAAGGAAGGGTTGGGCGTTGTTCTGGTCGTCTGTTGGCACACTTGCGACGCACTGTGGGTTCCTCTTACGCGCGATACTACACTATACCACGCTTGGAGGGTGTTCGGTTGCACGGCAGCGACAATGCGCTGATCAGCGACGGGTAACCCATCAGTCAGGGATTCTAAAAGGATTTTGTGGGGAAGGTTCAGCTGTAGGCCACACACCGTCTTTTTTTGATAATATTCCTCTAACGAGGAGCGATCTGTCAACTTAATGGCCAAGAATTGGGCAAATGACGCGTTTGTGGTTTCAGGAAAGAGGTCTATCAGGGCCTGCCTTGCGTCAACGTAATATAATTTGTCTAATTTTAGGCTGCGGAAGTAGTGCAGGGCCTTACCTTGTAGGAGGTTGGGAAGCCTTCTCAGTCGGTCGGTGTAGTGTAGTTGGGCCAGATCAGCTTGGGCGTCGTAGTTGTCGAAGAAGCTCTGCGCCTCGTACGAACCATCGTAACGCGATAGCTCCACATCCCGCGATAGTCCTGTCGCCGAGGAGAGCTGATATATCGTCCTGGCTAAACTCCCCAGGACATCTGACACCGGCGGCGGGGGTGTGACGTCTTCCTGGCCGGGGGGAACTTCCTGCGTCCTACCGAGGGTGTTTTCTTTCTTCGGAAAAGTGTTTTCGCCACTTTCGGAGTCGGGATCGGACTCCATGGGTTCCTTTGGATTCTCCTCTCTTCCCTGTTCCATCTTTCTGTACAGACAGTGGTCTACTTGCTTACTTGTACCTTGGCGTCCACTATCCTGTCGACTCTTCGTTACGGGGGAGTCTGTGATATCTTGGGACCTCTGGGACCAGTGTTACCTGATGCTAGACGAACCTCGATGTCAACTCTCCCGTGCAGTCGTGGTGGAAGGCGACACAGCTGGGCCAAAGGTGAAAGAAACAAACAGAGATTCCACTAAAAACGTCTGACGTCAAGAAGGAATGGGATGAGGAGAGAGAGATTTTAGAGCAAGTGTTACCGTTGAGTTCCAAGCGAAGACTGGCAATTCTAGGGCCTCGATTTAACACCACGACCTTGCTGCTTTCTAATTGGCTGACCTATTTAGGTGATTCTTTCCTAATTGGTGGGACTTTTTCACGTGGTAGTGGGCTATTGGTTGACCTACTTAGGTATTGTCTTCTGATTGGGCCGGGCTTATCTCTTTGACGGAAGAAATACGTCCGGTCTTGTTCCGGAAATTGGGGCGTCTCTCAAACTTTTATAACTTCTGGTCACAAGATACGTCCTGTCTTGTCCGGAAATATTGGTTTAAACTTAGCTCGCAGGGTGTCCGGGGTCAGAAGGTTAACTGTGGCGTTATTAATAATTATGTTCTCTTCTAGGCCTACCTCTTAGGTTTGACTTCTACGATCCTCTAAGCCTGATTTGTTTTAACCTTAACTTTCTCCTGTCTCTCTCCATTCCTTCTATCTGTACAGTTGCAATACTTTATTAGATTCTTACGCGGTACAGATTGATGTTAGTTGAGGCTTTCTATGTGCAGTACATAAGAAGTTATATACAGTCATGGGGTGGAACATGTGGTAGTGGATATTTAGACTATTTACAACAATTCCATGGTCTTAAATCATCACATATATGAAAAACAATAGAAAAAAATAAAAGTGGGTCAGGTGTTGATATTAAAAATAAAGAAGGCATCTCCTGACCACAAGCACATGTGCTTTTTAGATGGCAGAGCGCCATCTAGTGGAGTAAAAATAAACTAAACGTTTATTTAGCTTACTCCGAGATATTTGGCCAACCCAATTTCTTGATAAATCAAGAAAAGCCATCCACGAACGCGTTTCGCGCTGTTGGCGCTCGTCAGCGTGGAGAAGGCTGTAACCATTGCGACCAAAAAGATTTTTTGGACCCAATGGCTTCCCGAGAAATCAAGAAATGGGTATTTAAGGCCAAATTTGCGTAAAGACGCTTAACACATCAAAAAACAATAGAAAAAAAATAAAAGATAAGTGGGTCAGGTGTTGATATTAAAAATAAAGAAGGCATCTCCTGACCACAAGCACATGTGCTTTTTAGATGGCAGAGCGCCATCTAGTGGAGTAAAAATAAACTAAACGTTTATTTAGCTTACTCCGAGATATTTGGCCAACCCATGTGTTAAGCGTCTTTACGCAAATTTGGCCTTAAATACCCATTTCTTGATTTCTCGGGAAGGCATTGGGTCCAAAAAATATTTTTGGTCGCAATGGTTACAGCCTTCTCCACGCTGACGAGCGCCAACAGCGCGAAACGCGTTCGTGGATGGCTTTTCTTGATTTATCAAGAAATTGGGTTGGCCAAATATCTCGGAGTAAGCTAAATAAACGTTTAGTTTATTTTTACTCCACTAGATGGCGCTCTGCCATCTAAAAAGCACATGTACTTGTGGTCAGGAGATGCCTTCTTTATTTTAATATATATATATAAGGGCCCATTGCCTGTATGGATTCGCCATACAACAACAAAATAATACAGTAATTTTTTTCTCCCTTTCCCCATGTGCACGTGAGCCTTTGTTTGAGAGGGGATTTATTTACACATCTGTTCTAAAACTTTCCTCACTACCTCTTTTATGTATGAGTCTATTTACAATTGATCTGTAAAAATTATAGAGTTCTATTGCTATATATATTTTTTACTGATGATCGCCCCAAAATATTTAAAACAGACGGATGGACATGCGAGATTTGCGGGACAAGAATGGAGCCAGGGCTACATCACCATATACTCTCATGTATGGGGCTTAAAGACGAACGAGAAGTGCTCCTCAGTGAAATAGGCCTTGAGGGACTCTCTTTGGAGCTCCTGTTGAATGAGGTGGTGAGAAACAGAGCTGGAGCGTTTGCGTTGTTCAAATTTTGGAAGACGGCTGAAGAGAAGAGGAAGTTATATACATAATCTAATTGATGTAAATAATTATATGTAAATAATCTTTGTCAGGATTAGAATGACGAATCCTGTATGGGACTTTGATTCCAGTAAAAGGCTTGTTGCTGCTGTTGTATATAGTCACAGTATAGAAAATACTATACTATACCTACTACATATATCTCTGTATACTTAGTTCTCTTCTCTTCAATTACTCTGTAAACTGGCGAATCCTTTATAGGACGAGAGGTCCTCAATAAAGGCTTTTGTTGTTGTTGTTATTGCTATATTTTTCTTTTCTGAAATAGTTCTCAGCGTCTTGAGTGGGTTGCTAAATCTCCAGAAGGTGTTTTTAAGAGTTTTTTCTCTTTATCAAAGCTCTACGTCATCTATTGACCGTCGCCGCAAAGTAGTGGAACCTTTATACAACTGAGATTCACACAACCCGCTGTTATTTGAGAATTTGAAACTATTATAGACGTGTATGATTCTTTTTGAAAAATAAATCAATTTTCTACTGCCCTTACTGCAATTATAAAATAATGGGAAGACCTGGCTTATCAGTGGTTAACCCTCCTAGCAGTTTCACCAGTTTAATCTACCATACCGCTGAAATATCGCATTTTTCGGTTTAACTTTTACATTGATACTGAAGATAGACTCTTGGAATGGGTATTTTAAATGAACTATGGACATAAGCTTTGAGGACAGTAGAAATACATATAATGATAAATATACATGACGTAGCCACGCAATAATATTTGAAAGGAAGGCGATAAAAACGTGGTGATTTTCTTTTATTGGTAAAACACAAGCTTTCAGGCAAGAATGCCTTTCCTCAGGTTTCAACTGGAAGGAAACAAAAGTGCCAATTGTTTCCTGCCCAGTTGTAACCTGAGAAAGGGCATTCTTGCCTGAAAGCTTGTGTTTTTACTATTAAAAGAAACTCACCACGTTTTTATCGCCTTCGTTTCAAATGATAAATATATGAAAATAATAAAAAATTAAAAAGGTCAGGTGTTTGCTGATTTAGCCTGTTCCCTGATATTTGGCCAACCCATTTTCCTGATAAATCAAGAAAAGTAAACCACGAACGCGTTTGTGGGCTAACAGCCCAAAACGCGTTTCTTTATGGGTTGTCACAATATCAAGGAAAAGGCTAAATCAACGTTTAGTTGATTTCTATTCCACTAGATGGCGTTCTGCCATCTAAAAGTTCATGTGAACGTGGTCAGGATATGCCTTTTTTTGATTTTAATGATAAATCCCTATATATATAAAAGCCAGTGTTTATATGTAAGTATGTATGTATGTTTGTCGTCTATACACGTCCACAATACGTAACTAATCTGTCTGAAATTTTAACAGTATATAGAATAGAATCTGGAAAAACTTATAGTGAAAATTTCAGGTCTCTATCCCGAATATTTGTCGAGTTATTTGCAAATTTGCCCTCTCGCTCGCGAGCAGCGCCTTTAGTGGTGAAGATGGGAGGTAATATCAGATGACCTAATGTACATGTAAAGTTTGGAGCGGGAAGTTTCACAAGAGCGACATCCACGGCGCCAATTTATAATTGTAACGAATAGTATTGAAAATCAAAATAATAGAATTTTCCAATATCGTTGTGAAAATTTACATTTTTATTTTTATATTTTAAAAACACACAAAGTTTGGAACGGAACGTTTCACAAGAGTGACATCCACGATGGCAATTTATAATTATAACAAATAGTATTTGAATAAAAACATTTAATCGGGTAAAACCCGGGCGTTGCCCGGGTCATTTGGCTAGTCTATATATATAAAATTGAATGTCTGTCTGTGTGTGTGTGTGTGTCCTCTATGAATTCAAAAACCATACATCCAATCGCCGTGAAATTTTGGGATATTATTAGGTGTATCCCCGGAAAGGTTTATAGGAAAAATAATATCTTGAATATCTTAAATATCCTTAGAGTTATTTGCAGATTTGTAGCTTTAACTAGCAAGCAGCGCCACCTTGCGACGGAGATAGGCTTAGGTCTGCCCCCACCCCGCCCCCCGTCCGGCCGCCGGCCAATCAGAGGGATCAAGAGGTCCTGGCGCGCGGAGGGCGGGTGACCTCCGGGAACTACGTCCATCTTCCATAAACGACCATGATTTTATTCAACTTATCGAGTATTTTTCAAGGGACCGGGAAAATATGTAGATAAAACGATGATTTTGTAATGTAGAAAATTAGGAAAGACAAAATTCAGGATGACACGGCACACAGGGACCGGGAAAAAATAATCACTTCATCGAGAGATTCACGACCATGATTTTATTCAACTTATCGAGTATTTTTCAAGGGACCGGGAAAATATGTTCACTAGATAAAACAATGATTTTGTAATGTAGAAAATTATGAAAGACGAAATTCAGGATGACACGGCACACAGGGACCGGGAAAAATGTTCACTTTATCGAGAGATTCAAATTTACGAGTTTCAAATTATCAAAATATATCTTTTTTTTTTATAAGTTTATAGAGAATTGTTTTAACAAATGTTCGTTAGACAAACCTTTACTCGGGTAAAACCTCGGGCGAAGCCGGGTACGTCCGCTAGTATATAATATGCTTCGAGCATTGCTTGTCCGCAAATTGCAAGTAAGCTCGTTATAAAGACGTCATTTCTCGATCTTTTCCAATTCTTTCTAAGGAGATTATTGGATGGTACCGCCCTTAGATGACATCTCTAGCTATATCTCGAGCACTGAGCTGTGATGACAAAGTCCGCCATTGTCCTACGTGACGTGACAATGTTGTGGCAACCCGACATCGATTGCTGCGACAATAGTTTCAAGGTCACCCACCTTGAACTCCACTACATGGACTGGCCGTCTTCTTTGTTTATAGTGTACTATCAATTCCATTCTGTTTGATTATTGACCTGTTTTGGCCTTAACTACACGTTTCATGATTTTCCAGGATGCCTGAATGACCAGTTTTTTTGTCTTTGAGGTACAGCTTGTACCACGCTGATGAGGGCCAACAGCCCGAAACGTGTACGTGGTTAGCTTTTCTTGATTAATCAAGAATGAGTATTTGACAAATTCTGGAATGATTAAAAAATCAACGAATAATTGATATATATATATATTTTTGCTTATCCCTAGTACACGTGGTACAGCCCATGCTAATCATGGTGGGTAGAAGTAGGCGACTGCTTTTACTGTAAGTGCACCACATGTCTACACATGTGAAAAGCAGTTCGACTTTGCGCTTACAAATATGCCAGAGCCCCGTTTGGTTACTTGCACTCGCTGGTGGGGATGGAATTCTGCAATAATCGGGGGCCATTGAAGCATTTTTTTAAACATAAAAAAGTGTCCAATGCGGGAATCGAACCCGGGTCGTAGCGGTCGAAAACCAATGGTTTAGACCATCCTTCCACCGACCCCCTATAGTAGATATTTATTACGATAAATGGCGGAAGCCATCAGTAACTTTCAGTTGCACGATAAGGAGATGCCTTTTTCTTAATTTATGAACCATATCCCAGTACAATGTCACATTTGTACTATTTTTTTTTTTTACATTGACCTTTTGTTTTGTTTGACAATCTGGCTAACCATTTACAGAGCAAAGAAAGCAAACAAGACCTAACATGATATACAATTTTTCTTTTATTGTCTTTTGTTATGTACAACAACAACAACAAAAACCTTTATTAAGACACTATTGTCTTACAAGGGGATTCCCCTAAAAGGTTATATATGTACATGAGTGAGGAGGAAAAGCAATTTAGAGGGGAGGGGGATCAATCAGCCGTTGTCTGTGGAGTTGAGCACTTCTTCTCTCATTTTATCAATCGCCTTGAAAATTTTAAAATATTTATAAACAAATGTTTTATCCAGCAGGAGAGTAGCGAAGATTTTATATACATGTTGTTCATTGTAGTGAGTTGGCCCCGAAATTTCGTGAATTTCCAGTCTCCTTTCCTGTAGAAATGGGCAATGGAATAAATAGTGGACCAAATTGTCTTGGATGCCAACATTGCAGAAGTAGCAATTTAAAGGGTCGCTGTTCCAAAATCTCGTGATATCCTCTCGGAAAAGTAACAATAGAATCCTTTGACGGGCTATAATTTTCAAAGGGAGGTTTGATAGTAAGTAGTCCTCCGTCGTGAAGGAGCTACTTAGAGATTGGTAGCGAATAAAATGAGTTGAGTTTTGTATCTTAGCTCAGTCAAATTGGAGTAGCTGGTCCACTGTGGTTTGAATCTCTTGTTATATACTCTTCTACCTAATCTATATATATATAAATGAATGTCTGTGTGTGTGTGTGTTCTCTATAGATTCAAAAACCATACATCCAATCGCCGTGAAATTTTGGGATATTATTAGGTATATCCCCGGAAAGGTTTTCGAAAAATAATTTCTTGAATATCTTGAATATCCTTAGATTTATTTGCAGATTTGTAGCTTTAACTCGCAAGCAGCGCCACCTTGCGACGGAGATAGGCTTAGGTCTGCCGGATGGACAGTCCAAGTAACCACCGACCAATCAGAGGGGTCAAGATGTCCTGACGCGCGGGGGAAGAGTTGGTGACACAGCTGTGCCAAGTAGACAAGAAAAAAAGGCTCGGCGGGAACTTCGTCCATCTTCCATAAACGACCATGATTTTATTCAACTTATCGAGTATTTTTCAAGGGACCGGGAAAAAATGTTCACTAGATAAAACGATGATTTTGTAATGTAGAAAATTAGGAAAGCCAAAATTCAGAATGACACGGCACACAGGGACCGGGAAAAAATGATCACTTTATCGAGAGATTCAAATTTACGAGTTTCAAATTATCAAAATATATCTATTATTTTCGAGTATTTTTCATGGGACCGGGAAAAAATGTTCACTATATAAAACGATGATTTTGTAATGTAGAAAATAAGGAAAGCCAAAATTCAGAATGACACGGCACACAGGGACCGGGGAAAAATGATCACTTTATCGAGAGATTCAAATTTACGAGTTTCAAATTATCAAAATATATCTATTATTTTTTTTATAAGTTTATAGAGAATTGTTTTAACAAATGTTATTTTTATTATTATTTTATTATTATTTTTTTATAAGTTTATAGAGAATTGTTTTAACAAATGTTCGTTAGACAAACCTTTACTCGGGTAAAACCCGGGCAAAGCCAGGTACATCCGCTAGTATTCAATAAACTTAGGTAGTGTAGTTTCTATTAAAATATATTGTATGCTATTGTTATATATTTGTATAATATTATTGCAGAATTATCATAAGAACTAAAAACATCTCACGGTATATATTGATTACATCACATAACAACAACCAAGTCCTTGGTCAAAACCATATATACATATCGTAATTTAAACAATGTGATATGTAAGTAATAAAGTATGACGTCTTTTCTAGTCGTCTCAAAGTGACACCAGCTTGCTACCGGACACCCGGGGGATCCAGAGAGGGACAAAAAAAGGGGCGTTGGTCCGGATGTTGACAGTTAGTTAGGTTACAGTGGATATTTCGGACAGGCCTGCTGAGTCTTGGTTGTTGCCATCTCACGGCGGCCCTCGTGGCCGCCGTTTTGGCTCCTCTCTGCCTCCGCGGCTTCATGCAGGACGCCGAGCTTTCCTCAGTTAATCCTCAACTTTCACCTGGTCCTGGTGCCACGTGAGACGTACTAGGAGAGCGTCTTTTGATCCCAAACTTTGTCATTACTGTCCCGTGCGGACTTCCCACTCTGCACGCCTTGCCACTCAACTCAGACTGCTTCCAACTCACTTGTTGGCTTACCCCGGGTTTACGACATATATATTATATATTACATCTCTATTTTGCTTGTTGTTTCATTCCTTTTATAGATATGCAAATACGGTATACAAGTTCGTTTCAAATTTTTTACATCTCCTTTTCTCTTTAGGTAAAGAATTTAAGGATAAGATGCAAGGTATTAATAAAGGCTTATGTCGGAAGAGACCAAAAAAAGAAAAGATTGTAAAAAAAATTGAGACATAAATTAATTGTACTTAGAGTAGGCAGGTCATATTCTGTGTTATTTAATTAAAGTAAATAAGAAGGACGTAACCAATTTAACTTTACATATTATTTATTAATAATAGTAATTATACAAAACAAATCTTGGTATATGTTTTTACATGAAAACAACAAAAACGATATTAAAACATTAAATACATACAAGTTCCTTTTCAAACTCAGACTCATCTATAGCTATTGTTACTCTGTAATATTCCAACATTCTGGAGGTAGTGAGCGACAAGATCTGATGAATTTAACATAATGACCTTTATTATGATAATATGATACATAAAATTGAACTATTTTCAATCGAAGTAATTATCTTTAACTATTATGTTAATCACCAAAAATCATATCCTTCTATTGTAAAAATCTCCTCAGCGGCGAAACACACGATCTACGTATTTTTCGTAGATCACGAAATACGTGGTGTCGCTGGAGACCCACTGGTGATTCTCCACCAAACTCTGCAGCGCTGGCAGAGGCGCCATTATCTTTGTACATAGTATCATGTATATATGTGGTAAAACGGGTGAAATAATGTTTTGAGTTGATTGATAATTATTGAGGTGTTGGCGCAGTCGTTGGTGCTGAGTGGACAGGTGTTCACAACAGGGGAAAATAACGAAGGCAAAATTTGATGGGGTTGAATAAAGGCAATTAATCGGAGGAGAGAAGGGTTTGAGAGGTTGAGCGAAGTTGACTATTGGCTGTAACTGTTCACATGATGATAGGATTGACTTATCTGAAAGGTTGAGCGGATGAGGATGACTCCAGAGTGCCAGGTGCTAACTCGATGCTGTCCAAATGCTAACTCCTTATTCTGTGTTCTCGATTTAAGAAGAAAGCTCTTCTTCCTTTTCATTGGTTGACCGTTCGTGACGTGTAAGTTCGCTATAGGTCCTTGACTAACGAGCTACTCCCTGATTGGTTTTTGCTACGTCTTTGTCTTTTGGACATGTTTTAACCTGACCAGGAAGTGCTAGTTTGTTGAACTCAACTTTTACGAGTTCCGGGATAATAAAAACCCTGCTAATGATTGTTCTTTCTCTAGGCCTTCTCTCTCCAAATTGTTAAGCCTTGTTCTTTATTAAATCTTTGAAACATACATTTCATACATATTGGATCGGGTTTGCATCTAGCTATGTACAAATTATGACAGATGCGCCCCCTACATGTGAAGAATTTACGAAGGGGTTTAGCCTGAGTGAGTTCTGTAAAGGAAAATAAAATAATTTTGTGTGAAAATTAATTGGTTATAGGGAGGTTATATACAAGCATTGGTAAGGATATAAGAGATAAAAGAGAATGGTATTAATGATATATAGCTTGCTTATAGTTAGTAGAAATCAAAAATTTGTAATTGTAAAACATAAGAATGAATACTATGGTACATAGTGGGAAAAAAGAACAATTGCCTAATTACTATTTTGCTCGAGATTGGGAAGGAAATCGAGGGAATTCCATGAGGTCTTCTGAGAAATCAAAATAAAAATAAAAAATAAAAGTTGATCGAAATCAAAGTGAAGGCTTGGTTGGAAAAAAAAAAGAAAAATGCCTTGTTGCGTGGTGAGAGAAAAAAAAAAAGAAAAAATGCTTTGTTGCATTGGTGAAAAAGAAAAATGCCTAATTATTTTTCTGCTCGAGATTGGGAAGGAAATCGAGGGAATTTCATGAGGTCTTTTGAGAAATCAAAAATAAACTAAAAATAAAGGTTGAATGAAATCAAAGTGAAGGCTTGGTTGAAGAAAAAAAAAAGAAAAAGCCTTGTGGTATGGTGAGAAAAAAAAAAGAAAATGCTTTGTTGCGTTGGTGAAAAAGAAAAATGCCTAATTACTTTTCTGCCCGAGATTGGAAGGAAATCGAGGGAATTTCATTAGGTCTTTTGAGAAATCAAAAAAAAATAAAAATAAAAGTTGAACGAAATCAAAGTGAAGGCTTGGTTGAAGTAAAAAAAAAAAGAAAAATGCCTTGTTGCGTGGTGAGAAAAAAAAAAAGAAAAAATGCTTTGTTGCGTTGGTGAAAAAAAAAAGAAAAATTGCTTTGTTGCATTGGTGAAAAGAAAATAATTGCCTAATTACTATCCTACTTGAGATTGCGAAGGAAATCGAGGGGGTTTCATTAGGTCTTTTGAGAAATCAAAATAAAAAAAAAATAAAATAAAAGTTGAATGAAATCAAAGTTGAATGCTTGGTTGCATAAAAAAAAAGAAAAATGAAAAAGATTTTTTGTAAATTAAAGGATAATCTAATGTCTAAATTTAACCGAAAACCAATGAGTTTTCGTTGATAAAAATGGAACTATGATAAAATAAAAGAGGTGGTAAATAATATGGTAAATAATTGCTAAAATAAGTGATAATAAATTGTATTAAAATTGATAAATTGGATTAAGTGTTTTGATTTTAATATTAGAAAATAATGTAAATGAATGATATATAATAAAGAAAATGTATAGCGAGGTTCACAACTCGCTTTGTATCTACATGCCACAATCTAGTTTTCGCAATAAATTAATTATGCCCCATAGATTTTTTGTCTTTTCCTGTGCGACACTTGGGTAGAAACGTGATCTGTCCCAAGTGCGAATTTATGTTATGTATACATGTATACATATATACATGTATACATGGGAATCTAAATAACCTTTTCGTGTGCCTTTTGTCTTTGTGTCGTGTTGTATTTTGAGATCTCAATGCCGAATGTTGTGTGTTAATATGTCTCGAGCCTTAATGCGTTCTAGGGATTTTTATGCGATTCCCTAGGGCACTTAAGATGTGCTCGCCCAATATCCACTTTATTATATTGGGTGTCGGTACTTAAATCAAAACCTTGAATACAGGATTCGAGGGGAATCCTCGGTCCTTCTAAAAGGTTGTTTAATCCTTTTGGGAGAAAACGTAAGCTCGAGAGCTTAGTTACCTAAAATCCTAACATTAAGTGGTAGTTTGCGTGTTTTTGTTCGTAATTGACCTTGAGATATACGTGTTTTTTAAAACTAGCGTCTGTGTGTGACGTGGGTTGAATGTGACGTAATTTTGGAAGTCTGTAAGGAATAATAAGAATTAATAAGAATAGACATGTGAATTCATTAGGAATGTTTGTGTATAACGTGTTAATTTTCTCGTGATAATATGATTGAATTATGTTTTTGTAAAAGTCGATATGTAGCTTGAATGGGGAATGGAAACTGGACGAAATTTAGAGAAGTCCACAGCTTGACCTCAATTTAGTCGAGGGGCCCCACTGTAATTAGAAACCGGAAGCGGGGGGCGATGTGGAGGAACAAACAAGATCCCTCCCCGAGGTGACTCCCAATTTATCCCCGCTCTATTTGCACGTAGCTGCTGGCCGGGGTCTTTGTCGCTGCGACTCAAATGATCCTCACTTCCTCTGCCTCCTAATTGATTTTGTGCAGGTCTAATTATCCTTTCTAATTGGATTTTTTCTAATGGTTTTGTACGTTGCCTACTGGGTTTGGGGGTTTTCCTCTGAGTTTGTCTAGATTTTCAGCGAGAATGTCCCCTAGAATACTAAGGAGTTTTACAAGTGCTTGGCCTATATGAGAGACTGAATTTAAGATGGAGTTTCCTATATGAAAAGCTGAATTTAAGATGGAGTTTCCTATATGAAAAACTGCCTCTTGCAGCTGGAAAATTCTATGAGAAGATAGGGTATAAATGAATATTTGAATGATGGATAAGAATGGGACGAGTCCATAGGGTAGAGATAGTAGACAAATAACAAAAATCAGATGAAAGATGGGGTATCGACGCATCTTCTCCCATATTGGTGTTATGAACTGTGGCTCTGGAGTATCTGTTTGAACCTTATTTATTTTTGGCCGTTCAATGTCGCGCTGCTTGTTATCGTTAGAGAGTGGCGTGGATCGTTTTTTGGACAAAATGGTAGGATTTGAATGATTGTCAGGTTCGCAGTTCGCCTGTTTGGTGGTCAATGGTCCTGTTAAAGCAGTGTTGGTCGTAGTTGGTTTAAGTGGAGATGTGTAATCGTTTCTCTGTCGTAGGTGATGTAATTTCGGCATTGTTTGTATTGTGTGTGTGATATGCTTTGTGTACGAATTTTGTACGATTTGTGGGTGGTATCGGTGTCTTTTTGGAAAGGTTGATTGGATTCATCGATACTTCTAGCGAATCGGCAGGTGGGACAGGTTTTTACCTGTTTTGCAATGTCTTGTGTCATGTTCTGCCAATAATAGTGTGAAGAGATGAGTCTCGTCGGCTTTGAGATGTTTGGATGGTGATGTTGGGTATGGACGGACTTAAGAAGTCTGGCTGTGAGTGAATTTGGGACTATAGTTTCAGTTACACCTTTTCGGGAGAAGGTATGCAATCCATTGTGATCCATAGTCATGCAAGATTTTCCCGACGGGGAAGACTGATGGCTCTTTATGAGTGATGCATCTAAAAAGCCACAAAATGGGATACGAGTTACAACGCCCGTTTCATATTGTTGAACTCCCTTTATGCTACGGACCTCATATTCGTATCTTGACAGCCTTAATCTCCACCGAAACAATCTGCCTGACGGGGCTTTGATCTCTTTCAACCACTGCAATGCGGGATGGTCAGAAACTATTGTAAACCTTCTGCCCATTAGACAGGCGCGGAAATTATCCACACTTTCCACAATGGCTAGGCATTGTAGTTCCAAGTTTGAATAACTTCGCTCGTGAAGTACGCAGAGAGCGGCTGAAATGCTGGACTGTGTATGTCTTCCATCAGGGTAGACTTGTTTGAGAACGCCTGCAATGCCGAGTGTTGAGGCGTTTACAGTACACCTGGCATGGCAGACCTTCCTGGTAAAGGTGTAATGTGGGGTGTGTGGTAAGGCTTTCTTTCAGGCTAGTGAACGCTTTCTGACATTCGTCATCCCAGATTCACATGACATCTCTTTTTAGAAGGTTGACAAGTGGCGTCCGCAATCGGGCGTGGTCTGGAATGAACTCTTTATAAGCGTTCACAGCGCTTAGGAAAGATCGCAATGTTTTTCGACTGTGTGGTTGTTTGGTGACGTGAA
Organism: Cordylochernes scorpioides; assembly: GCA_030710605.1. NCBI lineage: Eukaryota > Metazoa > Arthropoda > Arachnida > Pseudoscorpiones > Chernetidae > Cordylochernes > Cordylochernes scorpioides. Next base: position 150,889,690 of record CP092864.1, read on the forward strand.
TTTTTTCTATGTTTTGTGTAGACGGGATGGTTGTGTTATTAATGGTTGTGCATGTGTTACCGTTGTGTGATGACGTATGGACGCGTGTGTTTTTAGCGTGAAAACCGTCCTGTTGGATGGATGTTGTCTGTGTATTGTTGTTGTGAGTATCGTGTTTGTTGCGGTGTACACTTGTGTGATTGTTGCGTGACGACGTATGGTCACGTATGAGCCCTATGTGGGGGTTGTGCGAGCTGTCCTGCTGTATGGACATGTTTTGGGCATTGTGGTTGTAAGTTGAAGCCGTTGTGGCTTCGTGAGTTGAGGGCATATAGTAATGGCAATTGGCTTTAGTAAAAAAGTTGTGTGGTGCGTGATTAGATTTGTGCCATGTAGATAATTGTGTATTGTTCAATGGATGCACGCAATGGTTGCCATGTGTGAAAGATTTGGGTGCAGTGCAAGTCCTATGGGACATGTTTGGCATAGCCAGTACGTGCATTCATTTGGTACATGGTTAAGGTGATAGGTGGGGTTAGACAATGGGACGTCAAGTTGGAAAATAGTGCCGTTGTTATAATCTGTTACTAATTTGAAATGGTGGAGAGTATTTACGCTGAGAATTCCAAATGGCAGCGATGCGTCTACCACGTGGAAGTTCTCTTTTCGGGATATTTTACCTATTGTCAGAGGAGAGAGAAGAGTCAATTTACCTATTATTTTGTAAAACCATTTAGGCTTGGTAGATCTAGGGAATGCTTTTTAAGACTTAAATTAGGAAGGTGAATTTTTAACATATAGTATAAATGATATGGCACTACGTTAGAACCTGCGTCTGGGTCAATTAGAAAGGTGCATGGTAGGTCATGGGTCAGAAACAGTTCCAATGTCAATTTTTTGACGCCAAAGGGTGTCTCTGGCTTGGGATGGCTGCCTGGGACGCCTGGCATGCTGGATCGGGACCGTTTGCACTGTCCGCGAACTCGAATGGTGAATTCGGGCCGTTTGCACTGCCCTTTTGTTCGAATGTCGAGCTGGTTGGGGTGGTACAGTCCACCTACTTGCGTTTTTCCGGGTGCTGGTGCAGGGATACGGCATGGCGGGTGATGACTCTCCGGCGGGCGGCATCAGGTCGTTGGTGGCGGCGCGATCCATCTCTCTGCCTGCGGCGGCGTGGTGGTCGGTTGTCCCGCGGGCGGAGCTCCGGTACGCCGTCTCTTGTTGCGTCGCGTTGACCTCTCGGAGGGCTGCAGCTAAATGAAAAATAATCGCCGTTAGGGTGCGTCGTGTCGCTTCTCTCTCCGCTAGTTTCTTGTCCTTGCCGTTCGTCGCTTGCTCTCGCTTGTTCTCCATCATTATCCTGTCGACTAAACTTTATATGTGGTAAAACGGGTGAAATAATGTTTTGAGTTGATTGATAATTATTGAGGTGTTGGCGCAGTCGTTGGTGCTGAGTGGACAGGTGTTCACAACAGGGGAAAATAACGAGGGCAAAATTTTGATGGGGTTGAATAAAGGCAATTAATCGGAGGAGAGAAGGGTTTGAGAGGTTGAGCGAAGTTGACTATTGGCTGTAACTGTTTACATGATGATATAATTGACATATCTGAAAGGTTGAGCGGATGAGGATGACTCCAGAGTGCCAGGTGCTAACTCGATGCTGTCCAAATGCTAACTCCTTATTCTGTGTTCTCGATTTAAGAAGAAAGCTCTTCTTCCTTTTCATTGGTTGACCGTTCGTGACGTGTAAGTTCGCTATAGGTCCTTGACTAACGAGCTACTCCCTGATTGGTCTTTGCTACGTCTTTGTCTTTTGGACATGTTTTAACCTGACCAGGAAGTGCTAGTTTGTTGAACTCAACTTTTACGAGTTCCGGGATAATAAAAACCCTGCTAATGATTGTTCTTTCTCTAGGCCTTCTCTCTCCAAATTGTTAAGCCTTGTTCTTTATTAAATCTTTGAAACATACATTTCATACATATTGGATTGGGTTTGCATCTAGCTATGTACAAATTATGACATATATATATATAGATGGAAAATTTACCGGGGAGGAAATTGATCCATAGAAGCATAGAGCGCCTCTCCCGTCAAACACCTCTTTGGTAGATTGTGAAGATTCCATTAGATCCCGTGTGGATCTCATGGAATAAAGTCCGCCCTAGACTGACGAGGGCCATTAGCCCGAAAACATGGTCTCTAGGTGGACGCTTTTCAGTTTGCCAAAGTTGGTGTTGTGACTTTGTCACCGACCCGATACCGCTAGTTGCGGGCGACGGTCAATAGATGGCGTCAGGTTTTGACGTTTATTTTGACGGGAGAGGCGCTCTATACATAGTATATTTTAAACTGTATAATAATAACACTTTTAGTATATGTCACATATCTTCCAATTAGTTAAAGCCTATACCTTAAAAGATCCTGCCCTTATTTTGGAATGAGCACCGTTTCTGTTTGCTACTACCCCCATATTTTGTATATATGCTATATCTTTATTGATAATACCTGTAAACCCCTATTTGTATGTAACACTAAAAATGTTGACGTCAAAATAAAGATCCAAAGAGTGTTCGGTCAGCTGGTGGCAGGGACAGAGGGGAGGAAAAAGGCAACGCCCAACCCATGTGGGGCCCCGAGGGAAATCTTGATAGACGATCCCTGTAAACAGGACAACTCTGTCCCGTGGGCTGTCCCCGACCACTCTCGGTGCTAACATCTAGCCCTGCCTCTGCTTCTTGTTGTCCGCGTGTGGGAAGAACATCAACACTCGCCTCACGTACACCATTGCCAGCTTATACATACGTTGACATTTGCAACAATATTACATATATATGAATATCTTTTTTTAATTAGTGTACTTTTGCATGTATTGACAAGATGTCAATAAAATTATATTGATAGATATCATTACCACCAGAGTTTTAGCCTTAGTGAAGATATTCACAATCATTTCAAATTTGATTTTAGAAAGATGAGAGACAATTATATGCTCAGTTTAAAAAATTGCATAATTACATTCAATAATTCTTCTTTACTGAATTCACTTGAATATAAGACAGTGGAGGATTCAAGTTGATTTTGTGGTATTGAGGAACAAACCTCAAGACATCTACTGATCTTAGCATTTCAGGATTATAGAATGAAGAATGAATTAGTTGTTTGTGAACTTAACGATTTCCGATAAAAAAATCATATTTAAAGTTCAATTCATTTTGTAAATACATTCTAAACTTTCTACAAAATCTGGATCTCTAATATTTTCTTGCGTTGAATAATGTAAATAACTTATGTAAATAAACTTTTCTCCTTGTTTGGCGCAAGTATCCCTTGCGGGATATAGCGCTTTGGAAATAAAATAATTGTAATTGTAATATGAAATGTTGTACACAGACACACACACATGTGGTGAATATATCGTCGCTACAACTGCAAACTATCGAATGTGAAAATCGGTACTTTTCAGGAGAAGATAAAACTCCAATAGTTGTGAACCCAAAATCAGCCCATTGTCCAATGTAAAAAATCCTTCACATTCAATACATCGTCAAAGGTTTTTCCAGCGTTCCTAATGAAGCTAGAGATTCGACGATTTGCCATAAGACGTGCCGTTCCCAATGCAAATTGAAAATTGAATTTTTCACATTCGATAGTTTGCAGTTGTAGCGACGATATAAACACTAGACGAATGGCCCGGGCAACGCCCGGGTTTTACCCGAGAGCGTATATATTTTAAAAATGTTTTAATTAAAATACTATTCGTTACAATTATAAATTGGCGCCGTGGATGTCTCTCTTATGAAACGTCCCGCCCCAAACTGTGTTGTCTTGAAAATATAAAAATAAAAATGTGAACGGAAAAATATGTCCAGGGTAGCCTAGTGGTCATGGCATCTGCCTGGTAAGCGGAAGGTCGTGGGTTCGATTCCCATCCCTTGACACTTTTTTTATTTTATCCATTCTGACCAAAATCTATCCGTGAACTTCACACAGTGAACTCCACACAGACGGAATAAGGCAATTATATAAGTATATAATCCAAATTGTGCCTTATCACACACTATTTTTTTATTTGGCCTTATTACCTTGTGTTTATAATATATGACGTAATGCCGGCGGCGCGCGCTTGTTGGCTGCCGGCGAGCACGTGACCTCCCTGTGCGCGCGCATCCGTGACAGCGATGAGGAATTGAGGAAAGACGGTCGTGACTATATATATTAATAATAATAATATAATAATAATAATTATTATTATTATCATTAGATAATGATAATGATCATAATGATGATGCGCGCGCATCCGTGACAGAGATGAGGAATTGATTGAGGAAAGACGGTCGTGACTATATATGTTGATAATAATAATAATAATAATAATAATATAATAATAATAATAATTATTATTATTATCATTAGATAATGATAATGATCATAATGATGATGCGCGCGCATCCGTGACATGACGGTGGAAAGACGGTCGTGACTATATATGTTGAAATGATAATGATCATAATGATGATGCGCGCGCATCCGTGACATGACGGTGGAAAGACGGCCGTGACTATATATGTTGATAATAATAATAATAATAATAATATAATAATAATTATTATTATTATCATTAGATAATGATATTGATCATAATGATGATGCGCGCGCATCCGTTACATGACGGCGGAAAGATGGTCGTGACTATATATGTTGACTAGACGAATGGCCCGGGCAACGCCCGTGCGTATATATTTTTAAAATGTTTTAATTAAAATACTATTCGTTACAATTATAAATTGGCGCCGTGGATGTCTCTTTTGTGAAACGTCCCGCCCCAAACTGTGTGTGTCTTGAAAATATAAAAATAAAAATGTGAACGGAAAAATATGTCCAGGGTAGCCTAGTGGTCATGGCATCTGCCCGGTAAGCGGAAGGTTGTGGGTTCAATTCCCATCCCTTAACACTTTTTTTATTTTATCCATTCTGATCAAAATCTATCCGTGAACTTCACACAGACAGAATAAGGCAATTATATAAGTAGTTAATCCAAATTGTGCCTTATCACACTATTTTTTTATTTGGCCTTATTACCTTGTGTTTATAATCTATGACGTAATGCCGGCGGCGCGCGCCCGTTGGCTGCCGGCGAGCACGTGACCTCCCTGTGCGCGCGCATCCGTGACAGAGGCGGCCGATGAGGAATGAGGAAAGACGGTCGTGACTATATATATTAATGACCCGGGCAACGCCCGTGTTTTACCCGATTGAATGTTTTTATTCAAATACTATTTGTTACAATTATAAATTGGAGCCGTGGATGTCACTCTTGTGGAACGTCCCGCTCCAAACTTTACATGTACATTATGTCAGCTGGTATTACCCCTCATTTTCACCGCTAGAGGCGCGAGCGAATTGACTTTTTGTAAATATACATAATTATAAAGATAGAAGCTTCTATAGAAGATAATGATCATAATGATGATGCGCGCGCATCCGTGACATGAGGAATTGAGGAAAGACGGTCGTGACTATATATATTAATAATAAAATAATAATAATAATATAATAATAATAATTATTATTATTATCATTAGATAATGATAATGATCATAATGATGATGCGCGCGCATCCGTGACATGAGGAATTGACGGTGGAAAGACGGTCGTGACTATATATGTTGATAATAAAATAATAATAAAAATATAATAATAATAATTATTATTATTATCATTAGATAATGATAATGATCATAATGATGATGCGCGCGCATCCATGACATGAGGAATTGACGGTGGAAAGACGGTGGTGACTATATATGTTGATAATAATAATAATAATATAATAATAATTATTATTATTATTATCATTAGATAATGATAATGATCATAATGATGATGCGCGCGCATCCGTGACATGACAGTGGAAAGACGGTCGTGACTATATATGTTGATGTGTTGAATCTGTATATGACTGGTGGTCTTAATAAAGCTGTATGTACGAGGGGTGTCCCATAAGTCCGTGGCCCGACATATAAAGAAAATGACTAATAAAATGAGTATGATTTATTTTTCAGCATGATCCCCTTTAAGGTCTATACACTTTTTCCAGCGATGTTCTAATGCTTTTATGCCCTTCAAAAAGAACGATGTTCCAAGTGACTCAAAAAATGAGGTTACAACATCAATGACCTCTTCATCTGACCTAAAATGACTGCCAGAAAGTGATTTTTTTCAAATGAGGAAATAGGTGAAAGTCAGACGGAGCTAGATCTGGTGAATAGGGTGCATGTGCTAAAAGTTCAAAGCCATAATCATAAATAGTAGCCATGGCTTGCAGCGACCGATGACTCGGAGCATTGTCTTGATGGTAAACAATCTTCCTGGACAACATTCCTCTTCTCTTTTCCTTGATAGCTTCTCGTAGTTGCTTCACAAGATTTGCATAATAATTGCCAGTGATGGTTTGACCCTTATTCAGAAAGTCTAGAAGAAGTACAACCCTCGGGATCCCAAAAGACAGACACCATAACCTTTCCTGCTGATGGAACTGTCTTGGCTTTCTTGGTGGGAGGGGAACCGGAGTGTCTCCATTGCATGGCTTGTTGCTTGGACTCTGGTGTAAAGTGATGGGCCCAAGTCTCATCCATGGTAACAAATCTACTGACAAATTCCTCTGGGTTGGCTTCAAATAACGCAAGATTGTCCGAAAATAACTTTCTCCTTACTGTCTTTTGATCGGGTGTCAAAGGTTTTGGGAACCCAACAGGCAGAAAGCTTCCCGAAGTCCAAGTGTTCTCTCATAATCCGATCCACTGTTGTTTTTGGAATACCAAAGGTCTCTTCTATCCGACGAAATGTCATTCTTCTGTCTAACATAACCAAAACATGTATCTTGTCGATGTTTTCTTGAGTAACTGACTCAACAGGTCTTCCTGGTCGATGTTCGTCTTCGGTGCTGATCCTCCTTAATTTAAACGCAGCTACCCATTTTTTTTTACTGTGCTATAGGAAGGAGCATCTTCCCTTAATGTATCCACCATACCTCATAGATTTCCTTCGGCGACATTCCTTTCTTACAAAGATATTTTATTACAGCACGAATCTCGTTTATCTCCATTTTAGATGATACTGTTTCTTGTCCTCTTTCAGAACCCATAACAAAAAAAAAAACGGTTAGTTGTAGAAACTTAAAAATTTACATATCTTTATACAAGGCTTTAATGGGTATATATGGTAAAATTTATTATTTTCAAATATTTCTTTCTCGTGGTCGGGCCACGGACTTATGGGACACCCCTCGTATGTGTGGATTTCAGTTGATTCCCAGAAGCACCAGAATTCTGAACACCTTTCCTTCAAGAAAGTAGATTGACCTATTTTTCTAGGAGGACGCCCGAAGTTTCCTCTCCAAATTTGTTTCTATTTTTACCCTTTAATGATGATATCATATTGGTTAATATTATAGGAACCCAACCAAATGACTGCTTAAAATAATCAGTTACAGTAGAACCTCTATGAGAGGACACTCGCGTTAGAGGACTCCTCTCTATAAAGGACAGTTTTCATCACCAATACAGTAGAACAACCTCCATGAAAGGACACTCGCGCTAGAGGACACCTCTCTATAAAGGACAGTTTTCATCACCAATACAGTAGAACAACCTCCATAAGAGGACACGCGTGTTAGAGGACACCTCTCTATAAAGGATAGTTTTCATCACCAATACAGTAGAACCTCCATGAGAGGACACTCGCGCTAGAGGACATCTCTTTATAAAGGACAGTTTTCGTCACCAATACAGTAGAACAAGCTCCATGAGAGGACACCTCTCTATAAGGGCAGTTTTCATCACCAATACAGTAGAACAACCTCCATGAAAGGACACTCACGCTAGAGGACACCTCTCTATAAAGGACAGTTTTCATTGTCAAAATTGCCATTTTTACTACTTAGTAAATCTCCGGTAAGAGGACACCTTTCCCTAAAGAACACTTTGGCTCTGCAATTAGGTGTCCTTTACAGAGAGGTTCTACTCTATTAAATAATTTATATATTTTTTAATACAATGACATAGAATTGAAATAAGAGAGAAGTAAAGGATAATTTGTAATGAGATTTCAGATTAGTAGGAAAGATACAATCACGGACAAAACTTAAGGAAGTTGTACCTTTTAGCATGTATATCAGGATTCAGACAATAACTCTGAAAGATATTACTCATGGACAAAACTTAAGGAAGTTGTACCTTTTAGCATGTATATCGGGATTCAGACAATAACTCTGAAAGATACACTCATGGACAAAACTTAAGGAAGTTGTACCCTTTAGAATGTATATCAGGATTCAGACAATAACTCTGAAAGATACACTCATGGACAAAACTTAAGAAATTTGTACCTTTTAATACATATATCAGAATTCAGACAATAACCTTGAAAGACACACTCATGGACAAAACTTAAGGAAGTTTTACCTTTTAGCATGTATATCGGGATTCAGACAATAACGCTGAAAGATATGATTGTAGGGACTTTGACTGTTGCAATTTTGGATTGTTGGGATTTTAAGTTTTCGAAATTTCGGCTGTCAGGACCCGAGCCAGATTCCCCCAATATTTCTCCTATCAGAATACCAGGAATTTATTTTAATTAGAAAAAGAAACCGTGTATATATTGGTAAGTTTCTGATGCGAGTGGATTATATATAAATGGAAACACAATTTCTTTATAAATAAAGTAAATTTTATTAAGAATTCAAAATAAAAAAGCTATACTAATATTTGTGTGAGCTCACAATATATACATTTACAAAATTATGTAATAATAAATAATTCCGAAATAGGGAATATATATTTTTCTTTATATATGTTTGTGTGCAAAAATTATATTAATATAATACAACACATATATATATTGGGTTTTATGTTCTACTGTTAATTCAACTATATATATATACTGACGAAAATGATTTTTATTGAGAATAGTTCTATTGTATAAATATATACATTTCACACACAACTTTGAATAAAAATTTGAATTTTAATGGGAACTTTTTAATTTCTTGTATATTCTCTCATTTCCATATTTTAAAAATATAAGCTATTTTACCAAATTTCCAAAATTTATACATCTTTATTTATAGAAAAATAACTATTATTTATAATACCTTATTAGATATAAAATATGGACTTAATGTATAGGCTTTACAACACTTTGAAGACATTTTGATATTTGTATTGTATATACAATGAGTTTTATTTAAATTTTAAAAAATCAAGGTGTGCTTAAAATTAAAACTAACTTTAACTGTGCGTAACCCCAAGTGGAATTATAATTTAAAAGATTGCAAAAAACAAATAAATAAATAAAATTGAAAATATTTTATTTAAAGTTGTGTGTATATATGAAATGCTATATATGCAATGAATTATTCAGAGCAAAAAATAACATTATATAAACATAATATCTTATGCATTATTTAAAATTAAATGTTCAAATTTCATTGTTCATATTGTGTGTAAAACGTATTTCAATAAAATTTTTATTTCAAAAATGAAAAATACGAAACTCGTAACAATTTTTGCTATATTTTTTTAATTTCGAAATGAGAAAATTAAAATAATGAAAATTCCATTAGAAATTCTAACTCATAAATTTCCAATATTTAAATAATTGATGATACAAATTATACAATTTATTTTAAAATGAAATATATTCATTGAATAAGTAAATTAAGCTCACAATATTTTTTATTTTGTAAATTAAGCATAAAATTGATATTTTTTTTCATTTAAAGTTTTTCCATGTTGAAAAATCTCATTGAAAATTCTAACACATGAATTATATTTTAAAAAATAATAATAGTAAGTGAGCTGATAAAAATTTATATTTTATATTTTTTAATCGTTCTGAAAATAGAGCAATCCATACTTAAATCATTAGATAATAAAAAGGAATATATTGGATTGAATAAAATATTGTATATAGTGTATACAAAAATGTAATGCCTCGATAGAGGCTGGCGTTCAGCCAACCGAAATATTGGCAAATAAATCTTTTATTGAATCCAATATATGCCTTTTTACACACACACTATCAAAATATTTTTAAATATTACACCAAATTAAGTTGAACTACAATGCCCATTTGAAACTTAGGCTTATTTCGAATCTAAAATATGTACATGAAGGTGTTCACCACGCTTGACTAGCTTATCTAGGCAACCTTATTGATGATGTTTGGACTGGATTGGTCTAATGGCTTCTTGAATAGAGACCCGTGTATGTACAAATTGAAAAATAAACATTATAGGAAGACCTTCAAGTTTTTTTAAATGCTAAGATTGATTGTGTTATAAAATCAGATTCTTTATATAAAACTTGAGTGAAAAAGAATGATTTAATAAATAATATTGTTGTGAAAGATTCTATGAAAAGTGTTAATTTATTTTGCTATTGAAAATATATACAGAAATGTATTGGTGATGTCGTAGTCTCCTTTGGAGAATGTAACAAAGATCCTGATGTTTTCGTTGCGAAACATAATTTAAGTGAATGCTTGGTTTGATCTATTTGAATGAGACATGATATTATCTTTGTATATTATTAAAGTGGGATTCATAAGGTATTTAGAAGCATGTAAATTATTTGAAAAATTTTCTTGTAGTAGTTTTAAATTGTCTGTGTGCTTTGAAAAACTAAAGGTAAGTAAAGAGTGGCGGAGAAAGGTTGAAGGGTTTTGGAGGGATTGTTTTTGCTGAACGCATCAACAAGATGCATATTCATATATCTAAAGATCCTAGAGGAATGCAAACTAGGAAAGTTGTACTTAAAGTATTGTGAGCAAATCAGAATGGCACAGTTCAAATGATGACAAGACGACCAAACAAACACACTAAGGTTGGTCCTTACAGAATTTCTTATCTCTCCAGGTTCCTACCGGGACGTCAGCAGTTCATCTCATCCGTCCCTTCCAAGCAGTCGAGGTAGCCATCGCAAACACGAGTGGGAGGCACGCATTTGCCCAGCTTGCATCGTTTTCCCGGGCAAATTGGATTGGGATCTGGGGTAAGAGTATCCTGGTTTCCTGCACCGAGAGGTTAGCTGTGGGCTACACAGGCGGTAGTGACGGAGCTACGTACCGACGACAGCGTCGATCCACGCACGATACTTGGCTACCTTGGTGTACACCCCCGGGCGACCAGGCCGCGCACAGCCGTCCCCGTTGCTGGTCACACCTACCACGGTCCATCTGCCTTCATCCTGACACAGCAGCGGACCCCCGGAGTCCCCCTGGATCACATTGCCAGCTGATACCTACTTCCATTATTCCCTAGTTGAATAAAACTTTCTATATTTTAAAAATAAGGCTTATTTTGGATTGTAATAAGATTATTTATTAATCCGATATTTCGATGGACCAATCTTCCATCTTTTACGAGGTATTTTGCCGTGAAGCACGCAGCAGGTCGCGTGCCCCAGGTGAGCCACTAGACGTCCTGCACGCTTATTGGGCGATAAACCATCTAATATATACATTTTAAACAACACGTGACCTTGCTGTGTGCTTCATAACAAAATACCTCGTAAAAGATGGACGATTGGTCCATCGAAATATCGGATTAATAAATAATCTTATTACAATCCAAAATAAGCCTTATTTTAAAAATATACATATATTATGGATTGTTCTATATTCAGAACTTTCTATATATATATATAGAACACTGGACACTTTTATTTTTCCGTTCGCCATTACTCTTCATATTTTCACCCTCTCATACTTCATTCAAAAAGTTAGAAATAGTAAATATTTCTCTTTAAAATAAATATTGATTTTTCATAAAAAAAAAAAGAAACTTATGCGGTGTAACTTTAAGTATTGTTTATAATCACCCGCCGCAGTCCTTATAATATATATATATAAATTATCTTACACATTTCATTCGCGTTTTATTCAAACTAAAGCAGACTACTTATGCATGATTGTTATTTTTTTTTAAATATGCAGTAACAGACCTACTATATATATGTTGTACAAATGAGTATAGCCGACAACATCACAGTGGACTTCTCATCCAACATGCAGTCATAGGCCGAAAGTGAAGGCGCACTAGCGTGAAGATAAAAGAAGACCACACGCATATGAACATGGTTAACTCGGTTTAGGGGTGGTTTCCGGGAAAGGTGACACTAAGGGGGAGTCCTGTCAAAGACTCAGAGAGCCCCGGCTTATATCATAATGGTGACGTCAGAGGGGGAGGACGTCCAATCAGGGATCGCCACGACCAATGTCTATAAATCTTTCTTGTTTATGCTATCCTTCCCGGCTCACCGTCCCTTTCTCTCCGGGTATCCGTTTTATTGACGCCATTTTGTAGTTACATATGTAGTTACATATGAGCTTGATTTTATATACAACATATACAATACGACATATATATATATAAATATAGGGAAGTTTCTTGACTATGGCTTTGATTTTGACTTAAAAACTTATTTAAAAAATGTATTTTATCTATTATTTAGTTAGTTTTTAGTCGTGAATTTGCAGAAATTAATCAAAAGTTCACTGGGGATTAGGCCTTAAACAGAAGGGAGGTGTGCTCGCGGCGGATTGGTCAATGTAATGGGCGTAACACAAGACTTAAAAAGAAATTTGTTCATTCCTGGCCATTCCGACCACCCAGAAGTCTGAAAATTTGTACACTTGTATTGTTCATTAGAGACTGAGTGAGTCTTAAAATTTTCATACTTCTATGTTATTTTTCTTAAGAAAATTCAGGCTGTGCAAGATTCGACATGTTTCTGTGGATTGGGGGAACAAACATCAATACATCTCTTGCTAGAGTGCCCTGTCTTTCAAGATTACAGAGTCAACAACGGTTTAATAGCTTTAGGCCTTAGTGATTTAATTTCAAGTAAGGACACATATATAAAATTTAATTTCCTTTGTAAATATATTTTGGATTTCATTAAGAAAAATGGTCTTTGATGTAACGATCTCAAGGAAATATTGGACATATCTTGTGGTTGTAAACAATATATAGGTGTATGCGTGTATATGTGTGTATATATGTATATATTTTTAAATTTAATGATGTAACTGTAAATAAAATTCAAAGAATATCGCTATATGTAAATAATATTTATGAATCTTTCTAAGTCGCTTTCTGTGTATCTTTCCATGTTGAATATTTTCTTTGTTATATTTGTATGTACATTTAGCGCAAGTGCTCTAGGGGGACATAGCGTTTTGAATTGAAATAAATAAATAAATATGTGATCTGGAAGTATGTTAAATTAATTTATAAAATTTGAAAGGCAATTTGAAAACTTGGTACTTTGATATAGTGTATTGCGGTTTGTCTGCTTGCTACATTCATTTTTGGGCTTAAATATCATACACTTTGGTTTAGTAGTCCGTAAAACTATATTCTCTTTTTTTCCTGTTGGCCGGCTCAAATTCTTCTGTAGATATGTAAATACATAGTTTAAGTTTTTATTATATTTTCTTCTTTACGTTTCAATTTATATTGAAGATAGAGGTTACCTGGCCCGGCATTCATATTTCTGTAAAAAATAGCCCCTTCGGCTAGTTAAAGTGTTAGCTTTTTTTATAAGTTGTTTTTCATAGATTTATATATTTATATTTTTGACCAGATGACCGGACTACTTTGCATGTATATATTTGGTTTTGTAATGATGTAAATCATTTAAGTATAGGAGCTCCATTCAACCTATCAAACAAGATACTGAAGGAGGACTTGAAACAACCCGATCTAGAAGATATGTACCAAACTTCCGTTAAGAAATTATACCTTCAAATGCAAAATTCAAATAATCCAACCATACAAGATATTCTACAAAATAAAGAAGATATCAATCCCTGATTCCGACGACCCGGCCCTGACACTTAGTTAAGAGCTCATCGCCCAACAGCTGCCCTCCTGCAAGGCCTAGGGTGACCACCTCTACTCCACCAACTCGCCATGTGTAAATAGCCAGGACAAGGTGACTCGAATGTAACACCTGTAAATTGAGACGAAATAAATAAATAAATGTAAATTAGTTAGTTAGTTATGAAAGGAAATTAAAAGTATTAATTTCTTAGAAGTGTTGGTGATTACTCTGCTCGATGTTAGAATAGGAAAGTCTTAGCTCCCAACATAAGTTTTATTTTCTCAACTTTTCAACAAAAATCTTTTGTCTTCGTCAGGAAAAATAAATAAAAATAAAGTATTTGGCAAGGCGTTAAAAATTGTTCTGAGGTTACAAGGGCGTTCTCACGTGATTTTTTTCGAATTTAGTACAACATCTAAAGCACGAGTCAAAAACAGGTATTTATTCTATAATTATTTCATAGGCTCAATTAAAACAAAATAGAAAATAATAATTATTTAACATTTCAAATTTAATATACTATGTATATAGCCTATAGAATTAATTACTTTCAAACAATGACGGAACACTAAGGGAAAAATATGTCCAGGGTAGCCTAGTGGACATGGCATCTGCCCGGTAAGCGGAACACTGTGGGTTCGTTTCCCATCCCTGGACACTTTATTTTTCCGTTTATCATTACTCTTCACAATTCATTCTATCATACTTCATCCCTAAGGTTAGAAATATTCGTTATTTCTCCTTAAAATAAATTTAGATTCTAGTTCAAAAGAAACATTCGCGGTATATTTGTCCAAATTCTGTTCTACAATAATAAGCCGCATTATATTGTATTATAAATAACAAATATAGTTAAACCTGTCTATAGCGCCCCCTCTAAATAGCGCCTCCCTCTCTATAGCGCCCGATTTTAAATAGTACGATGCGATTTACATTAAAAGTGACCTGTCTATAGCACCATCTCTCTATAGCACCCTATTTTGGTGAGTCCCAAGAGGAAGGCTCTATAGACAGGTTTAACTGTATGTAGTACGATCTGATTTACATTAAAAGTGACCTGTCTATAGCACCCCCTCTCTATAGCACCCTATTTTGGTGAGTCTCAAGAGGGGGCGCTATAAACAGGTTTAACTGTATGTAGTACGATACGATTTACATTAAAAGTGACCTGTCTATAGCACCCTATTTTGGTGAGTCCCAAGAGGGGACGCTATAGACAGGTTTAACTGTAGGTAGTACGATGCGATTTACATTAAAAGTGACCTGTCTATAGCACCCCCTCTCTATAGAATCCTATTTTGGTGAGTCTCAAGAGGGTGCGCTATAGACAGGTTTAACTGTATTTTCCTTTAGTGATGATCTACTATATTTCCTCTCTTCCTAGGAAGGATTACAAGAGCTGGCCCCATATCACATTCCGGGAAGTAGCTATATATATGCTCTTCTTGCTGAAGAGATGAAGGCCACTCGATAATTGAGTAACCGATTACAGTTATTGATTAGTTCTTTTTTACCGTGGCCAGAATAACTCTTCCTCTAATATAGTTTCTTAATCAAATGATATCTTTCTTTTTCTTATGTTCCGCTTGTATGACGCGTAACTGACGAAGCTTTAGTGTGAACTTGTTATAGCCACCTTATTGTTTACCATAGAAAATAAAAATAAACCTTTTTGATACCATATATATTCTTTATTCACTTTTCTTTTTTCTTTTTTTCCTTCTTGATCTATTTTCTTTCATAAATATATTTATGATTCATGAATATATGTTTGAAAATAGAGCTATCCATAAATAAATATTTTATTAAAAAGACATATATTGAATCAAAATATCATTTATTTTACCAATATTTCAGTTGGCTGAACGCCAGATGGCGTTCTGCCTTCTGAAAAGCACATGTGCTCCTGGTCAGGATATGCCTTTTTAATCTTTAATAATCTCTTATATATTCTATATATTTATTCTGTATTTAACCATATATAATGTTATATGAACGAGGTAATAAAGAAGCTTCAATCTCAATTTCTCTCTCCAATTCCCAAAATTAACAAAGACCGAAAAAAAGGAGGAAGGGGAGCAGTAACAAGCTCACTAAAAAACCTGGGCTCAGCTGGCCCGGCTGATAGTACCCTGTAAGGACTCCAGGGATACAGGATGAGTCTGTACTCCATGTTAGGAGCGGCTTCACATGGTGTCTGTTCCTCATGTCAGAGGCGGCCATTTCTTTTGGAGCTAAGTCGGCCTGTCACTGAGTAGTGCTCCCAGTCTTAATGACAAAGGCAGACGCATTCTACTTCACCCAGTCATGATGTTTTTCAAATCTTATGCTCTACAAGCTTGATACCCTAATATGATTGAGTGGAGATAAGAAAGAAGAAGACAAAGACCGACACGTATGGTAAAAAGATTTAGGCACTGTAGATGTAGCTACCTACCAGACAAGCATCGCGGCCGCCTCGCTCGTACCCGGCACAGAACATGTTGTCTGTGATCCTGTAGATGGGAAGGAACATGGTCCTTCGGCGACAGGAATCGGTGCCCAGCACGGGGAGGTGGACTTCTTGGAGTGTATCGGCTGGAACAACACATCTCGTGTCCCACACTGGTAGAAACCTACTTTGTGGATGTCTAACGTTTTTTCTACCTTTGAAGATGTCTTTTAAACTGTTAGGTCCTCTTTTCAAATACTTATTTTTAAACTTTTGGGGACCTTTTTTAAACTGTTCAATACCCATTTTTAACTGTTGAAGACGTCTTTCTACCGTTGAGGACGTATTTTCTACCGTTGAAGACGTCTTTTAAACTGTTGAATATCTATTTTTAAACTGTCGAGGACGTATTTCTACCGTTGAAGACGTCTTTTAAACTGTTGAATATCTATTTTTAAACTGTTGAGGACGTATTTCTACCGTTGAAGACGTCTTTTAAACTGTTGAATATCTATTTTTAAACTGTTGAAGACGTCTTTTAAACTGTTGAGGACCATTTTTAAAATGTTGAGGACCCTTTTTAAAATGTTGAGGACCTTTTTCAAACTGTTGAGGACCTTTTTAAAACTGTTGAATACCTATTTTTAACTGTTGAAGGCGTCTTTTCTATCGCTGAATACGTATTTTAAACTGTTGAATTTTTATTTTCAATTGTTGAGGACATTTTTAAACTGTTAAGGACCTTTTTTAGACTGTTAAATGCGTATTTTAAACTGTTGAATACTTATTTTTAAACTGTTGAATACTTATTTTTAAACTGTTTAGGACCTTTTTTAAACTGTTAAATACCTATTTTTAACTGTTGATGGAGTCTTTTCTATCGTTGAAGACGTCTTTTCAACCGCTGAATATGTCTTTTAAAACTGTTGAATACCTATTTTCAATTGTTGAAAACCTATTTTCAATTGTTGAATACCTATTTTCAATTGTTGAATACCTATTTTCAATTGTTGAAAACCTATTTTCAATTGTTGAATACCTATTTTCAATTGTTGAATACCTATTTTCAATTGTTGAAAACCTATTTTCAATTGTTGAGAGCGTCTTTTTTACCGTTCTACGTCTTTTTTACCACTGAATGCGTCTTTGAAACTATTTGGGACATTTTGAAAACCGTTTAATACCTATTTTTAACTATTGAAGGCGTCTTTACTACCGTTGAATGCGTCTTTTAAGCTACTGAAGACATTTTTTAAACTGTTGAGGATCTTTTTTCAACTCTTTAATAAATATTTTAAACTGTTGAAGGCGTCTTTATTACCGTCGATGGAATTTCTTTTCTACTGTTGAAGACATTTATTCAAAATTTTTGATAGTCAAAGACGTCTTTTAATTTTTTGAAGATGTCTTCTCAACGGATGTTATATAAATTCGTTGGCTTCATTATCAATTTTGGTAAATAATAGAGTTGTCGACAATCTTGATTATGGGATTTTTGTTCTTGATTATGGGATCTCTGCAGCACGATACAGGCCATACTATGGTTTAAAGAAAGGTGGTTGAATGATTGGATATAAACTTGATGGTATAGGATACTTACGGAAAGTATGGCCGACTTCGTGTAACTTGCCCCAGCCCAGCACGGTACACAGCTGCCCCTCCCATCGTTCCACGGGCAGCTCTGGGCCCGGTAGACACACGGGACGGATGAAATCGCTGCACGGTGGGTTCATAGTTAGGTTAGAGTTCTATTGCCAATATACCGTGTAATAATTTATAATTATTTATCCATCAATAATATATAAGGTTGTCCAAAAAGTTGGTGTTTTTCTTATTATTTGGCGAATAATATTATTACGGCGAATACATAATACAATCACTTTATACATTTTACAAAGACATTATACATAACGGCGAATAATATTGGTATTTCAATTTTTTTTTTGTACAAGTGTTTACGAATTTTTGGGACAACCTTGTACCTTGGCGACCTTTGAAAGAGACTGTTCGTCAGAAAGGAACTGAAAAAGGACAAAATTGGCTATAGCATATTATGACTATACATGGCCATTTGGCCATACGGAGGCGCTTTATTTATCACAGCCATCCTTTTATTCTGATTTGATCACAACTCTTTCCTTTACCCAAATTTTAAAAAATCATTAAAAAATCGCCAATGTGACTCATTAACGGATATAAAAAATCAGGCGATGAATATGTTAACATGTCCAAAAGAATTTTCAGAGATGTTTCGAAATCTGTTAAAAAAATTGAAGAAGACTATAAGTATTGATGGTAATTACTTTAAGGAATTAGCTTCGCCTTTGCCAGTCCCAAGCTCGGATGAAAAAGGAGGAAGGGGAGCAGTAACAAGCTCACTAAAAAACCTGGGCTCAGCTGGCCCGGCTGATAGTACCCTGTAAGGGCTCCAGGGATACAGGATGAGCAGCGTTTGTACTCCATTGTTAGGAGCGGCTGCACATGGCATCTGTTCCTCATGTCAGAGGCGGCCATTTATTTTGTAGCTAAGTCGGCCTGTCACTGAGTAGTGTGCCCAATCTTAATGACAAAGACAGATGCATTCTACTTCACCCAATCATGATAGTTGTCAAACAGACACCATCAAGGCTCACAACTTGATACCCTAATATGATTGAATGGAAATAAGAAAGAAGAAAAGACGGAATTATTCAATATTGTCGCGGAGATAAATAAAACAAGGGAAAATTTGGGAATAATTAATTTATCATAAAGGTGGGTATTTACCTTTTAGTTCTCCAATAAAATTATATACAAGAGGTATTTATAGGGAGAACAACTTATCCCAAGGTAAAAATAATAAGAGTGGTCAGCCACCGTCCCGTTTTCCTTATTTGCCGATAAGATTCCGAGAACCCCTCACACCTGTCCCCCAGAGTCCAGTGATGATTGACAGGTGTCCCATGGAGCTTCCTGTGGCCGGGTTTGCATAGCTACTTGACAATATTAAAACAACGTGGCAATAGTTAAGATTATTTGTTGGTTAGAAGTTTATTTAGAAAAAATATATGGCTACATCTTAACTGACTTTTTAATTTAGTTTTTTATAGTTTTCCCTCTCAGTGACAGCGAGTCAGTGAAAATTCGGGAACTACATTAAATGTTGGTTGATATTTCTATATGACAAAAATTATTAGATATTTACTTAAAAAGACATATATTGGATCAAAGTATCATTTATTTTACCAATATTTTAGTTGGCTGAACACCAACCTTTATCAAGGTGTTATAACATATTAATGTTATTAAAACAATAATAAACAATAAGAGGAGCTTCTTGTGTAGATTTCTTTATTACCGCAAGCTTTCGAACAGAACGTTCTTCAACGGGCGTGGATAGTAAAAACGAACTAACTGTTAGTTCGTTTTTACTATCCACGCCCGTTGAAGAACGTTCTGTTCGAAAGCTTGCGGTAATAAAGAAATCTACACAAGAAGCTCCTCTTATTGTTTATTATTGTTTTAATGATCGTTTTTAAAGAGTTTAATTTCTACAATATTAATGTTATAAAATAAATAAAGCTTCCAGGGCTAAGTTTCTTGTGCAATTTTTTATTTTCAAGCTTTCAGACTTGTCAGTCCTTCAACAGGATTATCACGATAATAAATTGATGATAAATACTATTTTTATATACATATTATTATTTGCATATTTGAATATTAATGATATTAAGAGGGGGAGAAAATATATATTACATTCTTTGTGTGTTATAAACCATTTATGAAAATATACATGCATGGGTGGAGGATACGTGCTGGTTGAATGATATCTCGAGATCTCAAGTTAAACCCAATAAATTCGTTACTATTGTGGTATATATAGAAGACTGCCTACATCTATGGGATAGTATTTGTCCATATTGTTTCGTATGTTTCTGATATTTCTATGCATCTGGTTATGCTTTTACTGTTTGGTTATCATAGATTCTATTAAGAGTCTTTGGTATTTATTACATATTAATATTATAATCAATAAAATAAAAGAAGACGAGTTTCTTAAACAATTTTAAATAAACGCAAGCTTTCGGGTGAAAACCCTTCGACAGGCAGTATAAAGCAAACGCGACGATACAAACATGGTACACATGGCAGACAAGAATATATACATCTATGATATTTACATAACTATGGTAAAGAGAATTGCAAATAAGAAATTTACATCATTATGAAATAATGCATATAGAGAATCTATTCTTCAAAAAGAGATGCTAATTTTATAATTGGAAACGGGAATATCGTTGAAATATAGTACATGACTGACACGGGCAACTATAGGGAGAACTACATGAAGGCCAGGAGAGCATGATAGGCTTCAGGGAGGTCGATTTTTCTGTTGATGCTGCCTTGCTTATGGGATTCTATGGATTCTAGTATGAGTCTTTGATGTTGGTTACGGATGCGTCTGTAATGTATTGTAGGGTGTTTGATGTTAAAAGTATGGCCTGTGTCTGTATGTGTTGATATATGATAGATTTGGAGTCATGGTTAGATATGTTACGGGAGTGCTCAGACATCTTGATGGCAACAGTTCTACCCGTCTCGCCTACGTAAGTAGCGGAGCAATGCTCACATGAGACGGAATAGACCGCGCCATCAGAACGTAGGGGATCTATGGGAACAAGGGGCTTAGTGTGAGCATGCCGGAGGGATGTGAGGAGGTTGGGGGAGTTTTTAAATAGGTACGGATGCCGTATGATTTGAGGTGTCTAGCTATATCTACTGCAGGGGGGGAGTAGGGAAGGAAACATATAGATCTATAAGTTGTGGATGAAACAGGGGCGCCCGGTGTGTATGTATGTCTATTAATAAAGCAAGGGGGAAAAAAGCTTTGGAGAGGTGAGATATGATATTGTTTTTTTCTATAGTTTCAAAAATATCTAGGGAACAGTGGGTATGGATTCTTTTAGTAAGGGTATTAACTATATTAACTTTATGGGAGGTGGGGCAGTGTGAATTAAAGTGAGTGTAACTAGGGGGGCATTGCTTTTTATAATAAACTGTGGTATGGTATGATGAAGGGGTACGGATAATAAGGATATCTAAGAAAGGAATAACATTATTGGATTCTATCTCTAGAGTAAAGGAAATATTATGATTGTAGCTATTAAGATTTGACAATATGGAGCTGGCCTTTCTTGCAAATGCAAAACACATCATCTATATATCTACGCCATAATTGAATATCAGAAGGGAGAGTGCGGGTGATCCAGTGGTCTATTTGTAATAAAACAATTTCGGCTACTATGAAGGATAGAGGGCTGCCCATCGGGGAGCCCTTAATCTGTCTGTAGTGATTCTGTGAGAATGTGAAAGTATTCATGTTTAAAACATATATCAGTGAGTTGTACTATAGATGAGGAGGTTTGGGAATCAATGTTCTGTGAGTTGAGAAATTGTGATAAACTGCTAGTGATAAGTTCATGTGGCAGGCTAAGGAAAAGGGAGGTGACATCAAATGAGCACATAATGGTAGAAGGGTCGGGGGTCTTAGCGGTTAATTCACTGATAAAACGGGGGGTACTATTGATGGAGTAAGTGTTGTTATAGCTGCTTAATATTGGGGATAGGTAACTGGATAGATACTTGGCTAGAGGAAATGCAGGAGATAAATGGTAAGCTATGATAGGGCGAAGAGGTATCTCTGGTTTGTGAATCTTAGGGAGGCCGTATATGTAAGCTGAGCTGTGTAGGTTAGAAGTAAAGAGGTTGTAATAATTTGGAGTAATATGCTTGTTCTTTTTTAAGCGGAGCAGCGAAGTTTTATATGCCTTAGTGATGGAGAGACTGACCTGGTTTGATATGAGGGAGAAGGTAGAGCTATCACTGAGGAGGTCATGCATTTTTGAAAGGTAACTATTTTGATTCAAGATAACAGTATTAAATCCCTTATCAGAACGTGTGATTAATATGGATTTGTTGTGTTTTAGTCTCTGAAGTGTGGTGAGATCTGCACGGTTATTGGGGGGAGGGCAATAGGGTTTAGATAAAGATTTAGTCACCATATTCCTGATGGAGAATTTATCTTGGAGGCTGAAAGATTTGACAGATGATTCAATAGCACTGATGGTTTCTGGGAGGTTGGGCTTGGTAGGAATACGGAATTTAAGGCCCCTCTCCAATAGGGTGACATCCGATGGTGACAGTATATGGCTCGATAGGTTGACGACGGATGAAGACCTTTGTTCAAGGTCCTGGGTGACTAGGAAATGCAAGGAATTTTTCTTTTTCCAGAAATTCAGTTTCTTGTGGTGCCTAGCCAAAATCGTTTTTCTTGAGAGATAACATACTGAGTGATCTTAGTAATATGATTGGCCAGTTCAAATGGAGGGATATCTTGGGATAATAGGAACAGCAAACCTTTGATCGATTTTGTGAGCAGTCTGATATTGGAGAAACATCCCTGAATTCTAGCGCTGAGTAACTGATGCTGGGTTTTTCTGATGATATCTTTTGAAAATGGGTTGCCAACTGGGTCTTTCAGTCTGAGAGAAGGTGGAATGAAGTCAACATTTTTACAGAAACGGTTGAACCTAAGATGGCATCTCCATCGTGATAACTGCAAGGATTTTTTGTAGGTTAGCCATAAGTACTTATCGGTATCGTTCACAGAATGATTCATAGCGAAAAGCAACTTTTAATAATGAGAAATAAGAGATTCTTCTCAGCAAGGTATATTATAATCAATAAAATAAAAGAAGACTCTCCCTTCTGATATTCAATTATGGCGTAGATATATAGATGATGTGTTTTGCATTTGCAAGAAAGGCCAGGAGAGCTCCATATTGTCAAATCTTAATAGCTACAATCATAATATTTCCTTTACTCTAGAGATAGAATCCAATAATGTTATTCCTTTCTTAGATATCCTTATTATCCGTACCCCTTCATCATACCATACCACAGTTTATTATAAAAAGCAATGCCCCCCTAGTTACACTCACTTTAATTCACACTGCCCCACCTCCCATAAAGTTAATATAGTTAAGACCCTTACTAAAAGAATCCATACCCACTGTTCCCTAGATATTTTTAAAACTATAGAAAAAAACAATATCATATCTCACCTCTCCAAAGCTTTTTTCCCCCTTGCTTTTATTAATAGACATACATACACACCGGGCGCCCCTGTTTCATCCACAACTTATAGATCTATATGTTTCCTTCCCTACTCCCCCCCTGCAGTAGATATAGCTAGACACCTCAAATCATATGGCATCCGTACCTATTATAAAAACTCCCCCAACCTCCTCACATCCCTCCGGCATGCTCACACTAAGCCCCTTGTTCCCATAGATCCCCTACGTTCTGATGGCGCGGTCTATTCCGTCTCATGTGAGCATTGCTCCGCTACTTACGTAGGCGAGACGGGTAGAACTGTTGCCATCAGGATGTCTGAGCACTCCCGTAACATATCTAACCATGACTCCAAATCTCTCATATATCAACACATACAGGACACAGGCCATACTTTTAACATCAAACACCCTACAATACATTACAGACGCATCCGTAACCAACATCAAAGACTCATACTAGAATCCATAGAATCCCATAAGCAAGGCAGCATCAACAGAAAAATCGACCTCCCTGAAGCCTATCATGCTCTCCTGGCCTTCATGTAGTTCTCCCTATAGTTGCCCGTGTCAGTCATGTACTATATTTCAACGATATTCCCGTTTCCAATTATAAAATTAGCATCTCTTTTTGAAGAATAGATTCTCTATATGCATTATTTCATAATGATGTAAATTTCTTATTTGCAATTCTCTTTACCATAGTTATGTAAATATCATAGATGTGTATCCAATTTATCGTAAAAGATTTACAAGAACAAATAGTAAAAGGATTTTTGCCTATTTTCTTTATTTGAAATACAAAATAATAAAAAAGAATTAATACAACAAAATTAACTTAACATTTCCCAGCTAGCTTCTTTGCTAGAAAGGCGAAAAGAACCTTTATAGACGCAGCTCCCTCGTGACGGGACGGCAACGCATGCGCCGATCTCCATCAGCTGGTGCCATCTTCCGTGAAGAAAGCGAACCATTGTTACAAACTCCCCCTCTGGCTACGAAGTCGTCCCGACGAGGAGCCAGTAACTCCAGACAATCCTAGTGGGCCTCCAGAAGTACTAGGAACAGCCCTCGGTGACCCTCCGGAGGTATTAGAAGAGGTCTTGGGACGACCGCGTCTTCTTATGGGGCAAACTTGTCGAGTGTCCCTTGCACTATATGGAGTTAGAGAAGAGACATGATAATTTCCTATGGGAATGGTGGGATCCGAGGTTGCAGCAACAGTGTAAGTAGTAGGCGATCTCTGAGTTAAAACTAGACAAGGACCTTCTCGTCGAGGCATAAACTTGCCAGTTTTCCTTGATTTAGACTTACTGATTGGATGTGTAGTTATCCAAACCCGGTCTCCAGAGAAAAATAAACCTGTCGTCGATTCTTGTTGTGCCAGAAGAGTTTGATGAAGCGATTGTTGAGCACGGCGTCTGTACACCTGTAGGCGGACAAGGCCTCGCTGTGATTGGAGAACTCCACCAGGGCGGCTTCTGGGTCATCCTCCAGCCCTACCTTGATGTTAACAATGTTTCCAAACTTGGAGAAGTGAGCGTTGAGAGAGGTGATGTTATTCTGGTCACGTGGCACCTTGCGTAACTCCAGGGTGGACCTGTCAGAGTGGAAAGGCCTTCTGTTGGGAATACTGTAGGGAGGAACAGAGATTGGCGGAGTGTTTCCTGTATCGATATGGTGCTCGCAGAAAGGTGTGGCCTCTCCCCTGGTTGGAAACACGTCTCAAACTTTTCCAAAAGGGAGTTCAATTGACCTTTCTGGTGTACAGTGAGATGAGTTCCTTCATTTTTACGAAGATGACACGGAGACACGTTCTCAGAAACTGCCAATAATGTAGCGATGTTAGGTGGATTCCTAATGAAATCAAATTTTATTCGTGGACTTTCAGAAAAATACCATTTTCCCATAGGGATATCTAGAACAATTCCAGCAGCCTTTAGAAAGTCCGTTCCCAAGAGGGTTCTATTCCCTCTAGCATTGGTCAGAACCATCAATGATGTAGGAACCTTTTTCCCTTTAACATGGATGTCAACAGTTGCAGTCAAAATATCGACTATTTTCTCTTCACCATCACCGAGTTTTATACCAGTGATGTTTGGTACGAACTTCACTCCATTGTCTTTTAACAGGCGATAAAGCTTCTCTCCAGCTACGGAGTGTGTAGCACCCGTATCTGCACAAACTGCCGCCTGATGGTGACATATAAAAACTTCAATGAGGCTCACTGGCTGACTTTCCACAAGGGAGCTATAAAAACTCATGATATTCATGTTGGGTTTTGGTACAGTCCTCAGTAAGATTGCAAGTTGGACATCTTGCCTTTATGAAGCCTTGAGCTCCACATCCATAACAATAAATTGAGGAGCGATCTTTCTTCCTTGTTTCACCCCTAGGTTTCTCTGTTATTTTAGAAAATGACTCTCTAGGGCCAGAGAAACTTCTAGATATTTCTTTTGTTTTCTCATAAGCGTTCCTATTGTTGTTCAATGATAAATCCTTAATTTTCCTCAAATTATCGTAGGTGTCCAATTTAGCAGCAAGTTGGCTTGGAGTAACCCAAGCAAACCACTCCTCCCAGAAATGGTCTCTCATTTCGGGACTGGTTCTTTTTTCATTTGTTCCGGCAATGATTAGATCCTTCAATTTATCAAAATCGGCAATCCTCAGATCCTGTAACCAACTTTCGAAAAAGTTCTGCAACTCAAAATAATAATCCTTCCAGGTGTTTTCTGAACTCTTTTGATGTCTATAGAACAGTTGTCTGAAACTATCGCCGCTAAGCTTAAAACGTGAAAGTAGCATTTTCTTTATGTGATCATAATCATGGGATTGTTCCTCAGGTTCTCTAGCAATCAATTTGGCTACATCACCAGGCAAAACACCCAATAAATACGCTACCCAGTGGGCATTTGGTACTTTTAAAAAACTTGAGTTGCCGCTCAAACAAATTAAGAAATGTGGCTATATCCGTTTCTTTTGGATTGAAGTTAGGGATTAACTTCTTAAACTCAATTTGTGGCACATCTGTTCCGGATGCAACAGACTCCGTAGTTTTTAGAAATTCATTATGCGTAGTTTGCATTCTCAATTTCTCAAGCTCAAAGCTCCGCTCTTCATCCAATTCCTCAGATCTCTGCTTCTTAAGTTCTTTAGCCTTTCGCTCTTCGATTATATTAGTTAACATGTTTTTCACTAATTCTTCATCATAAGCAGACGATTTGAGGATAAGATCTTTCAGATCCACAATACGCATACCACTATCTGGGTTTTCTCCTAATTCCTGTGCCAATAACATGATATCTATCTTCATTCCTTTACCCAAATAAGTCATTTTTACTTTCTGATAGCACCAACAAAACTATAATATTCGAAAAATATATTTTGGGTAAAATAATTTTCCTATACTTGGCTTTTCCTAACACTCGTTAGTTTTGCATACTCACGAAAAAAAAAAAAAAAGCAAACTACTACTTTAGTATCAAATATCTCTTAAAAGATATCATGCATAAAAATCAGGATTGATTTTGAGTTTTAAATAAAATTTTACTTATCTGTCTTTTCCTGGGTAGAAAATCTTGACATCAGCAGTCGAACATCCACGCACTATCTACCGTAGAATACTTTTCTTTTGCCACTACGTTGGGCGCCAATTTGTATCCAATTTATCGTAAAAGATTTACAAGAACAAATAGTAAAAGGATTTTTGCCTATTTTCTTTATTTGGAATACAAAATAATAAAAAAGAATTAATACAACAAAATTAACTTAGCATTTCCCAGCTAGCTTCTTTGCTAGAAAGGCGATGACAATTGTTCCGCCTTCTACATGCAAGAAAGGCGAAAATACATTGCTAGAAAGGCGAAAAGAACCTTTATAGACGCAGCTCCCTCGTGACGGGACGGCAACGCATGCGCCGATCTCCATCAGCTGGTGCCATCTTCCGCGGAGAAAGCGAACCATTGTTACAGATGTATATATTCTTGTCTGCCATGTGTACCATGTTTGTATCGTCGCGTTTGCTTTATACTGCCTGTCGAAGGGTTTTCACCCGAAAGCTTGCGTTTATTTAAAATTGTTTAAGAAACTCGTCTTCTTTTATTTTATTGATTATAATATACCTTGCTGAGAAGAATATCTTATTTCTTACATATTAATATGTAATAATAAATTAATATGTTATAACACCTTGATAAAGGTTTGGCGTTCAGCCAACTGAAATATTGGTAAAATAAATGATATTTTGATCCAATATATGCCTTTTTAAATTAAAGATTTATTTATGGATTGCTCTATTTTCAAAATATTATTAGATATGTGCACGTTAAAACATCTTTTCTTTATAACGATAAGAATTGGTGATTTTGAAAAATGACGAGAATCAATTTTTGAAGATAAATTACATACAGTCAGCCAAAACCGACACAACCAAAAACGTCATCACTGGGCGTGGAGATATAAAACCTCCCCAGTATACTCCCAAACAAAAACTGCTCCACACACGTTGGCATTGAAAGCAATGAAGCTGCTGATGCGCTAGCGAAAAAAAGGCCCAAAAGAACCCTTGCCACAGAAAAATAAACTTACTTTTAAAGAAATAGAAACAGTAGCCAAAACAAAAATAAACAAGAACTGGAGGATCCCAGCTAAGCATAGTTGGTACAGTGGAGTGAACGCAGGAGGAGCTCTGAATCTCAGACAGCATCAAACAACACTAACAAGATTTAGAACAGGCCATCTCAAGCCATTGAAGATAGAAAATAATAACAAAATCTACCCCACTGCAGCTCCAGAACACATTTTGGCTTGCATTAAATGTACTAAACAGGACCTTTAGGAAAGGCCGCTGCTTATCATCAAACAGCTCGAGGAGCATGAACTCATGGAATTCGTGTAATCTTTACACAAGGGGATAAGAAACAATAACAAAACTGTTCCAACATATGTAAGCTTACAAACACCAGCATTACACCTGCTGAATCTGAAATTCTATCCAAGGAACTGAAATATAAATTACATTGTCGGCTACTTTATATAGGCCTCAATGGAGTAAGATACATTCTGGCGTCTGGCTTAACGGTCGCCGAGATGGTGAATCAAGACAGAGACAGAGATGGTCGTGTTTGGGATGTAATACGTACAGTACAACGTTTGATCACGAATAAAATGATTTATGTTTGTATTTCTTCCATATATTTTTCCATCTACACACCTCTTTCCTCTGGCTTAACGGTGCTGAGATGGTACATCGAGCTCAAGACAGAGATGGTCGTGTTTGGAATGTAATACGTACAGTACAACGTTCAATCGCGAATAAAATGATATTAATTCATTCTGGTGTAAACATGAATTCCATGAAATCAGCCAATGCTGGCGCTCACCTGAAGTCAACTGGTCGATCCATCCTGAGCAGGGAGATGTCGTTCACGAAGCCGGAGTCCTCGTAGTCCGGATGGAGCATGATGTTGGAGATCCTACGCAGTTCTTCGTAAGGCGAAGGCAGCTCGAAGCCACGTCTCAGCATGCCGAGCCGGGCTGTCCAGAAACTGCCTTGGTTCCTGCCGTAACAAACACATCAAATTTTGGATCCATATCTTATACAATCACCTAGAATAAATTCATAAAAGCGTGAAATCATAAGGTGAATTTGCCGAGATTTCAAGCATTACTGCCCATCCACAGAAGAAACATAGAAAACGTATAAGAAGATGAATTGTTTACATACATAATACATGCATATTTACATATATTAGAAGATTTGCATTTAAATTTTGATTTTGACCATCGCAAGAAGAAATACGATCAAATTACTCTTCTTTCACCTAATTTGTACATTACAATGAATATAAATCGATACAGCATGTTTTTTTTATATTATTATTATATACTATTATACACTCATGGGCAAAATTAAGGCAGTGGGAAATCTTTGATATCCCCGGACGTCTGCTTTTTTGAAGGAGACAGAGGTAATTTTGTTCACACTTGGTTATCTCGTGTGTCATCAATAAAGGTTACTGTTATATCTTACAGATTTATTGTCTAAATCCCGATATACATAGTAAAAGGTACAACTTTCTTAAGTTTTGCCCATTGGTTATCTCGTGTATCTTCAATAAAGGTCACTGTAATATCTTTCAGAGTTATTGTCTGAATACCGATATACATGCTAAAAGGTACAACTTTCTTAAGTTTTGTCCATGAGTGTATATTGGTTATCTCGTGTGTCTTCAATAAAGGTCACTGTAATATCTTTCAGAGTTATTGTCTGAATACCGATATACATGCTAAAAGGTACAACTTTCTTAAGTTTTGTCCATGAGTGTATATTGGTTATCTCGTGTGTCTTCAATAAAGGTCACTGTAATATCTTTCAGAGTTATTGCCTGAATACCGATATACATGCTAAAAGGTACAACTTCCTTAAGTTATGTCTATGAGTGTATATTGGTTATTTCGTGTATCTTCAATAAAGGTCACTGTAATATCTTTCAGAGTTGTTGTCTGAATCCCGATATAAATGCTAAAAGTATAAATTCCTTTAAGTTTCAAAAAAACATAGGACTCCTCTCCCGTCAATTTAAGCGTCAAAACTAAACGCCACTTTCCCAGCTATGCCTTTTTTAGATCAATTTCCTCCCAGCAAATTTTCCATCCTTGAGTGTGTATATATATTTAAAGGGGACGTTAGAATTGACATGTCTGGGGAGAATCCGCCGTTATATACGTAGAACCTCCATGAGAGAGGACACTCACGCTAGAGAACACCTCTCTAAAAAGGACCATTTTCATTTGCAAAATTACCATTTTTACTATTTAGTAACTCTCCAGTAAGAGGACACTTCTCCCTAAAAGACACTTTGTCTCTGCAATTAGTAACAGTCTCTGCAGTAACAAACTCGCTAAAAAAAAAAAAAAAAACCTGGGCTCAGCTGGCCCGGCTGATAGTACCCTGTAAGGGCTTCAGGGATACAGGATGAGCAGCGTTTGTACTCCTTGTTAGGAGCGGCTGCACATGGCGTCTGCTCCTCATGTCAGCGGTGGCCATTTCTTTTTGAGTTAAGTCGGCCTGCCACTGAGTAGTGCTCCCAGTCTTAATGACAAAGGCATTCTACTTCACCCAGTCATGGTGGTTGTCAAAGCTTGATATCCTAATATGATTGAGTGGCGATAAGAAAGAAGAAGAAGTTTATTGATCTCTGGTTTATACCATCTTTCCATTGAACCCCCGTGTCAATAAAGTTAGAGATTGTCCCATCTTCCAGTAGTGTAGATGACGGATGAGCCACTCACATGTAGAAGCAGTGTCCAGCCGACAGAAGCCATTGAGAGGATATCAGCACCGCCCCACACTGGAAGTCTCCATCTCGGTACAGAGCTACCTGCCAGGGCCATGCTGCTTTGGACGCACTCTGTCCACCCACAATCCTGCGCTGAGGTCTAGCAGGACCCGCCTCGGTCCTCAGCCCACACTCTGTCACATATCATCGCTGTCACACCGCCATGGGGACACTGAGCTACTCACCTAGCGACTCACACGACACCTGGACCACCTTCTTGTCCTCACAGGGCGTGTCCACGAAGACATCAGAAGGACTGTAACAACCCAAAACATATATTTATGAAATCAAAATTATATTTATAATATATTAGCGCGCCATCTGTTATCAAAATTCGAAACTATTATAGACGTATCTTAAAGTTAGAGGCTGCCTGGCCAGCATTCATATTTATACGAAAAATAGACACTTCGGCCAGTTAGAGTTTTTTTATTTTCTCAACGTTTCAACAAAAATATGTTGTCTTCGTCAGGATAAGTAAATAAAATAAACATTTGGCAAGGCGTTAAAAATTGTCCTGAGGTTGCAAAAGCGTTCTCACGTGATTTTTCGAATTTAGTACAACATCTGAAGCGCGAGTCAAAAACAAATATTAACTCGTCAGAGACATAGAAATTATATAGACGTATTATAGATATATTGCCAGACATTCATTTTGAAGACGTTGAAAAGGCCTACTTCTGCCGGGGAGGACTTACTCACCACTACGTCACGGCCAGCCAATCACCGTGCTGCCCAGGGGGCAGTCCATCCTCCCTCCCCCATTAGTCTAAATAAAGGAGCTTAACACTTGCCTGTTGTTCGCGTTGACTCCGCATGCTTCTAATCTATCCATTTCAATCGACAGATGTAGTGGGATAATTGACTACTTCCTTCCATTATTATATCATCTAGTCCAGCTTCAACTTATAGCCCAACACATTTCTTTTGTACAAAATTCTTTGTTCTCGTTTTTTCTCTTTCTCCTTGTTAATATCATATATCTATTCTTTACGACTTAAAATTATTGTAAATATGTATAGACAAATGTAAAGACATACATGTATGACAGCGCAAGTGTCCCTAAGGGGACATAGCGTTTTAAATTGAAATATATAGATAAAACTATTAAAGACGAGTTGGATTCTTTCAAAAATTAAACAATTTCTACTTCCCTTATGTTATGAAAATTCGAAACTATTATAAAGAAGAAATTGTTTGAATTTTTTAAAAAAATCATACGTGTCTATAATATTTTCAAATTTTCATAACATAAGGTCAGTAGAAATTGCTCAATTTTAAAGGAATCATACGTGTCTATAATATTTTCAAATTTTCATAACATAAGGTCAGTAGAAATTGCTCAATTTTAAAGGAATCATACGTGTCTATAATATTTTCAAATTTTCATAACATAAGGTCAGTAGAAATTGCTCAATTTTAAAGGAATCATACGTGTCTATAATATTTTCGAATTTTCATAACATAAGGGCAGTAGAAATTGTTTAATTTAAAAAGAATCATACGTGTCTATAATATTTTCGAATTTTCATAACATAAGGGCAGTAGAAATTGTTTAATTTTAAAAAGAATCATACGTGTCTATAATATTTTCGAATTTTCATTACATAAGGGGAGTAGATTAACTCCGCCTTTGACGGTCCGAAGCCCGGATGAAAAAGGAGGAAGGGGAGCAGTAACAATCTCACTAAAAAACCTGGGCTCAGCTGGCCTGGCTGATAGTACCCTGTAAGGACTCCAGGGATACAGGATGAGCAGCGTTTGTACTCCATGTTAGGAGCGGCTGCACATGGCGTTTGTTCCTCATGTCAGAGGCGGCCATTTCTTTTGGAGCTAAGTCGGCCTGCCACTGAGTAGTGCTCCCCGTCTTAATGACAAAGGCAGACACATTCTACTTCACCCAGTCATGATTTCAAGCTTTACAAGCTTGATACCCTAATATGATTGAGTGGAGATAAGAAAGAAGAAGAGTAGATATTGTTTAATTTTTAAAAGAATCATACGTGTCTATAATAGTTTCGAATTTTCATATTCAAAATTGAGTATAATTATCATGTCTTTTCCATGGAGGCCTGAAATATTTACTCAATATTGAGTAAAAGGTATTAATTTGTTGAAAATCAAAATTATTATATACCATTTTAAGAATGGTTACTTTTAGCAAGGTATCATGTTCTTGATTATAAAGCAAACCGGTCAAAAAAACGCTATGTTACAAAACATGCCTTACATAAATATTAGCTATAATCAATCTTGTTTATATAAAAGGGCATACCTGGATCTGTAAAGAAAAAAAAAATTCAAAATATCTATTTATTTCCACTTCTTCCATCCAGATTTCCAAATCCATATTCTTATTTTCCATAGGATCATTCAAATAATAATCTGTATATATTTATCATGTGTATATAATCTTTCTCCATTTTTACCCCTTTGTATATTTCCCACTTTCATAGGTTTCTCCGTCTTGTAACCCCAAGGAGAATCCTCTGTAAGACCTGTGTGTTTTAATAAAGGTTTTTGTGTGTGTGTTAAAAATTAATTTATTGATAAAGAGGGAGATATCTCTCGAAATATTTTGAGAAATTTTTTTTCTTTACAGATCCAGATACGTCCTTTTATATAAACTTAATTGATGGATCGCCTTTTGACTCAAACTATAATCAATCTATAAATATTAAAAATATTTATAGTAGAAAAGTATTACAATAAGTAGATATACAATAAGCATATTGTAACAAAGTATTTATTATTTTATTAACAGAGTATCAATTTTTATGTTTATATTTTGTTACTCTGTATACTTCCCTCATTGCTTATCTTTTATCATTCACTAGCGAATGTACCCGACTTCGCCCGGTTTTTACCCTAGTAAATGTTTGCCTAACGAACATTTGTTTAAAACGATTTTAGAAAATTTTCACGGTGAATGGATGTATGGTTTATGAATCTATCTAGTACAGACAGACACACATTTATATATATATCTTATATCTATATTAATAAAATGCAAATTTCATAAGTGCTGTTCACTAAAAACTTTCGTTACAATGCATCAATTTCAACCAAATTTTCAACATTTATGTAAAACGAGATGGAGCAGGTTTTGCTTAACATCAAAATATATTTCTTAACATTAACATGCGTAACTTCGGTGTTATCGATTAAATACAAAAAAAATCAACAGAGTTAATTTTATTTATATATAAATACAAAAAAAAAAAAATTCAACAGAGTTAATTTTTTTACATACTAGCTAATAATCTCAATCTAAAAAAATATTCAAAACAAGCAATTTTAAGATAACACCATATGTAAAACAGTCGGCAAGAAAACAACAACGATATTACATCTTTCTCACATATTCACACACAATCTTGATTAATAATTAAAACTAATCTTTAACATTGTTTATTATACTTCATAATATATAATATTCGTTAGGCAAACTTTCACTCGGATAAAACCCGGGCGAAGCCGGGTACACATCCGCTAGTATAATAATATAAATGAGTTTTAAAAATTGTAAAAAAAAAAATGCATCGGCCGGGAATCGAACCCGGGCCGCCCGCGTGGCAGGCGAGCATTCTACCACTGAACCACCGATGCTTATAAGAAATGGCCATATTTGGGTATTTATTCCATTCACAAAAGCAAGCGATGACAGAATTGATTGTTGATGACTCTGATACTTGTATATAAATATAGTTTGTTCTTGCCTTAAATAAATCGCTGTGTCATCCTAAAGTTTGTCTTTCCTAATTTTCCACAAGGCAATATAGACACAAGAAGTACAGAAATACACACCGATGAGTAGTGGGCTGCTTTAGACAGACATCAGTGTCTCAAATATGCAAATTCCAGTCTCCTAATTTCTATATGTGTTGCACATTATAAAAAGAATCGAGGCATTGGAAAAAAAGAAAAAATAAATCCACCTTGAATATCAAACAAGCCAGACTTCTCAAGAACAATATCCCCAAGGACCCAACGACATCAATATAATTGTAAATAAACAAACCCTGTACATCCCCCACAGTATATAAGTTTCTCTTTTTGACCGGTGGCATCTAATGAAGTTATTTGGAACTTGGAAACTTGGAATCGAGGCATTCAGACAAATAGTGTTGTCATAGAATAGATATAGCTGGGTACCTGGCAGTGGGAGACGAGGCCACTGGATGGTTGAGCTTGAAGTACGAGGCCACCTCACTGCTGATGTCCTCAGTACGGTTGACATGGCCCACGGCACTGTACACAAGTATTGTCACCTCTAGCTGTCTACCATGACAGCTGGGTACATTTATAATCTACCTTCTATTTGACAGATTCCTAATAACGCTAATCTCTTATTACCTATAGACGAAAAAACACAAGTCAGGGAGAGAGATTCTTTTATAAGAGGATGATGGTACAAGCTTTCTGGTAAGACGTCCTTCTACGGGTACAGAAAGACACGTGTGGCAAATGGTTGTTATGACAAACGTTACTTTTACGGGTTATCACATAGAGATGTATGGGACATCTGAGGCTCTTCATTGGACACGACAACAACAACAATACAGTATACACACCCAAGATAGAGGACATTGCGACTGCTGTGATAGAGATGCATGGAGACATCTGAGGCTCTTCATTGGACACGACAACAACAATACAGTATACACACCCAAGATAGAGGACATTGCGACTGCTGTGATAGAGATGTATAGAGACATCTGAGGCTCTTCATTGGACACGACAACAACAACAATACAGTATACACACCCAAGATAGAGGACATTGCGACTGCGGTGATAGAGATGCATGGAGACATCTGAGGCTCTTCATTGGACACGACAACAACAACAATTAAAAAGGCATATATTGGATCAAAATATCATTTATGTTACCAATATATCAGTTGGCTGAACGCCAACCTACACTAACATATTAATATGTTATAACACCTTTAAAAAGGTTGGCGTTCAGCAAACTGAAATATTAGTAAAATAAATGATATTTTTATCCAATATATGTCTTTTTAATTAAAGTGGCAAAAGTTAATTTTACGGGTTATCACATAAGCAATAAACTAGGGCCTACAGTAAGAGTAACTTAAACACAGAAAAACGTACACTCAAGAGTATAACACCAACAACAAAAAGGGGCTAAATAAAAAAAAACACGATTTGTTAAATAAAATAAAAACAGTACTTTTATTTGCAGCGTTGATAAGGAGCGGACCGGGGTTACACGGGAGATCACCAGACAAGCACACAGAGAACGCTTTAAGCGTATCCACTCGAACACCACTCCACGACTCCTCGTATCCCGTTTTATATACAAACATGGCCACATTGGTCCAATGACGTGGGAGATCACTTAACAACATTCTTCCCGCATAACTGAGAAGATTAAAACTGCTTGTTTGTCAAATAATTTGACAGTTATCGTGTCCAATGAAGAACCTCAGAGAGATGTCTACGTTCATCTCTATCACAGCAGCAGCAATGTCCACTATCTTGGGTGTGTAACTTATATATATATATAAAGACAAATGTAGCCTCTCCCGTCAAAATAGACGTCAAAACTAGACGCCATCTATTGACCGTTGCCGCAAACTAGCGGCCTCGTGTCGGGGACAAAGCCACAACACCAACTTTGGCAAACTGAGAAGCGTCCACCTAGAGACCATGATTTCAGGTTAATAGCCCTCGTCAGTCTAGGGCGGACTTTATTCCATGAGATCCACACGGGATCTAATGGAATCTTGACAATCTACCAAAGAGGTTTTAACTGGTAAAGTGGCTAGGTCAAATCTATGGCTAAAATATAGACACTAGTTTGCGGGAAGGGTCAATAAGATGGCGTTTAGCTTTGACGTCTATTTTGACGGGAGAGGCGACTTTTATCTTAAAAAATTTGTATCCTCCTGGCAAAATTGTCATCTATATATTGTTGCACCAGGTTGCGGCTTGGCAGACTCTTCAGCCATGATTCTCTCCTGTGCTGGGTCTTGCATCTTACCAGAGCGTGTTTCAACCATCCTACAAATTTATATAAGGGAATAATGAGATAAGTCTACTTTAAGTAACCTCCAGAATAATTTATTTATTTTCTCACATCAAAGAGAGCAGTGAAGTCACACGTGTACCTAAATACAAATGATGATAATCTGTTTTAAATAAATATCATAGAATATAAAAATAAATAAATATATAATTTAAATTTCAAATATATTAAAAATAATATAAAAAATACGCCATTAATCATGATGTAACACTTCCCCCTCTCCAGAGGTCGTCACGTCCTCGTGATTGACCTCATCAATTCTTTCACAAAATAGGGTTTGATTCTTGAGACATGGACAATCAATGGGTCTTGGCCAGGATTATCTTTTGGTTCAATTAAGTAATTTACGTTGGACAACTTCTTTAATATTCTATATGGCCCAAAATATTTTCTCAGTAGTTTCTCACACTTTCCTATTTTCCTAATTGGTGTCCAAACTGCTACTAATTCTCCTGGTTCGTAGCTGCGCGTCCATTACTACAAATTCGTGGGATAATTCAGTGTCATCAATTTTTAAATCTAAAATAATGCTACCTACCATATCTAATTTTTTCCATCGGGTCCTGAACGCGTTTTAGTGAGACTATTTATTTCACGGCCAGCAAAAAGTGCTGTTCTTAGGTCGACCACTGAAAGATCGGCGCCTGTATCAATCAAAGCTTCGCATAACCCTATCTTGTCCACATTAATCTTAATTTTGTACCTAGGGTCCAACTTTCTAATTCCATTTATGGTCGACTTGCTTTGATTGAAGGAATCAGGCGCGACACTTAGTTTTAAATCTTCCAACACGGAATATCTATTCCGTGTAGGAATATTCGTTCGTGTGTCATTACAAACATCCGCATAGAGGCGAGGCCGTGTATAATCTTTTCTTTCGTCCGTTTGAAGATTTTCTTGACTCTTGTCTTGGGAAACTGAGGGGTCCTCTTCTACGATCCTCACAAACTTGACCCTACAATAACGCGCAATGTGTCCTGGAATATTGCACTTAAAGCATATAGGTCTTCCGTCCTCCGTCCTGCTTTTGTTTGTAGCTGGACTCTTGTTGTAGACTTTATTTTGGTGGGTCTGTCTCTGCGTGAAACTTGAATTTGCATAGGCAGGTCGTCCAGCGGCAGAGACCTGGGGCGAGGGGTTGCCTGGTATTGTCTGGGAGCAGGAACCTGGGGCTTGAAAGTGTTCTGGTGTGGTCTTCTGAACGACGGAGCGTTCTTCCATTGCTCTTGATGATGGGGACGAGGAGAGCATGGTACATTATGTAGAGCCTTTGACTTTTCTACACGTTCTTGATAATTATATTCAAACAAATCCATCTTTTTACACAATCTTAGGAGTTCGTTGGTATTCTTAGGAGGGTTTAAGTAGAGGGCAAAAGAGTATTCTTTCTTCAACCCTCCAATAACCCAATTTATTTTAGTCTCTTCTTCCATTTGGGGGTCGACCTTGTTGCACAGAACCAGGATATCCTCTGCAAACCTGATTGCAGGTTCATTCCACTGCTGCATTCTGTTTAGCCTCATCTTCATTTCTTCTTTGTTGGCGTCTGAGGCAAAATCCTGAATTAGGCGGCTCTTGAAATTTTCCCAGCTGGTGAAACTTACTTTGTGTAGGTTCAGCCAGGTTTTGGCGCTACCAATCATATTCATGGCAGCATAACGGGAGATAATGTAGTCTGCCCAATGGTACAGGAAGCCAATTTCTTCAAGAGATTCAATCCATGGGCGAGGGTCTTCTGTTCCATCATACTTGGGGATGTCGATGTTGGGATTCAGGACAACTGGGTCGAAACTAGCATCTCTACCAATTGTTGCACCAGGTTGCGGCTTGGCAGACTCTTCAGCCATGATTCTCTCCTGTGCTGGGTCTTGCATCTTACCAGAGCGTGTTTCAACCATCCTACAAATTTATATAAGGGAATAATGAGATAAGTCTACTTTAAGTAGCCTCCAGAATAATTTATTTATTTTCTCACATCAAAGAGAGTAGTGAAGTCACACGTGTACCTAAATACAAATGATGATAATCTGTTTTAAATAAATATCATAGAATATAAAAAATAAATAAATATATATTTAAATTTAAAATATATTAAAAATAATATAAGAAATACGCCATTAATCATGATGTAACAATATACAAACTTTCAAGAATTTTTTTTTTACATAATTCTAA
Organism: Cordylochernes scorpioides; assembly: GCA_030710605.1. NCBI lineage: Eukaryota > Metazoa > Arthropoda > Arachnida > Pseudoscorpiones > Chernetidae > Cordylochernes > Cordylochernes scorpioides. Next base: position 150,928,671 of record CP092864.1, read on the forward strand.
ATTTTATCTAAGCTATATAGCTATATACCTATTACACTCTTCATGTCAGCACAGAACACTTCAGAGAGGGAAAAGTGTAAATAAAAACTGTAAATATTTCAAGGAAAAACATATTTTTGAAATCAAGATCACTAATTACGAAAAGAGAGTAAACATTTTCTCGCAAACATTAAAATAGAACGCAGAATATAGCGAGTATTTGAAATTTATAATAAACTAGCTGAATGACCCGGGAAACGCCCGGATATTCGATTAAGGATATTCGAGATAGAAACCTGAAACTTTGTCTATACGTTTTCATAGATTCAACTCTATATACTGTTAAAATTTCAGCAAGATTAGTTATGTATTGTGACATACATACACTAACATTTATATAAATATGGATTAATTATTTCAAAATTTGCGCTTGCTTTATTTTATCTTTATGACAGTATGTTTATGATATTGAGACAACCTTATATATAGATGTTGTTAAATTCACATTTTGTGAGCTACTAGAAGGCGTTGTTACCAAGCAAAGAGTTGTGTACCACCTGTAGTGTAGGGCTGAGCAGATGCCAGCTCCCAGCTCGGGCAGGCCCCAGGGTGAGTTCTCCGTGTAGCATAGCTTTCCCCAGCGGCCTTGCCGTCTCACTAGCAACAAGCCAGCTTGATGGTAGCGGTGGTCGGTGGCTTGTAGCACCGAGGGAGCCAGTCGTACTGCACACAGTCGTACATCTTTATATGGAACGACAGAATCTCCATCTATGCTTCCTTTCTTCCTGTGAATCTGTATAAGATCGATGGTCTTAATAAAGTTGTGTGTTTCGCTGTTTTCTGCGGATCACCACCCTGATCCTCCTCTACATCCCGGCTCTCCTGGCCTCACCTGGCGATGATCCCCTTGGCCACCCATCCCCAGGCCCCTCCAACTGTGCTTTATCTATATTCCGCTTTATGCGTCCATCGGGGCTCAAAAATCATTCATTTTGGTTAGCAGCCCCGTAAATAAAGATATTTTCTCTAAAGCTGTGTGTGTTATATGGAACGCTTCACGATTTTGCGTGTCATTCTTGCTCAGAGCCATTCTAATCTTCTCTGTATCGTTCCTATTGTAGTATATGTACCGCCGAACAAATCACACATATCTTTATAGAATACCAAAAATTGGTAAACACACATGCCCACAGTGTTCAAGCGGGTTCGATTCCCATCCCTGCACACTTTATTTTTCCGTTTATCATTACTCTTCACAATTCATCCTTTCATACTTCATCCCTAAGGTTAGAAATATTCGTTATTTCTCCTTAAAATAAATTTCGATTTTTCGTTCAAAAGAAACATTTGCGGTATAATTGTCAAATTTCGTTCTACAATCATAAGCCGCATGATATTGTATTATTAGTGTGTTTTTTATATAAAAATTTGTTAATTTCTTCGATGGGATAAAAATTGATTATTTCTGTAGCCGTGAAAGATTGAACATTCTATTAATAAATGTTATTATATGTGTATATGTGTAAGATTACAAATAAATAGGTACTAACCGTTAGATGTTTCTCATTGTCTACTATAAATGAGTTAAACAAAGCATCAAGGGCTGCGTATCCTTTTATTAGAACGATTATAAAACGAGCTTTCGGGCCCATACGCCCTTCTACAGGAATTAACAAAATAAATTATCCATCTAGTCTGACATAGGATTTTTATATACACGTAACTATTGTTTTGCATATCGGCTTAATTGAAAATTATTTAAAATGTTTAAATTTGCACACATACAGGTGTAATGATTTGGAAAATTAAATCTAATTAATATGCGGTAATATGAAAGGTTTTTGTTTAAGGCAATCTCATTTTGTATTTTAAATTTTAAATTTTACAAATTTTATATTTGCAAGGGATCCCATTAGATATGTGCTGTCTTTTATGCGAATATAACTGTTTTATTTTATTTTATTAAGGTCTATTGATTCATATGCTTCTGGCAAATCGATTCTGCGATTTATGCTGCTGTATTGTTTGGAAACTATTGCTTCTATTATGAGTCTCTGATATTTATTATTGATGTTGTTGTAATGCACTTTAGGTTCATTTAGGTTAAAAGTATGTCCTGTTGAATTAGAGTGCACAGAAGATACATAAACAAAAAATACCCATTATCATTAATAGTACAGCACTCTAATTCAACAGGACATACTTTTAATCTAAATGAACCTAAAGTGCATTACAACAACATCAATAATAAATATCAGAGACTCATAATAGAAGCAATAGTTTCCAAACAATACAGCAGCATAAATCGCAGAATCGATTTGCCAGAAGCATATGAATCAATAGACCTTAATAAAATAAAATAAAACAGTTATATTCGCATAAAAGACAGCACATATCTAATGGGATCCCTTGCAAATATAAAATTTGTAAAATTTAAAATTTAAAATACAAAATGAGATTGCCTTAAACAAAAACCTTTCATATTACCGCATATTAATTAGATTTAATTTTCCAAATCATTACACCTGTATGCAAATTTAAACATTTTAAATAATTTTCAATTAAGCCGATATGCAAAACAATAGTTACGTGTATATAAAAATCCTATTTCAGACTAGATGGATAATTTATTTTGTTAATTCCCGTAGAAGGGCGTATGGGCCCGAAAGCTCGTTTTATAATCGTTCTAATAAAAAGATACGCAGCCCTTGATGCTTTGTTTAACTCATTTATAATCTTACAGGGTTTTTCAATTGATATTGTCTACTATGTTATAAGTATTATTTTGTTCTCTCATGTAAATCTGTCAAATTATATTGACAAACATTTTCAGTTTTTTTTTTCTGATCAGGTTTTAGAGGGAAGAATGTTGACTGTTAGTGAACCAATCTCTCACGTCATTGGACGAATGTGGCCATGTCTGTATATAAGAGGGGACTAAGGAAATGCGAGGGGGGCCCAGAGCGTGGAGAATTGGTGTGGAGACACTTAAAGTGTTTTTCTGCGAAGTTTTCCCTGTCTGGCTGTTCTCTTGGCATCCCTGTGTCACCCGAGTCCGATCCCTACCAACGCTACAATAAAGCTAAGTACCTTTTTATTTTATTTTACAAATCGCTAGTTCTTTTTATTTCCTTTCTTGTTGTTGGTGTTGTACTCCTGAGTGTACGCTTTTCTGTGTATTAAGGTACATTTAATTTAGGCCCTAGCTTATTCCATTTAATATGTGCTAACCCGCAAAAGTATTAACTTTTGTCAAATCAATAATGTTTGATTAATCTTCTTGGAATCCGTTTCTAAGTCTAAGCAAAATCAACACCATCTGGGCGGTAGCAGATAGGGCCTAGCAGAGATAGCTAGGAATCCTTGCAACTTCCTATGTCTATAAGCCTGGTTATTACTTTATGTTTATGTTTGGTGGACTGTACTAGATAGGCCAGGCCTTTTCAGTTGATTAATATCCTTGAATTAGAGCCGTTCGATTCTTTATAAAACCTTCTGACTACATGACTAACATCAAACCTCTTCAACTAGGTGAATTTCCTAACTCTGATTAATTGACTCTGATACTCTGTCACAGACTCAAAGAACTAGACCGATTCTATAACTGGCTACAAACACACTGATTCTATTGGCAAGTTGGCAGTTTTAAACAATCAAAAATTTCATATTTAGCTAAAGTAACAAAATTTATACAATCGGCACGGACATCATCTAAGTAAGTGCAAAGTCGAACTGCTTTTCACATGTGTAGACATGTGATGCACTTACAGTAAAAGCAGTTGCCTACTTCTACCCACCATGATTATCATGGCCTGTACCACGTGTACTAGGAATAAGCAAAACTGCTTTTCACATGTGTAGACATGTGGTGCACTTACAGTAAAAGCAGTCGCCTACTTCTACCTTCCATGATTATCATGGCCTGTACCACGTGTACTAGGGATAAGCAAAACTGCTTTTAACATGTGGAGACATGTGGTGCACTTACAGTAAAAGCAGTCACCTACTTCTACCCACCACGATTATCATGGTCTGTACCACGTGTACTAGGGATAAGCAAAACTGCTTTTAACATGTGGAGACATGTGGTGCACTTACAGTAAAAGCAGTCACCTACTTCTACCCACCATGATTAGCATGGCCTGTACCACGTGTACTAGGGATAAGCAAAAGAAAAAAAAAGGAAGATCTTGAAAACTAATTTTAAAAAGTGGAAAAGTTTTAGAGCTGTTTTTCAGCTTTGTATTTACACCATTTTGAAGGTTGTTATGGCGCTTCTCTTTGTTGCTACAATTTAATCCATTTCAGTAAGAACGTGAACAAATGAAATCAATTGATGACATCGCTATAGCTTCTCGATCCTAAATGCCATCAATATTTGGAGAGGTATACAAGTATCGGGTTGGAGAATGAAAGACATTTTATTTGAGGGGATTTGTATAACAATGCATGGCAAAACAATATGTAATAAAATTCTTATGAAACCCATTGTGTCGTTTAATTTATGTAAAAAAAGTTTCTATCTAGGTCGAAGATTTACAAACAATAATATTCCGATGTTTGTGCTTCCACATCTCTCTGTAGGTATCGATGGCATGACTGAATGGTTCGACCGATTCCACAACTTCCAGACAGTTAGATGAATCACAAACAAGATGGATCATAGAACTCTGCCTTTGCCGGTCCCAAATCCGGATAAAAAGGAGGAGGGGGAGCAGTAACAAGCTCACTAAAATCTGGGCTCAGCTGGCCCAGCTGATAGTACCCTGTAAGGGCTCCAGGAATACAGGATGAGCAGTGTCTGTACTCCATGTTAGGAGTATCTGTACATGGCGTCTGTTCCTCATGTCAGAGGCGGCCATTTCATTTTAAGCTAAGTTAGCCTGCTACTGAGTAGTGCTCACAGTCTTAATGACAAAGGCAGATACATTCTAATTCACCCAGTCATGATGGTTGTCGCTTGATACCCTGGTATGATTGAGTGGAGATAAGAAAGAAGGAGAAGACGAAACATAGGCGGATTTTACCCAGCCTAACCTGCCTTTTCCCTAACGGAGATCCTGTCCCTAGCCTCCCCAGCCTGGTCATAGTACTTTGTATATATTCCGATGTATGCGGCCATTGGGGCTGAAAAACATCTATTTTGGTTAACAGCTCCGTAAATGAAGTTATTTCTGCACATAGGCGGAGGCCACAGTATTCTCCAAAAAACTATCCTGTGGCCCCTATATAAGCGAGGGATGGTCATAGACAATATCGTGCTTGCAGTCCTTTACCCCTATCTTAGGGAGCGTTTCCTCGCGCGACTCTCGCCTGAACACAAGATCAAAAACAACAACAAAGCCTTTATTTAGGGCCTCACAAGGGATGGGGAGAACACTGTGTGGCCTTTTTCCGGGATATAGTCTTGTGGAATCCAAATATCGCCACCGCTATATACCTATTATTTGATATTTCATTAATTAGTGCCGTAAATGAAGGACAAAGTTGCCCCGTTTTATCATTTAGTTTTCGACTTTCCTCAGACAGAGCAGCACAATCAAATAAGTAGTGCAACATCTCCATTGTTATTCCTGTTCCACAGAAATTGCATTTCAGGTCTTCACCCCTCATTAAAATCAGATGGTGTTCTCTGAAAAAAATTGAAAGGGTTCTAAATTGCGCGATTAATCTGATGACAGTAAAAGGGAGTTCACTTATAAGAAATATTCTTCGGTGGTAAACGTTGTATATATATCTCTATAGTGGCTGAACACAAGATCATTCTTGTCAAATTCCTCAACACAGTCACCAAGCATGCTCGGGACATGGATTCCATAATCCGCAACGGCCTGTCCGAACTCAAGGCGGCTTTAAGCTCCTGATGAAATCCAGACGTCCCTCCGTCTGTTGTATATATTTCTCCCTATCTTAATGTTGACTTTACTTAGAATTTTTAATGAAACTGATTCCAATAATTATTAATTAAACATTATATTTATTGATTTACAAGAGAGAGAACAAAATATAAAAGGGAAACTAATATTAAAAAAAGGAACTTTTTTCTGTTTCGGTTAGCGTCTATTTACCTGTGAGCTTACACACACTCTGTGGTAACAATTAATTAATATATATATATATATATATATATATAGTTGTATAGTTGTATAGTTTTATAGTTAAGTATTCTATTAAAATTATCTTCATTATTTTGATTATTTAAATTCAAATTATAAAATTTGTAAATTGTTATTATTTAGTATAGATAGAGAGAAAAAAAAATCCTTTACTTCTAAAACATCATCTAGTTAATTATATATTTATAATTAATAACAATAAAATTTAACAACGTAACGTCTTTTGTATCGGCTTTTACACGTCATTTAGACATACTCTAATCCACGCTAAAAAATCAATTGGTAATATATATATGAAAGAACACAATCAATTACATACTTTTAACAACTTTAAGATAGAAATACTAGACATATGTCAAAACAAAAAACAACGACTATTATTAGAAAACAACTACATTTATAAACACAACACATTATTCCCTTATGGACTTAATGACGAATTAAACTACACATACAAACCACAAACAGAAGAAATTTCAACTTATGAAATCAGCTGCAAATACAAAAAAAATGAATTTAAAACTAAACCTAATAAAACTAGAGGTAAAACTACCAATAAATTAGGTTACATTGAATTTGAAGAATTACTGGACCCAAAACAAATGTACACTAACAACTTCGTCGATAAATTTATTAAAACATTATTTAAACTAAATAATAATAAATTTATCAAACTTATAGAATATATTAAAATTCATAATCTGACTAACAGATTAATAGATATCACACACGACATCTTTAAATACAGAAAAATTAAACAATCTACTAATAACATTAATATTATCATTAAATTTAATAACAATTTATTTAATCATATTAAGTTTAATGATATTTTTAATAACCAAAACATTAATAATCTTTTCCCTATAAAAAAAATTGAATTTCAAAACAATCTGGAGATACAACAAAAATATAGGTAATTTAGTTTGCAATTATAACCAATATATTAATAATTTGGCAAATTTTAAAAAAATTAAATGTAATTGCAACAACTATATTGATAAATATAAGTTTTCAGGTCATATATTAACTAGCAATTTTTCTTTTTTAAATCCAGAATATCAGGATATTTTAAATAAAGGGTATAAATATATACCTCAAATTAAACACAATTATAATAATACAATTAAATCTATATTAAAAGATATAGATATTTTCATAAATAAAACTAGTATAAAATACAGTATTCCAGAATTTACTTTTCTGGAATGGAAACATAATATTAAAAAGGAAATTATAAATTATTATAATAATACACTTAAATACACAAAACCTAATTCAGATATTCCTTCTTTTAAAGAAAATATAATTAATTTACAGAAGGACCTCATTATCACTCCTATAGATAAATGTTCCAATAACTTATCTATAATTTGTAAAAATCTATACCACGATATACTAAAAAAGGAAATTGATAATAATCATAAATACACTTTTGCTAGAACTACAGCCACAAAAATCAAAAAAGACATCAAAAACGTTGAAAATTCACTAAAAATTTATAATCACTACAAAAATCCAAACATACCAAAGTTCTATATAATTCCTAAACTACACAAAAAACCTATTTCTTTCAGAACAATCACATCTGGTATAAATTCAGTTATAAAAAACATTGATATACAATTAGCTTCAACACTACAATTTATTATAAATAAATTAACTAATAAATATAATTATAAATTTATCGACTCAAATAAAAAAATCATTAACTATTTAATGAACAATTGGACAAACATGGAAACAGTACACACATTTGACTTTGAGGACCTATATTCTAAAATAAATTTAAGAGATCTAAATAATAAAATAACCAATTTATTTAACGAAATCATTAATGACAAAACTTTCCACATTAAAATTATTCATAACAGATATAAAACAATTAAATTAGATCTTAAAACAGCAAAAACTCTACTGGAAACATTTTTAAATTTTAACTATATAGAATTTAAAAATAAAATATATATTCAATCAGAAGGAGTTCCCATGGGAACGTCTTCAAGTCCGTTATTAGCAAACTTAATATTATTCTGGTACGAAAGAGAATACTTTCTACAAAATAATGTTAACTGGCAAATGTTCCGTTATGTAGATGACATCATAATATTTAATAATCCACAGTTCAAAAATGTAATACCTAAAATTTATCCTAAATACTTGAAACTTAAGAACAATGAAAAAATTTATAGAAACAAAAAAGTTAACTTTTTAGACCTAAATATAGACCTTACAAATAATGCTATTAAAATTTATAATAAAAAAGTAATTATAATTTCAATATTATAAAATACTGTAATATGAATTCTAATATTTCATTAAATTGTTGTAAAGGTATATATTTTGGTCAGTTTCTAAGATTTTATAGAATAAATAATATATTAGAAAATTTCATAGAAGATGTTAAAAATTTAAACATGGAATTTATTAAAAACAAATTTAGTATCAGACAAGTAAAATATTTCAACAGTATATCAATTATAAAATACTTTTAAAAAAATAAATGGAAGTATCCATTTATTAAATCAACTTTCTATAATTTCTTTCAATAATCACTACTACAAATTTATAATCTTTAACAATTAGTTAAACTTAAATTAAATAGCTGATTTGAAGATTTTTTCACAAGATTTTTAAAGTAATATTGTATAGAATTCATTTTGTTTAATCTCCAATTTCTGGGGAGGAAAATGGAAATTAAATAAAAGTGAATTTTCACAATTAATAGCTTTATTAAACTCTAATAATTTGCCTTTTTAAAGGAATATTGAAAGATGAATAAGTGTTGAATCAATTATTTTAATTTAACTGGCTGTAAAGATTATAAAATTTGGATTTCTTCCCTTAACTATCTTCTCTTTCTTCTTTGAATGTCTTGTTTTTCTACAACTTCAAAATATACGGTCTAAATTTGTCCCCCCCCCCACAACATGTGTCATCCAGAAATAGATGTTTACGGTTGAAGGCGTTCGCGGACAAGGTAGGTACACATTATATTTGTTCATATAAATGTTTCACTGAAGTAACTTTATATTAACACATAAAATCCGGTTGAAAGGAGGTCTATAACATAATAGAGAAGGGATGAAATGTTGAAAGCTGAATTTCTATTTGAGAATTCCCGGTTCAGCAGACCTCTTTTTTCAATAATTACTCCAATTTAAGTTTTTTGTATATGTCTGGTCTACCATTAGGGTTTCAAAACATAATAACCAAACTTATAATAAAAGTTAATTCATAATATAGATATTTTACTAAATACAACTATTTATATTCATATTTTAAAATAAAAAAATTTAAAAAATCATTTATAAAAAAAAGAATAAAATATAAAATTATAAAAAAATATATATATATATACTAACAATCTTATCTACCTTATTTACAAAACTTTTTGTTTTCTTATTATTAGTTGATTAATAGTGCATGGTTCTGTCTTTCTCTCTTTTTTCTAACTATCATATATATTCTCACTTCTATTATTCTATATATAGGATTAGAGTATGTCTAAATGACGTGTAAAAGCCGATACAAAAGACGTTACGTTGTTAAATTTTATTGTTATTAATTATAAATATATAATTAACTAGATGATGTTTTAGAAGTAAAGGATTTTTTTCTCTCTCTATCTATACTAAATAATAACAATTTACAAATTTTATAATTTGAATTTAAATAATCAAAATAATGAAGATAATTTTAATAGAATACTTAACTATAAAACTATACAACTATTTATTTTTATAATTAATTTAGATTTAGCTTGCTAATCTAACCAAATCTACTTGATATGATTTATCATTCTGATCAGTTTGCTCCTTAAGTTTTAAATGTAGTATCACTGTTATATTTTTATTATATAGTTTTTACACTATATTATATATATAGTAATGTAGGTGTTGTTGTTGCTGTAGAATGAATGCAGTGTGGCATGTTGGTTTGCAGTCGTGGTGGCCACAATGATTAGAGTGGTTTCAGGCGTGATTGAGATTACACAAAAGGACGAGGCATGTTGGATGTCACCATAGAGATGGCGAGAGAGCCAGTGTAGCCGACGCCGGTCAGAGGAGATCTGTTAATCGTCGTGTCTCAAAGCCAACTAATCTGTTTGAGTAAGAAAGGGACACACCCAGGAACCCGACTTGTTTTTCGGACCTCTTTCCTCCTACTGGCGTCGACTGTCACTCACTCGAAATTTTATTTGTCACTTTGGCAATTACATTATAACTATACAACACATGGGGACATAGATATATTGGAATATATTACAACATATACAACACTTAACCTGTAACCTCTCTCCCTATTGTTTACTAACAATGAACTGCTTTTAATTGTCAAATTGTCACAGTATTCTCCAAGTATAGAGCCATAGTTAGGATTTGATTCTAAATGAAGTGTCCACTCACCACACTTTGTCTCGTCGGTTCCCATCGGACAATCCTCTACTCCGTCGCAAACCTGGTGTTTCTGGATACAATCTTGGGATCCGAAACAGCGGTGACTCCCGCGACACCAACCTGTAACATCCATCAGTCATTACTCCAAACTGGAAATAGAGAGATTGAGATTGAAACTGATTTATTACAATGTCCATATAAGATTATATAAGGTTAAATACAGAATAAATATAAATATGATTATATAATGATAAATATATGAATAAATTGATATAAATATATAAAATAATTGATAATTATACATATACACCCATACCTCGCTTTGCGTCGGGGTTACGTTCCAAAAAAACACGGCGCAAATTGAAACGACGCAAAGTGAAAATAAATTTTGATGGCATGGCGCAATAAAAAACAAAGGTGTTGCCATATTTTAGGATAAAAAATTCAAAAAAAAAAAAAATTAAAGACTCGAATCCAAAACAACGCAACTTCGAAAATCTAACGACGCACAGTGAAAATCAGTAAAAATTAAGCAGCGACGCAACTTCGGAAAAAAAGCAAAACAAAACGACGCAAAGCGAGGTATTAGTGTATATATATATATATAAATATATATACAACTCGTCATTGGTGGCGCCCACTGCGGGAAAGACTCCGCCACCGATGGACTGCGAGAGTTCTTTCCCACAGAATGGGCAGGTCGATGTGATGGCTGGTGTTACTTTTACATTACATTACAAAGAGAGAGAGATGTCCTTACTTTAATTAGAAGACAACTCAAATTGATTCCATAATACAAGATTGTCCCAAAAGTTCGTAAACATATTATGATTTATATTTTGTAAGTGTTTACAAACTTTTAGGGCAACCTTGGTAATATTGGTAACCTTGGTAAAATTATTACAGAATTCTTATAGAAGAATGATTTAATCTCTGATGTTCTATATCAAGGGTGGTCAATCAGTAGGTGGGCCAAGTTTCAGAATTACAAGGTTGTCCCAAAAGTTCGTAAACACTTGTAAAATATAAATCATAATATGTTTACGAACTTTCAGGACGGCCTTATAATTCTGAAACTTGGCCCACCTACTGATTGGCCACCCTTGATATACAAAGTCTAGCCATAAATTCTGTTACAAACAATTTTATAAATTAAATGATTAAGAACAAAAACTAATGGAATATAAATACATATTTTATTAGCCAATAGGACATAGATTTTAAATATATACAAGCATTCAAAATGTTCTCCCTTATTTTTGACACAGGATCTCAAACGTTCGGGCCACTGATCTATGGTGGCACGCACCTTTTCTAAGGGTATTTCTTTCATTGCTCTCACCAAAGGTGATTTCAAATTATCCAAATTATGATATCTTTTATAGCACACCTTCACCTCTAAATATGCCCACAAACTGTAATCAAGGGGGTTTAAATCAGGGCTTCCAGAGGGCCATTCATTGGCCTTTATGAACTCCGGAACATTCGTCTCCAACCATTGTTGAGTTGACTTAGCTTTGTGAACAGGAGCTGAATCTTGTTGAAATATCCAAAGTTCTCCATTAAACATTTTTGTATTCAGAGGCTTTACTATTTGTTACAAAATGTCTTATTTATAGTTTTTAGCTGTATTTTTTACCCCTTTGGCACAGAAGTGGAGATCTGTTACACCTTGGTAGCTAACTCCCCACCAAACCATGACAGAAGAAGGATGGTGACTTTTTCAAGTCTTCTGACTTTCAAAGAAGCTTCTAGAGAGCTACGAGCATATATCCTATCATTCTGACGATTAATATTTTCCTCGACAGTGAAAAATTCTCGTCTGTGAAAAGGATTCTCTCATGCCACCGACCATCATGCTGCGCCAACAACATTTTTGATCTAACCCTTCTAATATCTCTAAGAGCAGGGGTTATCAAATGACCTGTGCGTCGTTTGAAAGCTCTCAGTCCAAGGTCTTCGTTGATTATCCTTGAAACTATCTTGGAGCTAAATTTATCTGCTTTGCTAAGATCTTTTGTTTGCAGTGTGGATTTCGACGAATTCTTTCGAGAATGGCTTTTATAGCTGCTTGCGTTCGTTGCATGCGAGGTCGACCAGATCTTTCAAGGTCATCAATAGTGCAAGCCTTGTTGAACCTTTCAATGATTCGATAAACAAATTGACGCGTAATATTCAAATTTTGTAAACGTTTAAAAAGGGTGAAAGATTTTGGCCTACCTTGTGTAAAAGGCTATTACAACTATATGGTTTTATTTAATACCTAAACCCATTATCAAAAAACAAATATATTCCGATTTTTTTCTAAACATGTGTACACGAGATATTCAAATAACAACAACTGTATTTTGAATACTTAACGCGGTCAAATTAATTTTTTATCACTGATTTGGTTTTGTAACAATATTTATGGCTAGACTAAGTAGAACATCAGAGATTAAATCATTCTTCTTTAATAATTCTGTTATAATTTTACCAAGGTTACCAATATTACCAAGGTTGTTACAAAAAAAAAAGTTCGTAAACATTTGAAAATATAAATCACACACACACACACATATGTTTACGAACTTTTGGGATAACCTTGTAGTAAACTTTGGGGAATTTGATTCATTTTTCGTTTAATTGTTGTCATTAAATAACAATAAAAAATATATAACTGGATAACTGTTGGGTTCTTGGAGGAAAGAGATAGTCCCTTTTTAATCTTTTCTATTTATTCTTGAAGTTTGTAAAGAGAAAAACAAATATACTTTTATGATGAAATTATTTTATTTTAATAATAAAATTAAAGCAGAAAAATTAAATATATTATTCTAACATATTTACAATCAGGAAAACAACTAACCTGTGAGCATCTAGCTTCCCAGCCAAAACTATTATTATCTTTTTTAACCAACAAAAAACATATGCAAAATCACCTATTGTAGATCAATCTGGCACAAGAATTTACATATATAACTCTTGGATTTCAACAAGCAATATTTTAAATATACAAAGTTAAAAATACAAATTTTTAAACAATGGAAATTACACATAAAAAATAAAGATGTTAACATTTAATATAAAGATGATCACCTCCAACAATAGCCAATAAAAACAATATATATATTTAATTAATAAACAATAACTATCTCAATAATGTTTACATCCAAAAGAAATCTTGTGATTGTTCTTCTGAAGTTTTCTAATGAGAAGTGATATCGAAACCAAAAGTAATTTATTCAAAACATCTGATTACATGCCATGTCGAATCTCTGTCTAAAAGTTGATTAGGATTATAATATTATTATTTTAGAGATAATTGGAGAATTTTCGTATAAATGTAATTTTAAATAATTGAAACATGTATATAATTGTAGTTATATATAGTTTTGTAATTATTGATAATTAAGTCCTTATAAATGTAAGTTTAAATAATTGGAGTTTGTATAATTGTAATATGTGATAATTGGATTTGGTATACACTCATGGATAAAACTTAAGGAAGTTGTACCTTTTAGAAAATATCGGGATTCAGACAATAACTCTGAAAGATATTTGATACACAGTGACCTTTATTGAAGACACACGAGATAACCAAGTGTGTATACACTCATAGACAAAACTTAAGGAAGCTGTACCTTTTAGAATATATATCGGGATTCAGACAATAACTCTGAAAGATATTTTATACACAGTGACCTTTATTGAAGACACACGAGATAACCAAGTGTGTATACACTCATGGACAAAACTTAAAGAAGTTGTACCTTTTACCATGTATATCGGGATTCAGACAATAACTCTGAAAGATATTTGATACACAGTGACCTTTATTGAAGACACACGAGATAACCAAGTGTGTATACACTCATGGACAAAACTTAAGGAAGTTGTACCTTTTAGAATATATCGGGATTCAGACAATAACTCTGAAAGATATTACAGTGACCTTTATTGAAGACACACGAGATAACTGTGTATACACTCATGGACAAAACTTAAGGAAGTTGTACCTTTTAGCATATTTATCGGGATTCAGACAATAACTCTGAAAGATATTTGATACATAGTGAGCTCAATTGAAGAAACGAGATAACCAAGTGTGTATACACTCATGGACAAAATTTAAGGAAGTTTTACCTTTTAGCATATATATCGGGATTCAAACAATAACTCTGAAAGATATTACAGTGACCTTTATTGAAGACACACGAGATAACTAAGTGTGTATACACTCATGGACAAAACTTAAGGAAGTTGTACCTTTTAGCATATTTATCGGGATTCAGATAATAACTCTGAAAGATATTTGATACATAGTGAGCTCAATTGAAGAAACGAGATAACCAAGTGTGTATACACTCATGGACAAAATTTAAGGAATTTGTACTTTTTAGCATGTATATCGGGATTCAGACAATAACTCTGAAAGATATTACAGTGAGCTTTATTGAAGACACACGAGATAACCAAGTCTGTATACGCTCATGGACAAAACTTAAGGAATTTGTACTTTTAAGCATGCATATCGGGATTCAGACAATAACTCTGATAGATATTTGATATACAATGAGCTATATTGAAGACACTAGATAACCAAGTGTGAACAAAATTGTTGTAGGGTTAAATAATTTCAATTTCCACACCTAGATGGCGCTGTGTTAAACTTTGTGTGTTATAAAAGTTACATTTTGTAAATGTAAATATTTAATTATTCTTTATTAAATTATTTTATATTTTATTGTGAACAATATGTTATATTTCTTTATTGTTAGAATACCATTTGACTAAAAATTGTATGCCTAAATAAGTCGAGAGACTTTTTGAAATAAAAACAACTTTTAGTGGCTAACCGTGTTTGTGGTGATTAATGATCCTACTCTGTCTCATAAAAAATATAGACGACCGGTGACATTAAAGACTTTGTACTTTGTTAAGTTGTGTATTATGATTGTGTAATTGTAGTTTTATAGAATTGGAGTGCATCAATCACACAACGTACTGCATGCAGCTTCATCCGAGCCATCGGCACAGTCAGCTACGCCGTCGCACAGTTTGTGGGCTTGTCCTGCCGTACGGAGGTAATCACCACAATCTACCAACATACACATGGAGGGTGAGGATGTCTGGTGACAATGAACTAGGTGTCACTTACTGCAGGAGGCCTCGTCACTGCCATCTGGACAATCCTTCCGGCGGTCACACCGAGGTACACAACCGGCAGAGCAGCGCACCTCTCCCGTCTTACATTCTATTACAACAAGATCACATTTTCGGTTAGTGAATTGAGCACAAACTAAAATTCAAAAAGAGATTGAACTAGACAACGAAATGAAGAACAAAAAGCTTTCTCACCTACCCAAAATGTAATCGAACTCTGGGTACTTTAGAATCTATCTTAAATGTAGATACGAGAATTATAAGATTGTCCCAAAAGTTTGTAAACATATTATGATTTATATTTTACAAGTGTTTACGAACTTTTGGGACAACCTTGTAATTCTGAAACTTGGCCCACCTACTGATTGACCACCCTTGATATAGAACATCAGAGATTGAATCATTCTTCTATAAGAATTCTGTTATAATTTTACCAAGGTTACCAATATTAACAAGGTTGTCTCAAAATTTCGTAAACACTTGCAAAATATAAATAATAATATGTTAACGAACCTGTGGGACAACCTTGGTAATATTGGTAACCTTGGTAAAGTTATTACAGAATTCTTATAGAAGAATGATTTAATCTCTGATGTTCTATATCATGGGTGGCCAATCAGTAGGTGGGCCAAGTTTCAGAATTAAAAGGTTGTCCTAAAAGTTCGTAAACACTTGTAAAATATAAATCATAATATGTTTACGAACTTTTGGGATAACCTTGTATAAACTGAAGCTGAAAAAGGGAATGAACCATGCAACGAAATCAAGCTTCCTTATTTACCCAAATTGTAATCAAACACCGGGTACTTTAGCGTTTACTCGTATCTTAACGTGTACAGGACGGAAATTAGAGAATCTTTGGACACATCACACACACACACACACACACACACACACAAAAGCCTTTATTAGATACTTGCCCCATACAGATTCTCCCAATTTTGTAAGGTAATAATCATCTTGTGTTATTTACATAGAAATTGAACTGGCTTTACTCTTCGTCTCAAAGTCATTCACTTGTTGACTGGTCCTTACATAATGATGATCTAAAAAAATTATAGTAAGCTATTGTCTTAGATTTTTTCGCTGATATTTTTGAAAGCAATACGTAAGGTGAAGTGTTGGTATCTTTGGACATATTTTGTCATCTTGAAGAGTACGATTTATAGGATTTGGCATGCATTCATGACATCCTGAACGTAGAGCCTAGAGACCATGCAAGTTGTCATCTACAATCTAAGCTATTCAAAAGTTTTCTAAAAAGAATTAAAACAGTCGAAGATTCGAGTTATTTTTGTGGACACGAGGAACAAACCTCAATACATCTTTTATTGGATTGTCCTGTTTTCCAAGACTAGAATCGACAATAACTTAATAGTAACAGATCCAAGTATTTTTATTTATACTAAAGAAATGTATATTATATTTAATACCTTTTGTAGATATATTTAAAATTATATAGCAACAAATATATTTTAAGAAACTGCTAATTTATTATGTTAATTGTAGATATATTGACAGACATTCATTTCTTTTGTACACAGTTCTCTGTTCTCGTTTTTTTTTCTCTTTCTCTTATGACCTGCAATTATTGTAAATGTATAGACAAATGTAAAGACATACATGTATGACAGCGCAAGTGTCCCTAGGGGGATATAACGCTTTAAATTGAAATAAATAAACAATCTAAGCTATTCAGTGGTGCGTTGGTATAACAAGTTTGGAAATTAGAAGATAGATTCGCGTATGAACAGATTAGCAAATTAACAAAACTGTTTCGATTGTTCAGGATGTCACTAATGCGTGACAAGTATCCTACAGATGGTGCTTCTCAAGATGACAAGATGTGTCCAAAGTTTCTCTTTAATGCCCGTCCTCTACATGTTAAGATAGTATCCGGTGTTTGATTACATTTTAGATAAGTGAGGAAGCTACTTAATTCTTGATTTCGTTTTCTGGTTTAGTCTCTTTTTGAAATTCAGTTTATATAAGGTTATCCCAAAATTTGGTTAACATATCATGATTATTTAAGTCAAAAAGCGATCCATTAATTAAGATTATATAAAAGAACGTACCTGGATCTGTTAGGAAAAAAAATTATTTTTCTTAAAATATTTCGAGAGATTGCTCCCTCTTTATGAAAACAAATTTGTCATTGGTCAAAAACAATTATTGATAATAATACATTAAAAAAATTAATAAATATAATATAATAAAATATTATGAATAATATATATATGACAAAATATTTTATTATATTATTATTATTATTAAATTTTTTAATGTGTATTATTATCAATAATTATTTTTGACCAATGACAAATTTGTTTTCATGTGATCTACAATAATTTGTAAATTGAATTAACTGTGCAATATATAAATTGATAAAGAGGGAGCAATCTCTCGAAATATTTTGAGAAAAAAATTGTTTTTTTTTTCTTTACAGATCCAGGTACGCCCTTTTATATAATATCATGATTATGTTATTTCGATAATTCTTTGAATCACTTATACATTCTTATAGTTGGTGAAGAAGCAAAAAAATTCTTGCGATCTGATACGTTATGAGAATACTCTAGGCCTATGAAAAGAGTTTTATTCTTGCGTCAATAGAAGGAATATTGCCCTGAGATATACTCACATTCCTTAGTAAAAGGTATCAAATCCAATCTGGAAATATACTGGTGTCCTTTTAGAGGGTCTATAACCTATATTCTTTTTTAGTATAAAGTTTAAAGCGTATGTTATACTTTGTAACGTTCCTAGTAGATATTTAAAGGGTTTGATTTGTGTATAAGAGGAATTGATGGAGGGTGCGTGTTACTTACCTTCCAGGAAGGCTGGATCGTCGTATTCCTTGTCGCCCTTATCCAGGATGACGTTGTTGTGAAGCGATCCTGGCTTGGGTGCGGCCTTAGGAATGCCATTGGAGTCCTCGCGGTAGGTGACCACGACTCTAACAAAAGAGATTGACGTTTGTGTCTCCATGTCCGGTCCTGGTACAGCTGTAACATTCTGTGTCCCCTCCGTCATGTCTGTAGCTGACTGAGTATCAGGTATTTCTGTCATGTTATCTGGACTATGGACTTCTATCATATCGGTGGATGTCTGAATCCCCAAATATGGTCTTGTTATTACTTCATGAGTCCCTTCAACTATGGATGACGTATTCATAAACGTCTGGGTCTTTATATTTGGAGATGTAGTCAGTGGTTTGTTCTGGAATTCCTGATTTAACGTTGTAGTCTCTGGGGTCGTCGTCTCGAGTGACATTGTAGAATAGGGCGATTTCTCTTGGATTTCCTCTGAGATGGAAGTTAGGATTTCATCGCTATGGACTGTTTGTTCTGTGGTTGTCTCATCGTACGTTTTATCAGTGCTAACGGCATCGTTTGAAAAGTCGATGTCTTCTTTGACCGATTCTTTATTATCTATAACTTCATGGGAATCATGTTGAAAAGTTGTTACTTCCTCTGTTCTGACAATATTGATAAAACTGATGTTTAGACGGTTGTTTGAGGTTTCTTCTGTTGTTGATGGAAAAGAATCAATAGACGTTCTGTTGTATAGAGATGAAGTTTGGTTAGTTGTATCCTGATTGGTTTTAACTGAGAAGTTTGGCCTCAGGACTATTGAGGGGGATGAAATAACAAACGCCAATTTTGACGAATTGTTCTTGTTGCTTTGGGTGTTGTTCTCTGGGGGATTCTCCTCTTTTATCACAGATGCAGAAGTAGTTTCTGGTGATATTTCTTCTACTATCACAGAGTTGGGGAAGATGGATGGGTTGAGCTGACTAGAGGTTTCTACTGGAGTGGACGGCTTGAAGACAATTTCCTCACTGGCGTTAGGCTCCAAGTGGCCAGTTGGCATGTAGAGGACATGGGGCTCTTCACCGGGGAATTCTGAAACACCATCAACATTTGAAAATTCTCTATAAATGCATGAAATTTCTGAAATTTGACCATTCAGCTTGTTGTATAAGGTTATCTCAAAGGTTCGTAAACATATTGTGATTTATTTTTTCGAAAATAGAAAATCCATAACATCTCTCTAACAATGGCTATTTATATCAATTATCTCTTACATATCAGAAATCTATATTAGCTTAAATATAACACCACAGATTATCTAATCACAGAGTATTATAGTTAATGAATAAAAATGAATATTTGAATGATATAATATTCAACAGGTACTTCTGTTTCTACTTCAATATTGTTACAACTTGAGATGTAGATGGTCTTTGTTCAGCGGTTTCCCATTGTACAGTAGAATAAACCAGAACGAGTTCGCATCAAAAACTAACGCTTTATTTTGGTAAGGTTACAAAAATAATGAAGAACGCCGTGGCTGCATAATGTTAACAAAGAATAAACAAACAAACCTTGATTTGTTTAATAAGTTAAATTATTAATGAAAATATTTACATGAGTCTATGTCGGCTGTGACAAAATTCAACGAGAGTTATCCAACCATTTTGAATTTGGATAGAGTAGAAGAAGGTAGAAATGCCAGTAGAGTGTCTCACTTACCCCAGAGCCGCACTGTGATGTTCCTGACAGATAAGCTGGGCGATAAGACGCTCAGCTTCTTGATGAGCAGATGCTGAAGAGATGCGGCAGCTCTGGCATCAGTGATGGAAGCATGCAGCCTCCGTCGGTCCAGTGAGATCCGGTAGAACACCCGGAATGGATTGTCCCTGGAGTTCACAACAACCACATGCTACAGGGATCCTCTGTAAGGGAGTTGCACTCTTTATATAAAGTTTTCCCAAAAATTCATAAACATATTATACTTTATATTTTTCTAGTGTTTACGAACTTTTGGGACAACCTTGTTATTCTGAAACTTGGCCCACCAACTGATTGGTCACCCTTGATATAGAACATCAGAGATTAAATCATTCTTCTATAAGAATTCTGTTATAATTTTACCAAGGTTTCCAATATTACCAAGGTTGTCCTAAAAGTTCGTAAACACTTGCAAAATATAAATCATAATATGTTTACGAACTTTTGAGATAACCTTGGTAACCTTGGTAAAATTATAACAGAATTCTTATAGAAGAATGATTCAATCTCTGATGTTCTATATCAAGGATGGTCAATAAGCAGGTGGGCCAAGTTTCAGAATTACAAGGTTGTCCTAAAATCTCATAAACCATTTACAAAATATAAATCATAATATGTTTACGAACTTTTGGGACAACCTTATAGGATAAAAAGAGATTATTGACTAGTTATGAAATTTACATTATGAAGATCTACACAATATTAATTTTTAAAATAGTTATTACAGTAGAACCTCCCTTTAGAGGACACCTCTCCACAAAGGACAGTTTTCATTTGCAAAATTACCATTTTTAAAATTTAGCCACTCTCCGGTAAAAGGACATCTCTCCCTAAAGGGCACTTTGATTCTGCAATTAGGTGTCCTCTACAGGGAGGTTCTACTGTATAACGTTTTGCTGAGAGAGACTCTATTTCATTCTTATTGATGAGAATGTGTTTTTGATCAGTACTGGCTACTACATATATATACAGAGGGTGTTCACACTTATAAGGGAAACAAGTTTTATTATAAAATATTAAAAATTAACACCATATTTGAAAATTTTCAAATGTTCTATTTGAAAGCCTTTTTGTTTTTATTTACAGAACGGCACCTGATTTTCCACGATAGCAGACACTTTCTGATCATGGTCATACTCAAAAGATCCCATTCTTCCTTTACCACTTTCCAGAGACCTTCATTTGTCCTAGGGTGTCTTTTTCAAAGTGCTCTTTTAAGGCATCCAAAAATGCAAAAATCCATCGGGGCTAAATCAGGAGATTTTACAGGGGTTCTGTTCTTTGGAATAGTGTTGATTTCTATTCTTTGCCTTAGATCTTCCAAATAAGCTTGGGTTGAAGATGAGGTATGACTTGTGGCGTTATCATGGTGAAACCAGACTTTGTTGCTCTGTTTTCCATAGATAGAGGGAATATCATTTAAAAATATAGGTTCTAAAATGTTGTTTTGATAGTACTCCGAGTTTATTTTGGCATTTATTTCAACTTTTCTTATTTTTAAATTTCCTTCATATGATATACCGCATTCCACCATAAATCCTTTGGGGTAACTTTCGGCACATTCCTTCAACCAAATTGGCCTAGATTTTTCCACCTTTTTTTGATAGTATATAGCTCTTTTTCTGTCGCAATCGGTTAAATATACCCATGCTTCGTCATATGTAACAATACATTTCTATCTATCAGCAGCCAAGAAATTTTCATAAAAATATCTGCTGATAGTGTGTCGCTGACGAATATGGCTCTGAAACAATTTGTGAACCGCATGTTTTTTTTTTTTTTTTTGTGTAGCTTTTAGGCCTAAATCTTTATTTATTATTTTATTTATTGTTGACACTGATGTTCCTATTAATTTGGCTCTATCTCTTTGTGGCATAGGATTTTATTTTGTAATATATTCTTTCACTTTTTTGACAGTTGCAGGAGTTCTCACAGATATAGGGTGATAATCTTTTGTCCATTTCTCCGTAGGTGCTTTGAATAAAAACTTGATATTTTTGTCGTGAATAATATTATAAATACCTTTTTTAGAAATGTTGATATCATCTTGTTTGCATATTTTAATTATGTCCAAATAGGTAAGATTAGCTCTGGAAAGTCCTAAAATATAACCTCATATGAAATTATTGTATTTGAATGGCATTTTTTAAAAATATATATTGCTAGTTAGAATTAGCTTAAGCCTTTTCGAATTCCACGTTGTTGATTTTTTAAAATAAAGTAATAGTTCCTTTTTTACACCAGGCGCTCGTTTCCTATAAGTGTGAACACCCTCTGTATTACTGAAAGGTTTGATGATGCAAATATGTTATGTTTACGTTTTATATTAGAAAAAAGACTGTGCTGATATTAATATGTGACTTATACAGAGATTGAATTCAAGATAGGGTTATTCATTGGTTCCAATTTCAGGAGGAAAAAGATAAAAATAAGCAATATCACATACCTATCATCAAAAAGTGAAAAAAAAATTGAAAAGCTTGTCTATTTATACTACTAATTGTTCAGCTCGGAAAGAAAAGATGAAAATATCGCTAGAAAATTAAAAAGAAGATGACTGAAAGAGAATATACCATAATCTACCAAACTGAATCTTTCAAGAATCCAGGAATAATCAATAATAAAATTGAAAGTTAAAACATTGATGGAATTGTTAGCCTACTATACGGACAAGAGATAAACAATTTATTCTTATATACAGATAAAAGAATTGAATGTTTATTGTCCCTTTTTCCTACAATATTTTCACATTTCTGGTTTGGCCAATTAATTTCGCTTGCGTCAAGGCATTGTGAAAAATGGAAAAGGTTAATCCAACGTCCACAACAAAAGGTAAGAAGCTTAGGTGAGTCTGTCGGTCTGGGGCGAATACTGGAGCATGTACAGAATGGCTTAGCAAGCTGTCAGGCCATTGAGAAACTTTATGAAGTAACTTCAATAAAAACTTTTTGAAAGCTTATATGATGAAATGTACATTGTCACATTTTTATATTTGGTACAGAAGAACCTCAAAGAGAGGACACTCCCTCTCGAGGACACCTCTCTATAAAGGACAGTTTTCATTTGTAAAATTATTATTTTTATTGTTTAGTAACACTCCTGGAAGAGAACACCTTTCCCTAAAGGACACTGGCTCTGCAAATAGGAGTCCTTTACAGGGAGGTTCTACTGTATTTAGCAACTCTTCGGTAAGAGTACATCTCTCCCTATAGGACACTTTGGCTCTGTAATTAGGTGTCCTTTACAGGGAGGTTCTACTGTATTTAGCAACTCTTCGGTAAGAGTACAACTTTCCCTAAAGGACACTTTGGCTCTGCAATTAGGTGTCCTTTACAGGGAGGTTCTACTGTATTTAGCAACTCTCCGGTAATAAGACACCTCTCCCTAAAGGACACTTTGCCTCTGTAATTAGTTGTCCTTTACAGGGAGGTTCTACTGTGATTAAATTTAATTTCTACAGCTTTCTTATCCTGCTATGATTAAAAATTGAATGAGGGAGGGCATGGTTCATCCGCGGTAATGTCTTTGTATTATGTATGAAGTAATTGTATTATGTATTATTATGTATATTCGCCGTAATAATATTATTCACCAAGTAATAAGAAAAACAACGTTTTAATAAAAACACGCACTTTTGAGACAACCTTAGTAAGGGCAGAAAGACATACCATGTAAAAGAGAAGGTAAGGTGTAATTAATTATATATGCATAAAAGATCAATTAATGTAATTAATGAAGAGACACCGGACCTCTCCAATACAACATCAATCACTACCCACCTTATAATACCCTATTTTGTCAGACGAGTCTTTTTTTTTTTCTGTATCACTGAAGATATAGCAGCCGAAATGTCTAAGGAGTGTGTTCTTACTATCATAATCTTTAAGATAGAGCTTGTCTGGCCAGCATTCATATTCTTTATTAAATAAACACTTCATCCAGTTAGAGTTTTATTCATCAACGTTTCAACAAAAATCTGTCTTCTTTAGAAGAAATAAATAAAAATATATACATACAGCCTTATCATTACACTTCACAATTCATCCTATCATACCTCATCCCTAAGATTAGAAATAATCGTTATTTCTCCTTGTAATAAATTTTGATTTTTAGTTGAAAAGAAACACATGCGGGATGATTTTCAAATGTCGTTTTACAATCACAAGCTGCATTATATTATATTGTATTATAAATTACTTTATGTATTATTTACCAACGGAAAAATATGTCCAGGATAGCCTAGTGGACATGGCATCTGCCCGGTAAGCGGAACACTGTGGGTTCGTTTCCTATCCCTGGACACTTTATTTTTCCGTTTATTATTACTTTTCACAATTCATCCTTTCATACTTCATCCCCATTGTTAGTAATAATTGTTATTTCTCCTTGGAATAAATTTTGATTTTTCGTTGAAAAGAAACACTTGCGGGATGATTTTCAAATGTTGTTTTACATACAGCTTTATTAAGAACACCGGTCTTATACAGATTCACTACAGGAAGAGAAAGTAATTATAGAAAATAAATAAAAATAAAGAATTTGGCAAGGCGATAAATAAACGATCTTGCTTGATCTTCCTTGAAATCTATTTCTTAAAATTCAAATACTTTTAAAGAAATTAAACAGATAAAAAATGACACTTTAAATATCATTTAATTAAAAAGGCATATATTGGATCAAAATATAATTTATTTTACCAATATTTCAGTTGGCTGAACGCCAACCTTTATCAAGGTATTATAGCATATTTAATGTGTGTCAACAACAAACTCAAATGTTATAACACCTTGATAAAGGTTGGCGTTCAGCCAACTGAAATATTGGTAAAATAAATGATATTTAGATCCAATATATGCCTTTTTAATTAAAGATCTATTTATGGATTGCTCTATATATTTTTTTTTTCAAAATTATTATTATATATATTTATATTTAAGTTTATAAAAACAATGATGTTTTTAAACGTTACTAAAAATAAAATAACTTATCAGGGTTTGATCAGCGAATAAAAAATATATATTTGTCTATTTTGAAATTAGAACAAGTTCGATATATAAAATAAAATAAAATATTAAATCTCTGTTGTTGTGTCCAATGAAGAACCTCAGATGTCTCCATACATCTCTATCACAGCAGTCGCAATTTTCTCTATCTATCTTGGGTATGTAAAGCTGTTGTTCTGAGTCCGTGTCAATTTTCTGCAAGGCTGCGGCCATTGCTGGACATGAGAATATGTGGGTAGGTGTTAGTTTCACACCAGGGCAGTTGTTACATGTCCTATAGGTTCTTGTGCCATCTGGATGTATTGTCATTCCTTTATAGTGTTTAATTCTAAATCTTGTTATAGTTTTTGTCATTTTTCTCTCAGAGTTTATTTCGCATATTTGATCTTTTCTTATATTTTGTTGAATTATCTTGTATTTTGCCAAAACATCAGCGTCAAATACTGACATTTGTTCTTTCCTTTGGCTCAACTTTCTGGCTTCCTTTGCATTAAATCTCTAAATAGAATAACTAGAAATAACACTATACGAGTGTTTGGCCTGGGTGCATCTATCAATGGTGAGGGAAAGTTAAAACAGGTGGAAGGATCTCAGAATGGTGAAAGTTGACCTGTAATCCATCGTCTCCCGATTGTCGCTTTCAGGTCGTGATGACCCACTTTGTTTGTGTTGGTTAATTCCAGTTGATCTGTGGGCGCCCGCCCCTCCATCGTGGGAATCTATTTCAGCGCCCTTTATTGGCCAATAAACGGTAATGGCTGCTCTTTCAAGCAAAATTGTGATACCGAGAGCAATACCAGAGATATTTCGATATGGTTGCGTATAGGCTTGTCGTATTTCTCGTTCTTCCTTTACTGGAAGTTGGTGTTTATCCACATTATAAAATTCCCATACGTGTGTAAATAGAAATAGAATACTACCTAACCGATGATTTCCCTTTACCAGTCAAACGATGTATAGCTCAATCGAGAATACTATTTACAGTCTTAAAAAAACACTTTCTGACGTTTGAGGCCAAAAACTTAATATGTACACTGTGTGACAAGGAAATTACTGAAGAACTCCCCCATTACCTGCTCAATTGTACAGCTCTTGATGCAAAGAGGAAGGCACTATATCAACAAATTAAATGTACCAACACTTCATCCTACGTATTGCTTTCAAAAATATCAGCAAACAAATCTAAGGCAATAGCTTACTATAATTTTTTAGATCATCATTATGTAAGGACCAGTCAACAAGTGAATGACTTTGAGACGACGAGTAAAGCCAGTTCAATTTCTATGTAAATAACACAATTATTACCTTACCCAATTGGGAGAATCTGTATGGGGCAAGTCCCTAATAAAGGCTTTTGTGTGTATTTGTTCCTGGAAGTTGGTGAACCTTTCTTGGAATGAGCCACAAGTATCGAGTCTTCGGCCATTCTGAAGTGCTTACAAAATTTCTACCAGATCTTCTGACTTTTCGTCTTCTTTTGTTCTTCCTTTACTAGAAGTAAGTGAAGCTTCCGTGAGATAGGTCATAAGTATCGGACCTTCAGTCATTCTGAAGTGCTTACAAATCTTCCACCAGATCTTCAGATTTTGCTCTTCTTTTGTTCTTCCTTTACTAGAAGTTGGTAAACTTCGGTGAGATGAGCCACAAAAATCGGGTAGATAAGAAAGAAGAAGAGAAACCACTGGTAGATAAGAAAGAAGAAGAGAAACCACTGGTAGATAAGAAAGAAGAAGAGAAACCACTGGTAGATAAGAAAGAAGAGGAAGAGAAACCACTGGTAGATAAGAAAGAAGAAGAAGAAGAGAAACCACTGGTAGATAAGAAAGAAGAAGAAGAGAAACCACTGGTAGATAAGAAAGAAGAAGAAGAAGAGAAACCACTGGTAGATAAGAAAGAAGAAGAAGAAGAGAAACCACTGGTAGATAAGAAAGAAGAAGAAGAAGAGAAACCACTGGTAGATAAGAAAGAAGAAGAAGAGAAACCACTGGTAGATAAGAAAGAAGAAGAAGAAGAAAACCACTGGTAGATAAGAAAAAAGAAGAAGAGAAACCACTGGTAGATAAGAAAGAAGAGGAAGAGAAACCACTGGTAGATAAGAAAGAAGAAGAAGAGAAACCACTGGTAGATAAGAAAGAAGAAGAAGAAGAGAAACCACTGGTAGATAAGAAAGAAGAAGAGAAACCACTGGTAGATAAGAAAGAAGAAGAGAAACCACTGGTAGATAAGAAAGAAGAAGAGAAACCACTGGTAGATAAGAAAGAAGAGGAAGAGAAACCACTGGTAGATAAGAAAGAAGAAGAAGAAGAGAAACCACTGGTAGATAAGAAAGAAGAAGAAGAGAAACCACTGGTAGATAAGAAAGAAGAAGAAGAAGAGAAACCACTGGTAGATAAGAAAGAAGAAGAAGAAGAGAAACCACTGGTAGATAAGAAAGAAGAAGAAGAAGAGAAACCACTGGTAGATAAGAAAGAAGAAGAAGAGAAACCACTGGTAGATAAGAAAGAAGAAGAAGAGAAACCACTGGTAGATAAGAAAGAAGAAGAAGAAGAGAAACCACTGGTAGATAAGAAAGAAGAAGAAGAGAAACCACTGGTAGATAAGAAAGAAGAAGAAGAAGAAAACCACTGGTAGATAAGAAAAAAGAAGAAGAGAAACCACTGGTAGATAAGAAAGAAGAGGAAGAGAAACCACTGGTAGATAAGAAAGAAGAAGAAGAGAAACCACTGGTAGATAAGAAAGAAGAAGAAGAAGAGAAACCACTGGTAGATAAGAAAGAAGAAGAGAAACCACTGGTAGATAAGAAAGAAGAAGAAGAGAAACCACTGGTAGATAAGAAAGAAGAAGAAGAGAAACCACTGGTAGATAAGAAAGAAGAAGAGAAACCACTGGTAGATAAGAAAGAAGAAGAAGAAGAGAAACCACTGGTAGATAAGAAAGAAGAAGAAGAGAAACCACTGGTAGATAAGAAAGAAGAAGAAGAGAAACCACTGGTAGATAAGAAAGAAGAAGAAGAGAAACCACTGGTAGATAAGAAAGAAGAAGAAGAGAAACCACTGGTAAATAAGAAAGAAAGAAAAGAAACAACTGGGAGGGTACATCACTGATAAACCAGTTCTTCTCAATATTTCCAATTTTCACTAAAAACAGTAGGAAGATGTTTTCTTTATTAAAATTGTGCTAGTAATAGTTAAATTTCTCTTATAATCTTTCTATACTTAGTAGGTATAACTCCGCCTTTGCCGGTCCCAAGCCCGGATGAAAAAGGAGGAGGGGGAGCAGTAACAAGCTCACTAAAAAACCTGGCTCAGCTGGCCCGGCTGATAGTACTCTGTAAGGACTCCAGGGATACAGGATGAGTTTGTACTCCATGTTAGGAGAGGCTGTACATGGTGTCTGTTCCTCATGTCAGAGGCGGCCATTTCTTTTGGACCTAAGTCGACCTGCCACTGAGTAGTGCTCCCAGTCTTAATGACAAAGGCAGACGCATTCTACTTAACCCAGTCATGATGGTTGTCAAACAAGCTTGATACCCTGTTATGATTGAGTGGAGATAAGAAAGAAGAAGAAGACTTAGTATGTATAAATGTTCGTATTATTGTATGTATACATTTGCATACATAAATCATATGAATTGGTACATGGTCCATGGGAATTGTTTGAATGTCAAATATCCTTCAGCGAAGTGTAGTCTCTCCCTCAGTAACCACTACTCTCAGCTTTTATTATTGTCATTGTTAGCTAGGCGATGTGTAGTCAGTAACGGATATATGGCAAGTAGTTTGGAAATGATCAGTTAATAATCAAATAATCGATTTTAATTATTTTTGTGGGGTTTAAATATAATAAAAACACGCAAAAATGACTTTCTTTCTCTTGAGAATGAAGACCTTGTATATATTTTAAATCTATGTATATATTTATGAAATATTCTCTATATTTCTATATCTATTTATTCCTATATTATTCATTATTTAATTAAAATGCATATATTGGATCAAAATATTATTTATTTAACCAATATTTCAGTTGGCTGAACGCCAACCTTTATCAAGGTATTATAACATTTTAATGTGTGGAAGCAATGGTCGCCTGTCCCGTCAAAATAAACGTCAGAATCTGACGCCATCTATTGACCGTCGTCGCAACTAGCGCATCGGGTCGGTGACAAAGCCACAACACCAGCTTTGGCAAACTGAAACGCGTCCACCTAGAGACCATGGTTTCGGGCTAATGGCCCTCGTCAGTCTAGGGCGTCAGATAGATAGCGTCAGATTCTGACGTTTATTTTGACGGGAGAGGCGACCATTGCTTCCATGGATTAATTTCCTCCCGGCAAATTTTCCATCTATGTTTTTTGCCAATAGATTTGGCCCAGCCACATTGCCAGCAAAACACCTCTTTGGTAGATTGTGAGGATTCCATTAGATCCCGTGTGGATCTCATGGAATAAAGTCCGCCCTAGACTGACGAGGGCCATTAGCCCGAAACCATGGTCTCTAGGTGGACGCTTCTCAGTTTGCCAAAGCTGGTGTTGTGGCTTTGTCACCGACCCGAGGCCGCTAGTTGCGGCGACGGTCAATAAATGGCGTCAGATTCTGACGTCTATTTTGACGGGAGAGACGACCCTTGTCTCTTTAGATCAATATCCTCCCGGCAAAATTTCCATCTATATTTTAGCCATAGATTTGGCCCACACCTCTTTAGCAGATTGTCAAGATTCCATTAGATCCCGTGTGAATCTCATGGAATAAAGTCCGCCCTAGACTGACGAGGGCCATTAGCCCGAAACCATGGTCTCTAGGTGGACGCGTTTCAGTTTGCCAAAGCTGGTGTTGTGGCTTTTTCACCGACCTGAGGCTGCTTATTTGCGGCGACGGTCAATAGATGGCGTCTAGTTTTGACGTCTATTTTGACGGGAGAGGCGACCTTTGTCTCTTTAAACCTTGTTAAAATTATCGTAAAGATAGAGGCTGCCTGGCCGGCATTCATAGTTCTTAAAAATAAAGATACTTCGGCCAGTATATCTTTTTATTACCTCGACGCTCCGACAAAAATATGTTATCCTAGTCAGGAGCAAGCAAAAATTAAAACATTTGGCAAGGCGTTAAAAATCTTTCTAAAGTTCCAAGGGCGTTCTCACGCGATATTTCAAATTTTTGCACAACATCTAAAGCACGAGTCATAAATAAATATTTAACTCACCAAAGACTATGATGATCTTTGAAATAAATTATAATATACAAATGTATAATGACATTTACAAAGATTTCACAATAGTATATATAAATACATTTGTTTGAATGTCAAAGATCAATATCCTTCCGGCAAAATTTCCATCTATATATATTTATATTATTGACTTATGGAATTTATCATTATATAGTCTTATTTATTCTTTCATATACAGTAGATATTCCAAGTTACAAGTTCCAAAATCAAACAACAACAACAACATCAAAAGCCTTTATTGAGGACCTCTCGTCCTATATAGGATTCGCCAGTTTACAGAGTAAGAGAAGAGAACTAAGAATACAGAGATATATGTAGTAGGTATAGTATAGTATTTTCTACACTGTGACTATATACAACAGAAGCAACAAGCCTTTTACTGGAATCAAAGTCCCATACAGGATTCGTCATTCTAATCCTGACATAGATTATTTACATATAATTATTTACATCAATTAGATTATGTATATAGCCTCCTTTTCTCTTCAGCCGTCTTTCAAAATTTGAACAACGCAAAAGCTCCAGCTCTGTTTCTCACCACCTCATTCAACAGGAGCTCCAAAGAGAGTCCCTCAAGGCCTATTTCACTAAGGAGCACTTCTCGTTCGTCTTTCAGCCCCATACATGAGAGTATATGGTGAAGTTCCAAAATCACGTTATTAGGTACCGCTCAAAAGGAGCGACCTAGCTTGTGTTATTTACAATAAATAATATTTACATCACATTTACATTTTATTTACATATTTACAACAGTAAAACTTGGATAATTGGAACGTTTTTAATTCTAACGTCTTTAATTCAATCTACAAGTGTCACATAACATATTCTCCAAATACCATAGACTAGAATCTACAATCTCTCCAAAGACAATTAAAATATACAAGTATCAGAGTCATCAATCAATTCTTAATTCTGTCACCGTTTGCTTTTGTGAATGGAATAAATATCCAAATATGGTCATTTCTTATAAGCATCGGTAGTTCAATGGCGAGAATGCTCGCCTGCAACGCGGGCGGCCCGGGTTCGATTCCGGCCGATGCATTTTTTTTTTACAATTTTTAAAACTCATTTATATATTATACAAGAATGACATCCACGGCGCCAATTTATAATTGTAACGAATAGTATTTGAATAAAAGCATTTAATAGGGTAAAACCCGGGCGTTGCCCGGGTCATTAGGCTAGTAACAACATAAACAGAAGATCTACCCTAACAGTTCCAGCATATTCAACGCAGATGATGCCAACCCCCATTGAAACTGCACCCTCTACACCTGGAAACTTTTTTATTTTTGATTTTTTAAATGTATTTCTCTGAATCTCTATTGTATCTGTTGCCCGCCTTTGCGGAGCCAGTGGCCTGATGAAGCGTGACCACGTGAAAGTTTGCCTCCCGATATCTGAATAAAGAAACTCTGCAAATATTTTAAATTTATTTAACTCAATTCTAACGTCTTCAATTTGAATATCTATCTTGGTCCCTAGATTTTCCTATAAATAGAATTTCTGTTTTATATTCGATTTTTTTGGATAATTCGAATTTATTTGGTATCCGTTGGGCTTTGAATTATCTAAGTAATTCTAAGAATAATATTCTGTGTTTCTCAGAAAAATATCTTCTTCTTATCTGTTATCTTGTTTACACACTTGATAACAGTAACTATTTATTTTCAATATTTACATTAATGACATCCCACTGCACTCTAAATGTAAACTTAAGCTCTTCGCAGATGATACAGCAATTTTATTTAACTCTAAATCAGTCAACCTATTGGTTACTCAGCTTCAGAATTACCTAAATGACATAATCAAATGGTGCGATGAGTGGAAGCTAGACATTAACCCAACTAAGACTCAAGCAATAGTTTTTCCCCCAAGAGATAACAAAAAATTCAAGCCACAAACCAACCTGACAGTAAACTCAAGCACTATTAGTTGGGCCGACCATGCCAAGTATCTTGGTGTCACTTTGGATTCGAAATTAAAATTTAACCTACATGTCCAAAACACCATAAGAAAGGCAAAGATAGCCAAAATATCTCTATCAAGCCTGCTTAATTTTAAAGTAATTTAACAACAAAGCATAAATTCACGTTGTACAAAACCTGTATTCTACCCATCATCACGTACGCACTACCAGTCTGGGGCAAATATATCACACCTACGGATAAAAAAAGAATAGATGCCTTCATGAGGATTTGCTTACGAACCACTATAGGAGCCCCATTCAATCTTTCAAACAAAATTCTCAAAGAAGATCTCAACCAGCCTAATATAGAAGAGATGTATCAAGACTCTGCGACAAGACTATTCTCGCAATTTCAAAAATCATCAAATCCAACTATACAAGAAATTGTTCAAAATCAAGGTGACCTCAGCCACCGAATCCGACGACCTGGACCCAATGGCTAGCTGACAGCCAAACACCCAACAACTGCCCTCCTGTAAGGTTCGGGGGACCACTCCAGCATTACAACTCGCCATGTGTAAATAATCTGGACAAGGTGACTCGCGAGCTGTGCTCGAATGTAACACCTGCAAATTGAGATGAAATAAATAAAAAAATTTCTCAGAGTTCACCCCAGGATTTCATCCAGAGAAGATCTCTTCTCTGTGCTTCCTTGAAGACCCTGGCCATAAAGCTACCCTCCTTGCTCTACTGCCAACCCCTGGCTCTACTGCAAACCCCTGGTTTTACTGCTAACCACTGGCTCTACTGCTAACAACTGGCCCTACTGCTAAATACTGGACCTGCTGCCAACTACAGGCACTACTGCTAACTACTGGCTCAAGCCATACCACCGGCTCACTGAAGATCTGAAACCTACTGTACACATCCCCTGACCCTATGAACTCCTGAAAGAAAAAAAAAACTGAAAACGAAGCTCTCCCGGACGGCCGAAATCGCCAATATTTACTCACTTTAACAAATAGCTGCTCTCCAGAGCGGCCGCCAGTGCCCCTCTCCATCAAAATGGGAAAAGGAAGAAACAAAAAGAACGATACCACTGTAACTCAAGTTCCACCTGAACCAGTTCAAAATGCTTCATTCCCAGCAGAACCACCCATAAGGGCTGAACCTGAAGTAACCAACACGGGCTCCTGTGGTGGCAGCTACCAACCCACTTCCCCTTCCTACTCCCCAACGTATAACCCTGAAACCTACAAGCCTATGTACGCCTCTATCTACTACAATAGTGTTCCATCGCCAAACTACTATGGCTCCTCACCAAATTACAGCACCGCTCTCTACCAAGAACCTGAAGGACTCCAAATTACACCGGAGACAATTGAGGCTATTGACAACGCCACTGGGGCCCGATACAACAGCTTCTCCCATCCTGACCTGCACGCCACCATCGACAGGCTTCTCCAGAATCGCCGTGCCTGCATCCTGGGACTTTCAAAAGAACTGAAAGCCATGACTGCCGAACGCGACCAACTCTTGGAGAAGCTTACATCCCTCGAGGCCTCTACTGCCCGCCCTCCAACCATCACTGCTTCCACCCAAACCCCCAAACCGATACTCCCAAGGGCCACCCTCTCTACACAAACCATCCCCAAAACAGCGGCACCTAAACCAACCACCAAGCCTTCTACCAATTCCAAACCCTCGTCCTCCACCAACAAGAAGACTCAGGACCACCTGCGAGCTTCCGCATCCCATGTTGTCATTGAAGCAACCGACCCAAATACCAACTCAAGAGAAATCCTCAAGACCATCCGCGCCACCCACAAAATCCCCGAGAACACAGTCTGGGCTTCACTTAGGACCAGGGGAAAATTAGTCCTTCACTCTGCCAACCCAGAAATTATACCCGACCTCAGCTCCGCCCTGTCCAAAAAACTTGCCGACAACCTAAAGATCCGTGAAACTCGGGAACTCCTCCCCAGGGTCTGCATCTTCAGAGTCGACAGTGAAACATCTGACCCTTCAATCATAGAATCCGTCAAGGCAATCCCCGGCATCGCAGCCATCCAAGGTGACAAGATCATCAGAGTGGCTCACCGTTCAGCACCAAGATCTGGAACAAGCACCGTGTTTTTGGAACTTGACCCGGCCTCCTTCAAGGCTCTAGGCCAAAAAAGAAGGCTCATCTTAGAAGGCGCCATCCACCACTTCGAAGAGTCCATCCGAATCAGAAGATGCTTCCGATGCTGCGGCTTCGGACACAACTCAAACAGATGCACCTCTGCCGAACCCATCTGCTACCATTGTAGCAAAACTGGACACGAAGGCAACTCCTGCCCCACCAAATCCCCCCCTGGCACAGCAAGATGCACCCACTGCCACCCCAAAGGAATCCCTGTCAACCACGAAGCCCGCTCCTCTGCCTGTCCCACTGCTAGACTTCATGCATTGAAGTTCTAGAACTACAAATCTCGGCTACCATACTCCAAAGAACAAATCCCTGGGCGAAAAAATCTGGCCTAGCAAACGACTACACAGAGCTACACCGGCTCCACTTCACCTACGCCTTGGCGTCCACCGACACGGCTTGTGTTTTAGATACAGTGTGCCCGGAAAAGTCTCCACAGAGACTTGTGCGGGCGAAGGCAAGATCAAATTCCGTGGTAAAATTTCTCATTTTGGGGCTAGAAGACCTTACCAGAAAGGCCAATTAGCCCGGAATTCAAGAAACTGAAAATTTCTCATTCAGTACTTTTGTCTGAAGATGGTAACAACGCTGTTACTGAAACGTCACACACTATTTATTTATTTTGATTTGGTCTTATTACCTTGTGTTTATAATCTACTAGCCGAATGACCCGGGCAACGCCCGGGTTTTACCCGATTAGATGTTTTTATTCAAATAATATTCGTTACAATTATAAATTGGCACCGTGGATGTCACTTTTGTGAAACGTCCCGCTCCAAACTTTGTGTCTGAGAAGCGATATTTTTATAGAAAGATGATCTGGCTTTTGTTTTCTGCTCGAATGAATGTTTTTCTGTTAGAATTTTGTTCCTGCGTACAAAATAATGAACTGGTTTCACCCGTGGTCTCTGCTTTTTGCAATTTTTCCCGATATAATTATGTATCTAATAATCAAAGATGATACAGCAATATCGTCATCATTATCTGACTAAAAATATATAGTTTTAATAATTGATTTATATATATTTTTAAATAGCCTATCGTCTTCCCCGTATTTTTTTACCTATGTATGGAAATTTTGGTTTGAATTAGTGAACTACTACGAATTTGTATACCGGACATACAAACCAACAAACAAACAAACAGACAAACATTCATTTTTATATATATAGATAGATAATCCAAATTGTGCCTAATCAATATTTATTCTGTGTTTAACCTTATATAATCTTATATGAACATTGTAATAAATTAGTTCCAATCTCAATCTCTTTCTAAGGCAATATGGCTCTTTACTCTCTTTTCAAGGTTGGTGGAAGGGTGATCTAAACTTATGGTTTTCGACCGCTACGACCCGGGTTAGATTCCCGCATTGGGCACTTTTTCCTGATTTAAAAAAAAATGCTACAATGGCTCGCGATTCTTGCAAAAGTCCAACCCCACCAGCGAGTGCAAGTAACCAAATGGTATTCTGGCATATTTGTAAGTGTAAAAGTCAAACTGATTTTCACATGTGTAGACATGTGGTGTACTTACAGTAAAAGCAGTCGCCTACTTCTACCCACCATGATTATCATGGCCTGTACTACGTGTACTAGGGATAAGCAAAAAAAAAAAAAACTCTCTTTTCAAATTAGACAACAAAAGGTGTATTTTATTTTCGTCTTTGAAGAATGATGCAGGACTTTTTGAGGAATATTGGATGAGTATTACTGTGAAATGGGGCCATAGAGGAGTGATAACTATAAGATAAGGGTATATAGGAGACACTTACCTGAAAGAGAGAATCCTTGCTCTGACAAAGGCCCGCTCCAAGACCGAAGCCCCCAGTAGGGACTCAAGCTGCCGTAACACCATACAAACTTTCACCATGAATAAAAATTTTTCATTGACTCGATATGAAGATATAAGGTTGTCACAAAAGTTCTTAAAGATATGATGATTATTCATTATATAAACACAAGGTAACAGGACTAAATCCAAATAAATAAATAGTGTGCGACGTTTCGGTAACAGCGTTGTTACCATCTTCAGTCAAAAGTACTGAATCATGAAGATGGTAACAACGCTGTTACCGAAACGTCACACACTATTTATTTAATTGTATTTGGTCTTATTGCCTTAAGTTTATAATCTATGATCCAAAAATTGTGCCTTATCATGATTATTCATGATAGAATTGTGAAAAACGTTTTAAAATAAGACTGCAATGCTAACTAACATAAAATAAATATCAGAACAAAAGACTCCATGATATATCAACATATTGCACAGACCGGTCACCAATTCAACATAACAGAAACCACTACAAGAATATATTGAGAACAAATATCAACGGTTACTTTTAGAATCTCTCATTTCCAATGAATATAACAGAGAGCATCACAATACCTTAGATATCTTAGAAGAAATCAATAGATCAATTTTATAGGTTCTGGTTGCCCTAAAATGTCTTCTTCTTTCTTATCTCCACATTGGGTGAAGTAGAATGTGTCTGCCTTTGTCATTAAGACTGGGAGCACTACTCAGTGGAGTCCGACTTAACTCCAAAAGAAATGGCCACCTCTGACATGAGGAACAGATGCCATGTGCAGCCACTCCTAACATGGAGTACAGACTCATCCTGTATCCCTGGAGCCCTTACAGGGTACTATCAGCCGGGCTAGCTGAGCCCAGGGTTTTTAATGAGCTTGTTACTGCTCCCCCTCCTCCTTTTTCATCCGTGCTTGGAACCGGCAAAGGCAGAGTTCCTAAAAATGTAAATAGAAATATTCCGTAACATTGTTTAAATTACATATCAATTTTAAAATTTCAGTTGTAAATATCCACGCTGCGCGTATTTGTTAAAATTTATTGTAAAATGTAGTTGATGTTGAAGAGAGATTATCACTTGATAGCTAGCGTTTTGTAATAAAAAGAAACTCATTGTGAGAAAATATTTTTGTATTTTCAAACGTTTTTCAGAATTCCATCATGAATAAATTAAATTACAACAATAAAGGGTTGCACTAAGAGCATAAGATAGTAAAAATATTCACTATAGGTATCTCCCATAAATAATAAATCTAAGCATAAATCTTAAAATTGAAGATACTTCGGCCAGTAAATCTTTGTATTATCTCAACGTTTGTACAAAAATATGTTGTCCTCGTCAGGAGCAAATAAAAATTAAAACATTTGGCAAGGTGTTAAAAATTATAATATAGGAATTAATATAATATGTATAATATAAAATAAAATGGCATATCCTGACCAGGAGCACATGTGATTTCCAGAAAGCAGAGCGCCATCTGGTGGAACAGAAATCAACTAGACATTGATTTAACCTGTTTCCTGATATTTGGCCAACCCAATTTCTTGATAAATCAAGAAAAGCCATCTACGAACGTGCTTCGCGCTGTTGGCGCTCGTCAGTGTGGACTTATAAAATATAATGATTACGAATTATTTTTAATGCTTTGTCAAATGTTTTAATTTTTGTTCTCTCCTGACAAAGACGAAATAATTTTGTCGAAACGTTGAGATAATAAAAAGATTTACTGGCCGAAGTATCTTTGATTTTAAGAACTATGAATGTCGGCCAGGCAGCCTCTATCTTTACGCTAAACCGTGTTAATATATATATTGAGACAAGTTAATCTACACTTAAAGAACACAAAGCTATAACGAATGAAGACATTAAGACGCTAATGTTTCTTTTCACAAATAAATCAATCTTTTACTGTCCTTACTGTGATGAAAAAATATTGGGATGTTTTGGTTTATCAGTGGTGAACCCTTCCAGCGGTTTTACCGGCAGTAACAAGCTCACTAAAAAACCTGGGTTCAGCTGGCCCGGCTGATAGTACCCTGTAAGGTCTCCTAATCCAGGGATACAGGATGAGTCTGTACTCCATGTTAGGAGCGGCTGCATATGGCATCTGTTCCTCATGTCAGAGGTGGCCATTTCTTTTGGAGCTAAGTCGGCCTGCCACTGAGTAGTGCTCCCAGTCTTAATGACAAAGGCAGACGCATTCTACTTCACCCAATCATGATGGTCGTCAATTTACAATCTTGATACCGTAATATGATTGAGTGGAGATAAGAAAGAAGAAGAGCAATTTAATCTACCTCTTCTTAGAACTCTAATACTGTATTGGATCATTCTGCTTATATATGTTACACTGAAGGATGGAATCTTGGATATGGTATTCAAGCAAACTATGGACATAAGTTTATAGGACAGTAGAATCACATTTCGTGTCTTAATATCAACAACTTTTATTAGGGCCCATTGCCCTGTATGGATTCGCCATACAACAACAAAATAATACAGTAATTTTTTCCCCTTTCCCCATGTGCACGTGAGCCTTTGTTTGAAAAGGGATTTATTTACACATCTGTTCTAAAACTTTCCTCACTACCTCTTTTGCGTATGAATCTATTTACAATTCTTCTGTAGAAATTATAGAGTTCTATTGCTTTATTTTTCTTTTCTGAAATAGTTCTCAGTGTCTTTAGTGGGTTGCTAAATCTCCAGAATGTGTTTTTAATATTTTTTCTCTTTCTTCACCTATATATTTGCATTCTATGATATAGTGGGAGATTTCATCAGATATCATATTTCCACAAATCCTGCAGTAAATGTTTTCCTTTTTGATGATGAGAATATGACTTTCTCTATCTAGAGTTGAAGTAATTCTAGTCCGTGCAATGAAGGCTATTATCTTCGATGACAGATTTCATGAAAAGTATCGTTCTGGCATAAATGAATTACAGAGAAGTTTATGTCTTAATGTCTACATTTGTTATATATAGATATTACGTTATAGCTTTGTATAAAGTGATATACTTACAAGAGCTTCATACTTGACAGATTTGGCACGGAAAAGATCCGAATTGGGGTCGGAGAGTGGCGTTTTGTACTTCTCTCCGTGTACTATACTGAACTTCCCGTAGACATGAAGTACTGCACAAATCAATCCACTGGGTTTAATGCAACACATGGTAAATATGTATATGTTGTTTAATATATACTTATATCCCCATATATATATAACAATTAGCCGAATGACCCGGGCAACGCCCGGGTTTTACCCGATTAAATGCTTTTATTCAAATACTATTCGTTACAATTGTAAATTGGCGCAGTGGATGTCATTCTTGTATAATACTAGCCGAATGACCCGGGCAACGCCCGTGTTTTACCCGACTGTAGATGTTACAACGGTGATCCTTAGGTCGCTGGTTCAAATCCGGCTCGAGGGAGCCGGCGAGCACGTGACCTCCCTGTGCGCGTGCATCCGTGACAGAGGCCGATGAGGAAAGACGGTCGTGACTATATATATATATATATATATAAATGAGTTATAAAAATTGTAAAAAAAAAAAAAATTGCATCGGCCAGGAATCGAACCCGGGCCGCCCGCGTGGCAGGCGAGCATTTTACCACTGAACTACCGATGCTTATAAGAAATGGCCATATTTGGGTATTTATTCCATTCACAAAAGCAAACGGTGACAGAATTGATTGATTGTTGATGATGACTCTGATACTTGTGTATATTTAAATAGTGTAATACCTCTAATTAAATTTGAAGTCTCGAGATATCATTCAACCAGCACGTATCATCCATCCACCAGGCATGTATATTTTCAAAAAGTTTTGATTTTCAAACAGAAATAATATACGAGTAGTATACACCTATCCCCCGATTTACACGGTAGATACGTTCCTGAGAAAAACGTGTAAATCGGGGGATAGGTGTACACAGAAATAAAAATAAAATGCATTGACAGGTTAAAATATGTAGTCAGCACATAAGATCGGGATTCCTCGTGAGATGTGTACACAGCCCATGTGTTCAATCACATTAGCATTTAGTATAGTGCGATAAAAACAAAACAAAAAAACTTATTTGGAAAACCGTGTAAAAGCGAAAACGTGTAAAACAAGTACCGTGTAAATCGGGGGATAGGTGTATTTTTCTCTCTGTATATAGTAGGTATTTAAAATATGTATATAATAACGTGTATATAAAAATTGTATTTATTATTAAGTTGTTAAAGTGATAATCCTGTTAAAGGACTGACAAGTCCGAAAGCTTGACAATAAAAAGTTGTACAAGAAACTTAACCCTGGAAGCTTCATTTATTTTATAATAACTATTGTAATATCCATCTATAGTTTAGCCATAGATATGGCCCAGCCACTTTGCCAGCTAAACACCTCTTTGGAAGATTGTCAATATTCCATTAGATCCCGTGTGAATCTCATGGAATAAAGTCCGCCCTAGATTGACGAGGGCCATTAGCCCGAAACCATGGTCTCTAGGTGGACGCTTTTCAGTTTACCAAAGCTGGTGTTGTGGCTTTGTCATCGACCCGAGGCCGCTAGTTGCGGCGACGGTCAATAGATGGCGTCTGGTTTTAGACGTCTATTTTGACGGGAGAGGCGACCCTTGTCTCTTTATAATAACGATAGTGTAATAACCGAAACGAAATAATAAAGTTAGATAGAGTGACAACCAGCATCAGACAAAAATAAGGTCTCTGAAAAACAAAGTCGGGTTACCAGGTGTACCTCCTTTGGCTAAATAAAGTAGTTCAGCTACGCGGGGACACGAGATTGACAGACCCCCCCCCCCCTCAACCGGTGTTCGGTTGTCATCTTTCTAAGGTGACATCCAACATGCCTCGTCCTTTTGTGTAATGCATTTACGCCTGAAACCACTCTGAACATTGAGACCACAACGACTACATCTCACCAACTACACCACGGTCATCCTACAGGATAAATTACATCACCACATATATATATTCTGAATATCAAGCAATTCATAATTAAAATTATATTCAGAAAATATGTATGTTATATTCAATTTAATTTCTTTTTGAATATCCATTTAACCAAAAAACAAAAAGCTTTTATTATTATTTTGTTGTTCTGTTGTGTATATATAGTTTTTTTTTTTTTAATTTTGGGTTGGTTAAATGTGTTTTTTTTTTTAATAAACTAATTTGACAAAAATATAATATTATATAGTTAAATTTGCTTAAAATAAAATATAAGCATATTTGCTAATGATTGATATTTCATTCTTCTTTTTTTTTTTGTAAGTAAAATTTGCATTCGAAAATATAAACATTTACTTAATAATTCATTTTCCCCCTCTCCTTCCCGAATATAAGATGCATATATTGGATTTATAAGTGTTTTATTATTTCAATATTTCGAGGGGCAAATCGCCTTTCAGAAGTTTCAGAATTACAAGGTTGTCCCAAAAGTTCGTAAACATATTATGATTTATGACGAGCTTCAGGGACAACCTTGGTAATATTGGTAACCTTGGTAAAATTATAACAGAATTCTTATAGAAGAATGATTTAATCTCTGATGTTCTATATCAAGGGTGGTCAATCAGTAGGTGGGCCAAGTTTCAGAATTACAAGGTTGGCCTAAAAGTTTGTAAACACTTACAAAATATAAATCATAATATGTTTACGAACCTTTAGGATAACCTTATAGTATGATTACCCAAATGGGAAAAATAGGAACAGTCATGGTAAGTTCGAAATCACAAATGATTATATATTAGACGAAAAACATGGTGAAGGAAGACGAGTTTCTTTTATTGATGAATAGGTGAAGCACCTATGCATCAATAAAAGAAACTCGTCTTCCTTCACCATGTTTTTCGTCTAATTTCAAATCAGGAAGAATTTTGTATCTATGATTATATATTGTTTAATACTTTTTTCAAAATGTCTCTTTTTCTTGTTATTTCCTCAAAATAATTTTAAAATAGCTATAAAATGTATGATAATAATTTAACAAAGTATTTATTATTTTAGCAGAGTATTATTTTTATTGTTTATATTTTGCTATTCTCTCTGTAAACTTCCCTCATTCCTTATCTTTTGTTTATCATTCATAGTTTGTTCTTGCCTTAAAGAAATTGCTGTGTCATCCTGAAGTTTGTCTTTTTTAATTTTCCAAGTGGCAATATTCTCAGATTATTTTCTATTTGATGCATTCGTTGTTGTTATGGTTTTCTTGTTGAGATGTAGGCAGACTGTCATCTTGATGACTTCGCTGCTTTTCACATGGTTCTGGATTTCTGTACATACCCTGTAGGTACTGTCAGTTGTGAATCTTTTCGATAACTGTACTATATTGATAGGATTGGACAAATCTAAATAGGTCTCCCTCTCTCTTCGGCGTCGACCTCCATCCCGAGGCAATGAACTTGACAAGTGTAGCGAAGGCTACCATCTACAAGTACCATCTTGGTCTTGAGGTAGGCAACACCAGCCATCACATCGACCTGCCCACTCTGTGAGCTCTCGCAGTCCATCTTTGGCGGAGTCTTTCCCGCGGTGGGCGCCACCAATGAAGACCTTGTATAAATTTTTATATATACAGTCGAACTTGGAAATAAAATAAATTGTTGTCTCAACCGAAGTTGGTCTTCCCTAATTTTCCACGTGGCACTATTTAGAAAATATAAAGGAATTGATTTTAAAAATTATCACAGAATAAATAATCTGTAAACTCCCTGTGCAAAAGGAGATAGGCGAGTTTTTAAAGATGTGAAAATTTGTCAAATTTTGTTTGAGTTGGTATTTTTGTTTTGTTTTTCCTTTCGTCTTTTTATTTCTTAAAGAGAACATTGATTTGTGTAAATATTAAAGAGTATTATACAAATACAGTAGAACTTGAATGATTCCTGGCGAAACCGCTGGGAGGGTTCACCACTGATGAGCCAGGCCCTCCGATTAATTTTTCTCATTGCAGTAAGGACAGTAGATATTGTTTATTTTTAAAAAGAAACATACACGTCTATAATAGTTTCCAATTTTGATAATTCAAATGTCTTTAATTCGATTATTTATCTTGGTCTCTAGAATTTCATATAAATAGAATTTACGTTTTTAATTCGAACTTTTTTTTTTTTTTTTGGTGTCTTGGGTTTCGAATTATACCATTTCGATTGTATATCATTTTATATGCTATCTGAATTATCAAATTAAAGTAGTAATATTAGAAATTACGGGCAACTCTGTGCTTCACTTCCATCAATAATTGACAATATGACCCAGAATAAGTATATTGCTACGGCGTTTTATGGTTTCCACAAGTCCGTATCTCAGAAGAAGGCCAAGTGACACTCACTCTTCACTTTCTTACTGCTACTCTTTTTGTGTTGTTTTTCTTGCTTCCCTCTTTCTCTTTCTTGTTTTTTTTTTTCTTTTTCTTCTGTATATATCGTTATTTCCTTTGTCTCACTGCTTTGTTCTTATGCATACCTCTGGCGAATCCTGTATAGGGTCGGTGACCCTGAATAAAGGCTTTTTGTTGTTGTTGTTGTATATTAGAAATTAGAAATCCTTTTCGGAATTATACTGCCACGTGAAAAATTAGGAAAGACAAACTTCAGGATGAAACAGCAATTTATTCAAGACAAGAACAAACTATGAATGATAAACAAAAAAAAAATAATGAGGGAACTTTACAGAATAGTAAAATATAAACATAAAAATGATATTCTGTTAATACAAGTGTAATATAATAAATATATAAAATGAAAGGATTTAAAAGCACGAATGTTTCTTTTATACATAATACAAACTTCTACTCTCCTTACTGCGATGAAAAAATATATTGGGAGGGCTTGGCTTATTAGTGGTATATATTTTTTCATC
Organism: Cordylochernes scorpioides; assembly: GCA_030710605.1. Classification (NCBI taxonomy): domain Eukaryota; kingdom Metazoa; phylum Arthropoda; class Arachnida; order Pseudoscorpiones; family Chernetidae; genus Cordylochernes; species Cordylochernes scorpioides. Next base: position 150,972,901 of record CP092864.1, read on the forward strand.
GCAGTAAGGACAGTAGAAGTTTGTATTATGTATAAAAGAAACATTCGTGCTTTTAAATTCTTTTATTTTATATGTATAGATGGCGCGTTATTGCTTTGTGTTAAAATAACAAATGCTTGTGTAATAATAAATACTTCGGAATAATATTTTTAGATGAAACAGGAAATTTTTCGACAGATGAAGTTAAGCAACAGATTGCGTCATGAATAGAAAATCTCATCAACAACAATTACTGGATTTTTTTTATTTCTAATTTCCTAGAGATGCGCAGGTTACTTAGAACTTCGTGGTGTAAACACCTCAGCCGTCTTTTCTACTTGACTTCCCTTGAGGAACATAACTGAAGGATGCTACCTGGGCATGGGTCAGGTATTTATAAAAAAGAGCGTGACATGACAAGCTGGTTGTTATCATGTCATTATCATCATGTATTGATGGCCAGAACTGAATGGATTGTCGCAGTAAATCTTAGATTCCATCCTTCAATCACTGCTAATTATACACACTTTTTCCCAAACGGTTTTACTGCGATAAGTGAGCTACAGACAAACAGTAGAGATGACCCACCTGACATTCTTTTGATTCAAGAACCATATGTTTTACATAAACTACTAAATTCCATTGAAACGCTTTTATTTAGTAATTAACTATTTTTAGTATTGTTTTAACTGAATAATTCTCTAATATCTAGCATATTTTCATTATAAAATATTTCTTAAAACTTTTTTTGAATCTGTAAATTGCTTTTCTCGAATACACACAATACTTTACAATTTGATTTCATTTAACTAAATTGGCACACCAACCCTTTGTACATATATCAATTGTGTTGATATTTTTTTATCTTTTCTTCTAACTAACTTGCATACTAATTCTGTACATATTTAAATATCTTTTTTTTCTCTTTAAAAAAAAAAATTGTTTATTTTTAAGTGCAAGTGTCCCTAGGGAGACATAGCGCTCTAAGCTGAAATAAAGAAATTCCTACACAATTCCATCAAAATTTTATAGTCTTCTTCTTGTTACAAAATCACTTTATTAGGTACCACTCAAAAAAGAGAAACTTAGTTTATGATAATTACAACAATGAATAATGTGTGAAGGTTATTCATATATTAAACAAAATGTTAACGTGGGATTCGATCCCGGTTTATGACTGTTGGGAATCGAGCGTGTTGCCTACTCGTCCACCGACTCTTTAAACTATTTCCGAAATTTCATGGTCACTCAATTTGAGCGATAAATCTGCTGTTCTGGATCCAAGTCAATTTTCTGTTGTTATTGTCGTGTCCAATGAAGAGCCACAGATGTCTCCATACATATCTATCACCGCAGCAACAATGTCCTCTATCTTGGGTGTGTAAAGCTGCTGTTCTGGATCCAAGTCAATTTTCTGTTGTTATTGTCGTGTCCAATGAAGAGCCACAGATGTCTCCATACATATCTATCACAGCAGTAGCAATGTCCTCTATCTTGGGTGTGTAAAGCTAATGTTCTGGGTCCATGCCAATTTTCTGTTGTTGTTGTCGTGTCGAATGAAGAGCCTCAGATGTTTCCATACATCTCTATCACAGCAGTCACAATGTCCACTATCTTGGGTGTGTAAAGCTGCTGTTCTGGGTCCGTGTCAATTTTATATTGTTGTTGTCGTGCCCAATGAAGAGCCTCAGATGTCTCTATGCATCTCTATCACAGCAGTCGCAAATTTCTCTATCTTGGATGTGTAAAGCTGCTGCTCTGGGTCTATATCAATTTTCTGCAAGGCTGCGGCCATTGCTTGGCATGATAATATGTAGGTAGGTGTTAGTTTCACACCAGGACAGTTGTTATATGTTCTGTAGGTTCTTGTGTCATCTAGATGTATTGTCATTCCTTTATAATGTGTTAATTCTGAGTCTTGTGATTGTTTTTTGTTATTTTTCTCTCAGCGTTTATGTCCCATCCTAATTTTTCGTGTCATCCTTGCGTATAGGGACCTGGCACTTTGGAAATAAGAATTCTTTTTGAATATTCAGAAATACGAAGCCATTCTGGAGAAGTCCGTGATTTCGAATGAAAATGACAGAGCAGCGGTGGGTGGAACGATAGATCGATCGTGCTAGGTGTAGAAACGGTAATTCATCATCGACGGCGGCCCCCCGCGGTGAAAGGGTGGGGAGCTCTCGTCCAAACTGGTGCCAGGATCGACTTGGTACCAAACAACATCTCTTCTTTAAACCTTTTCTTTCTAATGAAATAAGGAAAATTATATTTGACCAAATTATGGTTCGTTTTCAAGCTGATTAACGCGGCAACGGCACCCATTTTCCAATGAAGAGAAATAGTGGACATTGCGACTGCTGTGATAGAGATGGATGGAGATATCTGAGGCTCTTCATTGGACTACAGTACTACAGACTACAGTATACAAACCCAAGATAAAGGACATTGCGACTACTGTGATAGAGATGTATGGAGACATCTGAGGCTCTTAATTAGACACGACAACAAGATAAAATTGAGATAGACCCAGGGCAGCAGCTTTACACACCCAAGATAGAGGACATTGCTGCTGCTGTGATAGAGATGCATGGAGACATCTGAGGCTCTTCATTGGACACGACAGCAACAACAGAAAATTGACATGGACCCAGAGCAGCAGCTTTACACACCCAAGATAGAGGACATTGCGACTGCTGTGATAGAGATGCATGGAGACATCTGAGGCTCTTCATTGGACACGACAATAAAAACAGAAACTTGACATGGACCCAGAACAGAAGATTTACGCACCCAAGATAGAGGACATTGCGACTGCTGTGATAGAGATGCATGGAGACATCTGAGGCTCTTCATTGGACACGACAGCAACAACAGAAAATTGACATGGACCCAGAGCAGCAGCTTTACACACCCAAGATAGAGGACATTGTGACTGCTGTGATAGAGATGCATGGAGACATCTGAGGCTCTTCATTGGACACGACAATAACAACAGAAAATTGACATGGACCCAGAAGAGAAGATTTACGCACCCAAGATAGAGGACATTGAGACTGCTGTGATAGAGATGCATGGAGACATCTGAAGCTCTTCATTGGACACGACAATAACAACAGAAAATTGACATGGACCCAGAAGAGAAGATTTACACACCCAAGATAGAGGACATTGCGACTGCTGTGATAGAGATGCAAGTAGATAAATCTGAGGCTTTTCATTGTATTCGATAATAACAACAACGCAAAATCGGAAAGCGTTCCAGAGGGGCAAATAGAATTAGAAAATGAAAGTCTTCTTCTTTCTTGTCTCCACACTGTGTGAAGTAGAATGCGTCTGCCTTTGTCATTAAGACTGGGAGCACTACTCAGTGGCAGGCCGACTTAGCTCCAAAAAAAAATGGCCGCCTCTGACATGAGGAACAGACGCCATGTGCAGCCGCTCCTAACATGGAGTACAAACGCTGCTCATCCTGTATCTCTGGATTAGGAGCCCTTACAGGGTACTATCAGCCGGGCCAGATGAACCCAGGTTTTTTAGTGAGCTTGTTACTGCTCCCCCTCCTCCTTTTTCATCCGGGCTTGGGACTGGCAAAGTTAATGTACCTAATGAAATCTCTTTTTGTAGTAACCGCGTGTCTATACATACAGGATCACTTCATACAAGAGAAAGAATCACCAGACATCATCTTGAAGAAGGAATGAAAAGTTTAAAGCAACGAGTTTTTTTTAATGCTGTATAATCGGCAAGATTTCGGACTTTGACGTCCTTCAATAATGAGGTTTATATAACAAATAAAAACAATAAGACGCGAATTTTTCTTTTCACAAATAAATCAAACTTCTACTGTCCTTACAACAATGGAAAAATATTGGGAGGGGCTTTTTTGGTTCATTAGTGATAAGCATTTCCAATATTTTTTGCATCGCAGTAAGGATAGTTGAAGTTTGATTTATTTGTGAAAAGAAACATTCGCGTCTTAATGTTATAAATAGATGACGACCAGACCTCCCTGTGTTCCCCCCTGGACCCTTGGAATATTCGACCAAATTCTGGTTTGTTTCCAAGGTGACTAACGTGGCAACGGCACCCATTTTCCAATGAAGATCTCCAGCAATGCTACCGCGTCCGGGGTAACCGCCGCGTCAGGAACTGCAGCCTGGGTTCCTGATGAGAATTCTACTTCGAGGACATGATTCAATCTACTACAGCTCAATATAAATGGCACACAGAGGAAAACTGAAGAGCTGACTTGTTCACCCAAGATAGTGAACATTGCTGCTGCTGTGATGGAGTGCATGGAGACATCTGAGGCTCTTCTTTGGACACGACAACAACAACAATACAGTATACACACCCAAGATAGTGAACATTGCTGCTGCTGTGATGGAGTGCATGGAGACATCTGAGGCTCTTCTTTGGACACGACAACAACAACAATACAGTATACACACCCAAGATAGTGGACATTGCTGCTGCTGTGATGGAGTGCATGGAGACATCTGAGGCTCTTCTTTGGACACGACAACAACGCGTTATTGCTTTGTATGAGAATTGTATTGTTTGGCCAGTTGTTATATATCTTTATGAATTATAAAAAATTTAAATTCTGTTTTTGAATAGGTTCCAAACTTTTGAAGAATTTCTAGGGGGTCGGTGGAAGGATGATCTAAACGGTTGGTTTTCGACCGCTACGACCCGGGATAGAATCCCGTATTGGAAACTTTTTTATAATAAAAAAAAAATGCTTCAATGGCTACCTATTCTTGAAAAAGTTAAAAATATCCCTAGTACACGTGGTACTGGCTATGATAATCATGGTGGGTAGTAGGGGGTCGGTGGAAGGATGGTCTAAACCGTTGGTTTTTAGACCGCTAAGAACCGGGTTCGATTTCCGCATTGGACACTTTTTTCTGATTAAAAAAAAATGCTCCAATGTCCCCCCGATTCTTGCAAAAGTCCAATCCTACCAGCGAGTGCAAGTAACCAACCAGGGCTTTAGCAAATTTGTAAGTGCAAAGTCGAACTGCTTTTCACATGTGTAGACATGTTGTGCACTTACAGTAAAAGCAGTCCCTAACTACCCATCTTTTTTTTTTTTTTGCTTATCCCAGGTACACGTGGTACAGGCCATGATAATCATGGTGGGTAGAAGTTGAAAACTGCTTTTACTGTAAGTACACCACATGTATAAACATGTGGAAATCAGCTTAAATTTGCAATTACAAATGTTCCTGAGCCCTGTTTGGTTACTTACACTCGTTGGTGGGGTTGGATTTTTGTAAGAATCGGGGGCCATTGGAGCATTTTTTTTATCAGAAAAAAGTGCCCAATGCGGAAATCGAACCCGGTTCTTGGCGGTCCATAAACCAACGGTTTAGACCATCTTTCCACAGACCCCCTACTATTCACCATCTACATACACCATCATAGCCTGTACCACGTGTAATAGGGATAAATTGGGAAAAAAAAGGAAGCTCTATGATGCGCTTTCATCTAATCGTTTTTGAACCTCTCAGCAAGAGTTCACATAGTTGAAGAACTTTCGCTCCTCGAGCCAACGCCCGTTTGGAGAAGGTTGAGTGTCAGAGGCCCCCAGGGAGGAAAAAAGATGAAGGGTGGAGGGAAGTTGTGCCGTGACAGGTGTGTGTGAAAGAGGGCCCCATCTGAATTGATCACTGATACAACACATACTTTGTTTTGTCTTGCTTTTGTCACAACACCCATTTCTTTTGCAAGAAAGTGTTAAACCCATCCTTAAATGACATATGAGTACCTTGCCCTTTTAATAATAAGGATATTGAATGGTGTAAACGATCCTATTTCGGTACCATCCCAACTATTGTACGTCATCTATTGTATCTCCATGTGGTACCCCCTGGATAGCTAACCAACGGCAGCAGCTCTTTTTACCCATCATGGAGACTTATCATTGGTACCTGAACCAAAAGCCTGGAGCTATTCTAGAATGTGGGATGAACCGACAAGCAGCAACCTGTATTTGCATGTAGAAGGCGTAATAATAGTAACGGGCAACCTGTATTTCCAGGCTCAAAACTGGCAGCCATACAAGACTCTTCCAGGATGGTGTAAAGACACAATGTACCATCTACAGGACCAAAGAGGTCTCACCAAACCACCTCTTGGAATGTATGGGAGCCTCAAGACAGGACCTATATTCCAACCCTACCAAGATTGTGAATTTGATCTATGAATATAGTCTCCATGACCTTGTATAATTATACAATGGGATGAAAAAAGGGAAAAAACACGTGGTCAATTTGACAAATATCATTCAGAAGATTCAAAAGTGAAGCGTCTGTAGCCACATTCGTTGATTAGAGAAGAAATGTTTGAGACAAATCAGTAAACCTTTCGGAAGACCTTATTGACATTTTGGTTTCATGTGTGACTTTAACACATATTTGAATAAGTTCTGTTTTAAATTATTTTCAAAAGTTCACACACACGGGATCTTTTTGTGATGAACTTAATTTGTAATATGACTTGTAGTTTGTATACCTTCTAATTTTTATAATGTAAATTATTGTTTTGCCAGAGGACATCCATATGGCACCTCAGTTGGCCGGTATTGTGATCAGGGTGCATAGACCGATCTGATCTGTTCCATGGACAAGACACCACCACCATCAATCCAGAAGAGGACATCCATACGGACAAGGCACCTCATTTGGCCGGTATTGTGATCAGGGTGCATGGACCGATCTGATCTGTTCCATGGTTAAGACACCACCACCATCATCAATCCAAAAGAGGACATCCATACAGCACCTCAATTGACCGGTATTGTGATCGGGGTGCAAGGACCGATCTGATCTGCTCCATGGAAAAGACACCACCACCATCAATCCAGAAGAAGACATCCATACGGACAAGGCACCTCATTTGGCCGGTATTATGATCAGGATGCAAGGACCAATCTGATCTGCTCCATGGAAAAGACACCACCACCATCAATCCAGAAGAGGACATCCATGCGGACAAGGCACCTCAGTTGGCCGGTATTGTGATCAGGGTGCACAGACCGATCTGCTCCATGAAAAAGACACCACCACCATCAATCCAGAAGAGGACATCCATACGGCACCTCAATTGACCGGTATTGTGATCAGGGTGCATAGAACGATCTGATCTGTTCCATGGTTAAGACACCATCAATCCAGAAGAGGACATCCATACGGCACCTCATTTGGTCGGTATTGTGATCAGGGTGCACAGACCGATCTGATCTGCTCCATGAACAAGACACCACCACCATCAATCCAGAAGAGGACATCCATACGGCACCTCAATTGACCGGTATTGTGATCAGGGTGCAAGGACCAATCTGATCTGCTCCATGGAAAAGACCACCACCACCACCAATCCAGAAGAGGACATCCATACGGCACCTCATTTGGCTGGTATTGTGATCAGGGTGCATAGACCTATCTGATCTGTTCCATGGACAAGACACCACCACCATCAATCTAGAAGAGGACATCCATACGGCACTTCAGTTGGCCGGTATTGTGATCAGGGTGCATGGACCGATCTGATCTGCTCCATGGAAAAGACACCGCCACCATCAATCCAGAAGAGGACATCCATACGGACAAGGCACCTCATTTGGCCGGTATTGTGATCAGGGAGCATAGACCGATCTGATCTGCTCCATGGACAAGACACCACCACCATCAATCCAGAAGAGGACATCCATACGGACAAGGCACCTCAATTGACCGGTATTGTGATCAGGGTGCAAGGACCGATCTGATCTGCTCCATGGACAAGACACCACCATCACTTCAGTTGGCCAGTATTGTGATCAGGGTGCAAGGACCGATCTGATCTGCTCCATGAACAAGACACCACCACAATCAATCCAGAAGAGGACATCCATACGGCACCTCAGTTGGCCGGTATTGTGATCAGGGTACACGGATCATCAGTCCACTTACCATCAGGGGAGAGCCGCCGTGACCTCACTGCCACAGCACCAGTACAGAGAATCAGCCAGGGAGATAATCCAGATGGAAGACTTACCCAACGCTATGTATCCAGCGGCCACGAGGATCGTCACCACCACGGTACCTAGCACCACCGCCGCTACCGCTGTGGGCAGAGTGGAGGACCTCTTGGGGGGCACCGCCCATAGCTCCTGCACACAGGACGGTGTTCGGACTACACGTGTAGCGTGGTAAGCACATACCTTGGCCAGTAGGTATATTGCCGCTAAGGTAAGGTACATCGCATGTCACCGTGGTAGCACACACCGTGGTAAATAAAGGTGTTACGGTAAGATACATCCCATATCAACACACTCCGTGGAAACACCCACCATGGTAAATAAAGGTGTTACGCTAAGGTACATCCCATATCAACACATGACGTGGTAACACACACCATGGTAAATAAGGGTGTTACGCTAAGGTACATCCCATATCAACACATGACGTGGTAACACACACCATGGCAAATATGGGTGTTACGATAAGATACATCCCATATCAACACACTCCGTGGAAACACACACCATGGTGAATAAAGGTGTTACGCTAAGGTACATCCCATATCAACACATGACGTGGTAACACACACCATGGCAAATATGGGTGTTACGATAAGATACATCCCATATCAACACACTCCGTGGAAACACACACCATGGTGAATAAAGGTGTTACGCTAAGGTACATCCCATATCAAAACATCCCGTGGAAACACACACCATGGTGAATAAAGGTGTTACGCTAAGGTACATCCCATATCAACACATCCCGTGGTAACATCTATCATGGCCAAAAAAAGTGTTACCAACTCTCTAAACGGCCAGAAGATCAAATATCCAAACGTGAAGACACAGTTCAACTTTTTAGAAGCTTTCAAACTCTCAGAATATGTTTTCTACTTTCACTCAATAATGGAGTTGAACATGTGAACGAACTAGAAGCTATTGAAGAAATGTATTGTTCATGGATACACAACAGAAATGTATTTTAATAGTAACACGGGAGAACGTGGAAATTTGTTAATAATTTTGAATGACTCTATCTGTTATCTTTTTATCATTGAGACTCATGTCTCTCCTGGAATCATTTGAAAGTTGGTCTTGTCAAATTTGTGCCTCTATATAATGTCTCAATCTTTTTTGTTTGTCACTCCTCACTTCTCATGGATCAATATCACATTTAATAACACATAGGAAGTAAGGGACTGCTCTGTAGTACGGTGTCGTAAGCCGCTACAAACTGTGAACAGGAAACTCTGAACTGTGGCTGACTAACGGGGCAATGGCACCCCCCTTTCCATGGACAACACAAGTAAGGGACTGCCCTGTAGTACGGTGTCGTGAGCCGCTACGGTAACTGTGAACAGGGAACTCTGAAATGTGGCTGACTAACGGGGCAATGGCACCTCTTCTTTCCATGGAGCAACACAAGTAAGGGACTGTCCTGTAGTACGGTGTCGTGAGCCGCTACGGTAACTGTGAACAGGGAACTCTGAAATGTGGCTGACTAACGGGGCAATGGCACCCCCCTTTCCATGGAGCAACACAAGTAAGGGACTGCCCTGTAGTACGGTGTCGTGAGCCGCTAAGGTAACTGTGAACAGGGAACTCTGAAATGTGGCTGACTAACGGGGCAATGGCACCCCCCTTTCCATGGAGCAACACAAGTAAGGGACTGCCCTGTAGTACGGTGTCGTGAGCCGCTAAGGTAACTGTGAACAGGGAACTCTGAAATGTGGCTGACTAACGGGGCACCCCCCTTTCCATGGAGCAGCACAAGTAAGGGGACTGCCCTGTAGTACGGTGTCGTGAGCCGCTAAGGTAACTGTGAACAGGGAACTCTGAAATGTGGCTGACTAACGGGGAAATGTCACCTCCCCTTCCATGTGAGCCCATTTCCAAGACACTACCACCAATAACACATAGGGATGTGCATACCAATTATAAATATGCACACACACCAATAAAAGGATAAATATGACAGAGGTTAAATTTGTTTCAGCAGAGATAACTAGAGTTGTCAGGTTAGTCTCACATCAACCAATGATATATGTTACAAATTGCTTCTTAATAGTCAATTTTTTCATATAGAAATATTTTAATTTATCCAGATTGGGAAGAAGTTAATGTGTGGATTATGTTACACTTGTTCAGTCCATACAGATAGCTTTGGAATGTGGCTACTATAGAAGACAAGATGCCTGTACGCTCTCCCGACATGCTTCGTGGACCAATTAAAGAACCTCACTTGTTTAAACGGTTTCCGAGATGGTACAAGATTGTCCCAAAAGTTTGCAAACATATTGTGATTTATATTTTGCAAGTGTTTTACGAACTTTTAGGACAACCTTGTAATTCTGAAACTTGGCCCACCTACTGATTGGCCACCCTTGATATAGAACATCAGAGATTAAATTATTCTTCTATAAGAATTCTGTTATAATTTTACCGAGTTACCAATATTACCAAGATTGTCTCAAAAGTTCGTAAACAATTTACAAAATATAAGTCATAATATGTTTACGAACTTTTGGAACAACCTTATACATTGAGCTCAAGATAGAGAAAATAGCTCGAAGAATAGGTCATAGGTTTCAGAATGGCTCAACAATGGAAACCACAATAAAATAACTTCTAAGAAAGAAGTACCTTACTTCAATTTTATATGAGGTCCATGAGGAAACTTCAACTTTATTACAACCATTTTTTTAATACGGAGACTTCCACTGTTGGTTTGGAGCTATCAAAATACTTGACATGGAGTTGAGAAACAAGTGGGGTTCATTAATTTATCTTTGACTTTACACTTTTTATACTTTTTTATATCTGTAAAACGCCCGTCGACACGCTTCGTGGACCAATTAAAGGAACTCACTGGTTTAACAGTCGCCGAGATGGTACATCGAGCTCAAGACAGAGATGGCTGTCATCGTGTTTGGGATGTAATACGTACAGTACAACGTTCGATCGCGAATAAAATGATATTACTATCAGTAAATGAACTCACTGGTTTAACGGTCACCGAGATGGTACATCGAGCTCAAGACAGAGATGGCTGTCATCGTGTTTGGGATGTAATACGTACAGTACAACGTTCAATCGTGAATAAAATGATATTACTATCAGTAAATGAACTCACTGGTTTAACGGTCACCGAGATGGTACATCGAGCTCAAGACAGAGATGGTCGTGTTTGGGATGTAATATGTACAGTACAACGTTCGATCGTGAATAAAATGATATTACTATCAGTAAATGAACTCACTGGTTTAACTGTCACCGAGATGGTACATCGAGCTCAAGACAGAGATGGTCGTGTTTGGGATGTAATACGTACAGTACAACGTTCGATCGTGAATAAAATGATATTACTATCAGTAAATGAACTCACTGGTTTAACGGTCACCAAGATGGTACATCGAGCTCAAGACAGAGATGGTCGTGTTTGGGATGTAATACGTACAGTACAACGTTCGATCGTGAATAAAATGATATTACTATATATGCATCAAATCTAATAATATATAAGGTACCTATGCATTTTGATATCATTACAAAGTAGATGAAGCTATTTCCACAACTATTAAATTCTCTGTTATGACGTCTAAACCAGGGGTCGTCTTACTGCGGTTCGCGAGTCACATGCGGGTCTTTGAATGTGAGGCTGAGGTTCTTTATATAGTTCCATATGTAAATATTATTTATGTGAGTACTATTTATTGTTGGCAAGAAAAATAACGCGTTGGACCCTTTGTTTTAATATGTGAATAACCTTCATAGGAGAAACCGGTAAACCATTAATAGAAAGAATCAACCAGCACAAATCAGCCCTAAAACACCATAACCCGACCTCCTTATTAGTAGATCATGCTCTCATCAATGGCCACATTCCAGACTTTGAACAAACATCAATAATACACCAAGATATAAAAGAAAAGCACAGCAGGCTATTCTTGGAGAGTTGGAGTTCTTTGGAAGACAGAAATAGCATAAACCGAAAGATCGATATACCGGACATGTACACACAATTTAGATGCTCCTAGAATAGGAACCTCTATGTATTTATTAACTTCAGTGAAATGTCTTCATTCATAATGCAATAGCCGAATATTTATTTTGTATATATAGATATTTACTTTTCACTCTATTTATTCATTTATTTTAATTAGTATTGTACGATATTTATTTGAATACATTACATTTTCATTTGGATGATTTTCGCCCGAAGAGATTGTGAGACGCCCGTGTCTCAAGTGTAATGCGCGGCTTGCCGCGAGAGAAGATGAGATCCTTGAAAAAGATGGCCGTTTAGCCCTCGGAAATAAAAGATTATTTATTGAGTCCAAGATGTGCCCTTTATGAACAAATATTATATTCATTGTTGCAAATAACATAAGCTATTGTAAAACGACATTTGAAAAATCTATCCCGCATGTGTTCTTTTCAACGAAAAAATCAAAATTTATTTCAAGGAGAAATAACGATTATTTCTAAACCTTTTGGATGAGGTATGAAAGGGTGAATTATGAAGAGTAATGATAAACGGAAAAATAAAAGTGTCTAGGGATGGGAATCGAACCCATAATCGTTATTTCTCCTTGAAATAAATTTTGAATTTTCGTTGAAAAGAAACCCATGCGGGATATTATTTCAAATGTCGTTTTACAATCACAGGCCATATTATATTGTATTATAAGATAAGATATGTTTCTCTCTTCGAGCGTTACCTAGTAAAATGATTTTGGAACCAGGATACAGAAATTAATATATAAGCTTGTCCTAAAAGTTCGTTAATATATTATGATTTATATTATGCAAGTATTTACAAACTTTTAGAACAACCTTGTAATTCTGAAACTTGGCCCACCTGCTGATTGACCACCCTTGATATAGAACATCAGAGATTAAATCATTCTTCTATAAGAATTCTGTTATAATTTTACCAAGGTTACCAATATTACCAAGGTTGTCCCAAAAGTTCGTTAATATATTATGATTTATATTTTGCAAGTGTTTACAAACTTTTAGGACAACCTTAGTAATATTGGTAACCTTGGTAAAATTATAACAGAATTCTTATAGAAGAATGATTTAAACTTTGATGTTCTATATCAAGGGTGACCAATCAGTAGGTGGGCCAAGTTTCAGAATTATAAGGTTGTCCCAAAAGTTCTTAAACACTTGCAAAATATGAATCATAATATGTTTATGCACTTTTGGGACAGCCTTGTATATTAAAATGTTTGTCAATACCAAAGTCTATCTTTTATTCAGTGATCTTTAATTGCCTTCTTGACACTAAATAATTTAGGATGACTCACCCAGGGTCTTCTCGAGAATTTCAAGGTTTCTATGGGACGAAGAAATACTGGATGCCATCTAAGCAATGTAAGGATCTTAGAGAAATGACACTTCCGCAATATAAACATTAAAAAGTCATTTGAAGGACCATTAAGAGACAAAGGTCAAAGCCTTTAAATTTGTCTTTGTTGTTGTTGTCGTGTCCAATGAAAAGCCTCAGATGTCTCCATACATCTCTATCACAGCAGTCGCAATGTCCTCTATCTTGGGTGTGTAAAGCTGCTGTTCTGGGTCCATTTCAATTTTCTGTTGTTGTTGTCGTGTCCAATGAAGAGCCTCAGATGTCTACATACATCTCTATCACTGCAGTCGCAATGTCCTCTATCTTGGGTGTGTAAAGCTGCTGTTCTGGGTCCATTTCAATTTTCTGTTGTTTTTGGTCGTGTCCAATGAAGAGCCTCAGATGTCTACATACATCTCTATCACAGCAGTCGCAATGTCCTCTATCTTGGGTGTGTAAAGCTGCTGTTTCTGGGTCCATTTCAATTTTCTGTTGTTGTTGTCGTGTCCAATGAAGAGCCTCAGATGTCTACATACATCTCTATCACTGCAGTCGCAATGTCCTCTATCTTGGGTGTGTAAAGCTGCTGCTCTGGGTCCATGTTAATTTTCTGCATGGCTACGGCTATTACTGGACATGAGAATATGTGGGTAGGTGTGAGTTCCACACCAGGACAGTTGTTGCATGTCCTGAAATTTGTCTTTATATTGTACATTCAATAGAGCCTCAAGACATCGACAGGCCCTCGTGGCGCTTCTATATTGCTTATAACGAATTAAATATTGGGGGCTTTCTTCATATGTAGAGGACACATTGCTTAGCGCTATATACGTTTACCTTTATTATAAATCTTAAATTTGAGTATTTTAGGTAGATTGAAATAATAAATAGGATGAAATAGCTTTTCTATCTTCCTTTATAAAGATAGGAAATTGTATATACGTAATTGGGTTGGCCAAATATCACGGAGCAAGCTAAATAAACGTTTAGTTTATTCTTGCTCCACTAGATGGCGCTCTGCCATCTAAAAAGCACATGTGCTCGTGGTCAGGAGATGCCTTCTTTATTTTTAATATCAACACCTGACCCACTTATCTTTTATTTTTCTATTGTTTTTTCATGTGTTAAGCGTCTTTACGCAAATTTGGCCTTAAATACCCATTTCTTGATTTCTCAAGAAGCCATTGAGTCCAAAAATATTTTTGGTCGCAGTGGTTACAGTCTACTCCACGCTGACGAGCGCCAACAGCGCGAAACGCGTTCGTGGATGACTTTTCTTGATTTATCAAGAAATTGGGTTGGCCAAATATCACGGAGCAAGCTAAATAAACGTTTAGTTTATTCTTGCTCCACTAGATGGCGCTCTGCCATCTAAAAAAGCACATGTGCTCGTGGTCAGGAGATGCCTTCTTTATTTTTAATACGTAACTATATATTAAAATAAAAAAGGCATATCATGACCAGGAGCACATGTGCTTTTCAGAGGCACCTGACCTTTTTATTTTATTTTATTTTTTTTCATTTAACTATATATATGTTTTTGAACACATAAAGAGATGATTATTGTTTGAATAAAAAAGAGTAATCACAATCATATTTCTCTTGTTAAAAGTTTTTAAGACATTATTAAGTGTTTTTAAAATGTTTCATAGGGGTTGGTGGAAGGATGATCTAAATCATTGGTTTTCGACCGCTACGACCCGGGTTCGATTCCCGCATGGGGCACATTTTTTTCTGATTAAATAAAATGCTCCAATGTCCCCCGTTTCTTGCAAAAGTCCAACCCCACAAGCGAATGTAAGTAACCAAACGGGGCTCTGACATATTTGTAAGTACAAAGTTGAACTGCTTTTTACATATGTAGATATGTGGTGCACTTACAGTAAAAGCAGTCTCCTACTTCTACCCACCATGATTATCATGGTCTGTACCACGTCTACTAGTGATACGCAAAAAATAAAAAAAAATCTTATATAATATTTTATAGCAATTTTCTCTTCTAAAAAAAATAAAGTGTTATTAACATTGTTAAACATATTTTCAAAAATTATCTTCATATTGCTTATAAACCATGAGTAAGAAATTAAAATATTGATAACTTTAGCATTCAAATCTTTTGCCGTCAATGACTAGAAAACTGATCATGTCTTCTATAAATGGAATAGTATATAATTTGATATTAAAACAAATTTTCGACAAATGTGTTCAATGGATTAACTTATATACATTTTATAAGGAGAAGATGTGCCGTTTAGATATAAAAAATGGAATGATTATAAAGCATGAATGTTTCAAACATAAAACAAAGTTCTACTGTTATCAAAATTCGAAACTATTATAAACGCGTATGATTTTTTTTTTTAATAAACAATTTCTACTGCCCTTACTGCAATGGAAAATTTAATGAGAGGGCTTGGTTCATCAGTGGTGAACCCTCCCAGCGGTTTCGCAAGTTTAATCTCCCATACCGCTGTTATATTGCATTTTTAAAAGTTAATTTTATAGTGATACTGATGCTAAGACTCTTGGAATGGATATTTTAGATGAACTATGGACATAAGCTTTGAGGACAGTAGAATTACATACAATTATAAATATATAAAATGCTTCGAACAATCTCTCTTCCGCAAATATCAAATTGTGTCTTTTATTATAGCAATTATATTATGATGCATTAGCGATTTACCACCGAGCCAGACCTTCCCATTAATTTTTGCATTGCAGTAAGGGCAGTAGAAATTGTTTATTTTTAAAAAGAATCATACGTGTCTATAATAGTTTCGAATTTTGATAACAGATGGCGCGCTAATGCATCATAATATAAACTTCTACTGTTCTTACTGGGATGAAAAAAGAAACATTCGTGCTTTATAATTCTTCAATTTCTTAAAAATTGATGGCACGGTATCTACTTATATTTACTCAAAAGTTAGTCGACCCCTGACATAAACCTTTAAGATCAACCTAATATGCCTGAAGTTCACGCGAATTTCAAAAGACATTGAAAACATAATAGAAATACAGGGTCCATTATGAAAGTAATGAGCATAATGTTATTGTGACGCGACAATAGATGGCAGCACGGTAAAACCGTGGGAAATATGGTGGAGGGATATGCCCTTTCAATCCATCCGGTCGTCAGTTGAGTTCGAGCAGTGTGAGGGGAGATACATGCCTCCGCTTGAAGTGTGTTTTCAACTTTTGTAACATAGCGCGATGGAGCGTTCGCTTGAACAACGATACGCCATAAAGTTTTGCGTGAGGCTTGGAAAAAATGCAACCGAAACATTCCAGATTCTGCAAAAAGCCTTCAAAGACGATTGCATTTCAAGATCACAGTCTGGGAAGTGGCACAAGGCGTTCAAGGAGGGCCGGGAGGAGGTCGCCGACGAACCCCGTTCAGGACGCCCAACAACGGCCAGGACTGACGAGAACGTGGATCGTGTGCTCGAAGTTTTGCGTACCGACCGTCGATTAAGCATCCAGCAAATTGCTGACACATTACACATGTCCACATTTGTGGTACATGGGATAGTGACCGAGGATCTGCAAATGCGTAAGGTCTGTGCGAAGCTTGTGCCGAAAGTGTTGACGCAAGACCAGAAAAAACTTAGAGTTTTGCACTGTCAAGAATTGTTGGATTTGATTCAAAATGAACCGGACTTTCTGAACTCTGTAGTAACCGGAGACGAATCCTGGATGTTTGAATACGACCCAGAGTCGAAAAGGCAGAGCTGTGCATGGCACACAAAATCATCCCCACGCCCCAAGAAAGCGCGAATGAGCAAGTCGCGCATCAAAACGATGATCATTGTCTTCTTTGACATCCGAGGAATAGTCCATTGTGAGTTTGTACCGCAGGGACAAACTGTAAACTCAGCCTTTTACCTGGAGGTGCTCAGGAGATTGAAACGCGGGATCGCACTCGTGAGGACTGACATTAAGGACACGGTCAAGCTCCACCACGACAATGCCACCAGCCACACAGCCTTCATCATTACCAACTTCCTGGCCCGGAGCAACACCTCGGTGATCCCTCACACACTTAGCTCCATGTGGTTTCTTTTTGTTTCCGCGACTCAAGAGAGAGATGAAAGGAAAACATTGGGAAACCGTGGAAAACATCCAATACCATGTTACAACGTTCCTGAGAAGCATTTCTGTCGAGGATTTTCAGGGTGCCTTTCAGGCGTGGCAAACGCGTCTCCGCAAGTGTATTGATGCAGGAGGAATGTATTTTGAAGAATATTGAACATTTGCACAAATTACGATCAATAAATGTATTTTGCCAGTAAATGCTCATTTCTTTCATAATGGACCCTGTATATGAAGATTACAAGAGGAGGAATCGCCAGACATCATCTTGAAGAAGAATTCAACGTTTTCGGCGGCGTTTTTCTTATTCTTTTTATTTTCTAAAAGAAACTGGTCGCCGTAAAGTTTGATTCCTTCTTCAAGAAGAAATTTATTTAAAATATTGTGTGTTAAAAAAGAAGATATAATTAGAGGAAATGAAGATGTCATGGACATCAAGGTTTCTAGAATTCTACAGAGTCAAATGAAGAAGCAGCCATTGTGTAGGACTGACGCAAGTGTTCCCTTCAAACACTATTTGCCTGGAAACTGCTGCAAACATATTCATTGTTGGAGTTGCTTAATTGTGCAGCAAATGGTCGTCTTGAGTCATCCAGCTGATTAGATGGGGGTTTTATAATCAAAATATTTCACAGCTCACATTCTAGTATTGTCTTTCTACATAAACATAATTTCAAATGACTCTAGAAGTTCTTTAAGAAGTAGGCTGTGTAATGTGTAGAGAGAGAGAATGATATTCTAATTATTTTTATAGATTTTATTAATTTTCCTACGCAATGGAATATAGTTAGCTATTATAATATGATGCACTAGCGCGCCATCTGTTATCAAAATTCGAAACTATTTTAAAGGCGCAAGATTCTTTTTGAAATTAAACAATTTCTACTGCCCTTACTGCAATGGAAAAATTAAAGGGAGAGCCTGGCTCATCAGTGGTGAACCCTCCCAGCGGTTTCGCCAGTTTAAAAATTAAAAAGGAAGTTCCAAAAATGCACTATAACAGCGGTATGGTAGATTAAACTGGCGAAACCGCTGGGAGGGTTCACCACTGATGAGCCAGGCCCTCCCTTTAATTTTTCCATTGCAGTAAGGGCAGTAGAAATTGTTTAATTTCAAAAATAATCTTGCGCCTTTAAAATAGTTTCGAATTTTGATAGTTAGCTATATTTGCAAGCTTTAAATTACACAAAAGCTTTTGAAGAAAGGTTTGAGAACGAATCAAGGCTTCCCCGCATAAATGATGTAGAACTATAGGAAAATATGTAAAAGCACATAGTAAAATTGAGAGGTATGAAGTTGCTACTGTAGCACATATGTGTAGAAATAGTAACGACCTCTGCCTAGCGTTTATTTAGACCCGCATGTGGCAATGTTTAGTGTGTGGTGTTCTGGAGATGTTAGGTCCAAACGAAGGTCACTTCAACATAGTTGTGTTCCATTTCGTTTCTGACCTAGTTCAATTCTGCTCAGAAGTCCTCCTCTACATGGCGGGCGGGAGAAGCAGCACAAGTAAGGGACTGCCCTGTAGTACGGTGTCGTGAGCCGTTACGGTAATTGTGAACAGGGAACTCTGAAATGTGGCTGACTAATGGGGCAATGGTCTTTCCATGGAACAACACAAGTAAGGAACTGCCCTGTAGTACGGTGTTCTGAGCCGCTACGGTAACCGTGAACAGGGAACTCTGAAATGTGGCTGACTAACGGGGCAATGGTACTCCTCCTTTCCATGGAGCAACACAAGTAAGGGACTGCCCTGTAGTACGGTGTCGTGAGCCGCTACGGAACCGTGAACAGGGAACTCTGAAATGTGGCTGACTAACGGGGCAATGGTACTCCTCCTTTCCATGGAGCAACACAAGTAAGGGACTGCCCTGTAGTACGGTGTCGTGAGCCGCTACGGTAACTGTGAACAGGGAACTATGAAATGTGGCTGACTAACGGGGAAATGGCACCCTTCCTTTCCATGGAGCAACACAAGTAAGGGACTGCCCTGTAGTACGGTGTCGTGAGCCTCTACGGTAACCGTGAACAGGGAACTCTGAAATGTGGCTGACTAACGGGGCAATGGTCTTTCCATGGAACAACACAAGTAAGGAACTGCCCTGTAGTACGGTGTCGTGAGCCGCTACGGTAACTGTGAACAGGGAACTCTGAAATGTGGCTGACTTACTGGGCAATGGCACCCCTCCTTTCCATGGAGCAACACAAGTAAGGGACTGCCCTGTAGTACGGTGTCGTGAGCCGCTACGGTAACCGTGAACAGGGAACTCTGAAATGTGGCTGACTAATGGGGCAATGGCACCCTCCCTTTCCATGGAGCAACAAAATCAGAAATTGACGGTCCATGCTACTGCGTCCGAGGTATCGTGATCATGGTGCACGGACCTATCTGATCTGCTCGATGGACACGACACCACCACTTAGTTTAGTGATCTTGACCTAGTTAATTTATTTGCTATCTTTTCCGCAATTTCCTAGATATTTTGAACAGGACAAACTTGAATGTGTCTTAAACAAATTCAAGTCTAAACCATTGAACTCATCTTCCTTCTTCTTTCTTATCTCCACTCAATCATATTAAGGTATTAAGCTTGTAGAGCATATAGCTTTCTCTCGGTAGTGAAGTGTATCAATCAGTATCTCGGTTGGTTTCCTCACCGGGCGACGTGATCGGTGGCCCAGCCCGCCTATCTTATCTCCAGCCCCCGATGCACGACTCCTTGCGTTGACCTACTAAGGTCTCCAACCACAACTTCCATTGTTTACCTTCACCTTTTAACAATCTCCCACTCTCACGAATAATGAAAAGCCTTTTTTCCCTCTCTCTCTCTCTCTAAATGAGAATTTATCCAGAGCAAATGGGTGGAGTGTTTCTACCTATCCCAAGATTGTAAAATGTAAACTAGTATAGACGTTAGCGAATACTTATGCCCCTGCTGAGTACTTGAGAATCGCCTCAATTGTCCCTACCAAGAATAATGAAAATCTTTTTTTTTTCTCTAAATAAGAATATATCCAGAGCAAATGGGTGAGATTGTTTCTACCAATTTCAAGATTGTAAAATATAAACTAGTAGAGACGTTGGCGAATACTTATGCCCCTGCCGAATACCTGAAAGTCGCTTCAATTGTTGTTTCGAAAAAATGGAAAACTACTGGAAAAAGATCCACATATAGCCCTTTAAAGAATTTCTCTGTGAACCTGGGATTGTAGTTTATCTATAACTTTTGTTTTAGATAAGTATTTTTCTCTGAGCACATATTTTGCGTCAGTTGGGACCCGATGGAAGTTTAAGACATCTAATTCTTCAATCATGCATCTTTGGTTATCTCGATAAAATTCTGATAAGGTGAGAATCTTTCTACCATCCTTTTACGATAAATGATTATAAGGTTTGTTGCTTTATTATGATACTGATCCATTAGAGAAGAAGTGCTAACAATAAAATGGACGTGGTAAATTTGAATAGACAGGAGCCCTGTTGCAGAAATCGGATAGTTCACTGTGATAGAAGAGTATAATAAGGTGCTCATCCTGCCGACAGAGAAAAATATGAAGGTAAGTACGAAGCTGTCGCGTGAGAGAAAGGCAAAAAGAGAGAAGGTGATCATCCTACCGTTAGATAAAGGTACAAGGTGAGCAGGAGGCTGCGGTACAAGAAGATAGACAGAAGGTTTCCGTGAAAGAAAAGTACAAGTAAGTGGGTATCCTGCCGTGAGAGAAGAATACAAGAAGGCGGGCAAGAGACCGCCAGTACAAGAAGGTGGGCAAGAGACCGCCAGTACAAGAAGGTGGACAGGCCGCCAGTACAAAAAGGCGAACAAGAGGACGCCAGTACAAGAAGGTGGACAAGAAGACGGCAGTACAAGAAGGTGGACAAGAGGCTGCCAGTACAATAAGGTGGATAGGAGGCCGCCAGTACAATAAGGTGGATAGGAGGCCGCCAGTACAAGAAGGTGGACAAGAGGTCGCAAGTACAAGAAGTTGACAAGAGGCCGCCAGTACAAGAAGATGGACAAGAGGACGCCAGTACAAGAAGGTGGACAAGAGGTCGCCAGTACAAGAAGTTGACAAGAGGCCGCCAGTACAAGAAGATGGACAAGAGGACGCCAGTACAAGTAGATGGACAAGAGGCTGCCAGTACAAGAAGGTGGACAAAAGGCCGCCAGTACAAGAAGGTGGACAAGAGGTCGACAGTACAAGAAGTTGACAAGAGGCCGCCAGTACAAGAAGATGGACAAGAGGACGCCAGTACAAGAAGTTGACAAGAGGCCGCCAGTACAAGAAGATGGACAAGAGGACGCCAGTACAAGAAGATGGACAAGAGGCTGCCAGTACAAGAAGGTGGACAAAAGGCCGCCAGTACAAGAAGGTGGACAAGAGGCCGCCAGTACAAGAAGGTGGGCAAGAAGGCCGCCGTGGGAATCCGCAGGAACATAGCGACCGACACCTCCCTAGGGCATTCCCAAGGCTCTCACACATCTAATTGCTCGAGAGACATTCTTAATGTTGGACCCAAACCACTTTTTTTAACTAGTGACATTTTTCAAGTTTTTTTTTTTCAAGTATACATGATTACTTTTTTTTTTTTTTCAATTTCCTCTTTTACTTTAGTTCTTTTTCCTTTCGGGAAGAGTGTCCTCCCTGCCATGATTGCCAGAGATTAGTAAATGCCAGTTTGACAGAATGTCATTATCAGAATTCAGCTGATCGACGCTTTGCCAAATTCACGACACCAGAATCTTTGATAAGATCAGATTACACTGAAGAAAAAACTAGAGTACTACATTTTTAAATCTTCCTTATTTTATCGTATATGTGAAAAAATAATAGGAATTGTCAGGTGTTGTGTATTAAAATAAAAAAGACATATCCTGAACACATTCACATGAACTTTTAAATGGCAGAACGCCATCTAGTGGAACAGAAATCAACTAAACGTTGATTTAAACTGTTCCTTGATATTTGGCCAACCCATTTTCTTGATACAGTCTGCACCACGCTGACGAGGGCAAACAGCACGAAACGCGTTCGTAAAGAACAACACCTAATTGCCGAGCTAAAGTGTCCTTTAGGGAAAGGTGTCCTCTTACCGGAGAGTTGCTAAATACAGTAGAACCTCCTTGTAAAGGACACCTAATTGCAGAGTCAAAGGTCTTTTGGGGAGGAGGTGTCCTCTTACCGGAGAGTTACTAAATACAGTAGAACCTCCCTGTAAAGGATGCCTAATTACAAAGCCAAAGTGTCCTTTAGGGAGAGGTGTCTTCTTACCAGAGAGTTGCTAAATACAGTAGAACCTCCCTGTAAAGGATACCTAATTGCAGAACCAAAGTGTTCTTTAGAGAGAGGTGTCCTCTTACCAGAGAGTTGCTAAATACAGTAGAACCTCCCTGTAAAGGATACCTAATTGCAGAACCAAAGTGTTCTTTAGGGAGAGGTGTCCTTTTACCAGAGAGTTGCTAAAAGCAGTAGAACCTCCCTGTAAAGGACACCTAATTGCAGAGCTAAAGTGTCCTTTAGGGAGAGGTGTCCTCTTACCAGAGAGTTGCTAAATACAGTAGTACCTCCCTGTAAAGGACACCTAATTGCAGAACCAAAGTGTCCTTTAGGGAGAGGTGTCCTCTTACCGGAGAGTTGCTAAATACAGTAGTACCTCCCTGTAAAGGACACCTAATTGCAGAGCCAAAGTGTTCTTTAGAGAGAGGTGTACTCTTACCGGAGAGTTGCTAAATACAGTAGAACCTCCCTGTAAAGGACACCTAATTGCAGAGCCAAAGTGTTCTTTAGGGAGAGGTGTACTCTTACCGGAGAGTTGCTATATACAGTAGAACCTCCCTGTAAAGGACACCTAATTGCAGAGCCAAAGTGTTCTTTAGAGAGAGGTGTACTCTTACCGGAGAGTTGCTATATACAGTAGAACCTCCCTGTAAAGGACACCTAATTGCAGAGCCAAAGTGTTCTTTAGAGAGAGGTGTACTCTTACCGGAGAGTTGCTAAATACAGTAGAACCTCCCTGTAAAGGACACCTAATTGCAGAGCCAAAGTGTTCTTTAGGGAGAGGTGTACTCTTACCGGAGAGTTGCTATATACAGTAGAACCTCCCTGTAAAGGACACCTAATTGCAGAGCCAAAGTGTTCTTTAGAGAGAGGTGTACTCTTACCGGAGAGTTGCTATATACAGTAGAACCTCCCTGTAAAGGACACCTAATTGCAGAGCCAAAGTGTTCTTTAGGGAGAGGTGTACTCTTACCGGAGAGTTGCTATATACAGTAGAACCTCCCTGTAAAGGACACCTAATTGCAGAGCCAAAGTGTTCTTTAGAGAGAGGTGTACTCTTACCAGAGAGTTGCTGAATACAGTAGAACTACCTCCCTGTAAAGGACAACACCTAATTGCAGATCCAAATTTTTCTTTAGAGAGAGGTGTCCTCTTACCGGACAGTTGCTATATAGTAAAAATGGTAATTTTGTAAATGAAAACTTTGGAGGTGTCCTCTAGCGTGAGTGTTCTCTCATGGAGGTTTTACTGTACTTAAAAGAGGATTGAAGTCAGTCTTTCTAACTGACTGGACTAGAGTTGGTGTCGAGGACCACGCCATCACCATCTCCTCAGCGGCGAAGTACGCGATCTACGTATTCTTCGTAGATCGCGAAATACGTGGTGTCGCTGGAGACCCACTGGTGATTCTCCACCAAACTCTGCAGCGCTGGCAGAGACCGCCATATTCATTGTACATAGTTAATATAATCCATATTATCTTTTTTTTTTAAATACTAGGTGCGTTCATTAATTTCCAGGACTGGTTAAAAAATAAAATAAATAAAAAAGCTAGAGAATATATTTTTTTACAGAGTTGAATATTGGACATTCGACCACACCTGACTGAAAGCACGAGTCTCGTGGCGCACGCGCCGATCTAAAAATAGAACAAAACAACTTCCTTGTAAGGTTCGCATTTCTAATTTTAAAATGGCCATTTTCGAAGAGCAGAGAATCTGCATTAAGTTTTGTTTTAAATTGAAAAAAAGTGCTACTGAGACGTATGAATTGATTAAAGAAGCTTTTGGCGATGCAGCTTTATCCCTTTAAGAACTTTTGAATGATTTTCACGCTTCCAAAAAGGTCGGGAAAAGGTAAACGATGATCAGCATACTGGGCGTCCAAGATCATTTCGTTGCGAGGAAAACAAGCTCAAAATAAAGGAGTTAATTAAATCTAACAGAATAATTATCTTCAGAGACTGGACTATCTGTTTATATGGGGATAATGAGGTGCTTAAGGGAGGCAGTGCGCCTTAAAAGACCTGAAAGATGGCAAAACAATGACTGGATACTTCACGTCGGTAATGCGCGGCCGCACACAGCCCATGTTGTTTTGCAGTTCTTGGCCAAGCATTCAACCATACAGATCCCTCATCCACCCTATTCCCCCGACTTAGCCCCAAATGACTTTTTCCTCTATCCTAAATTGAAAATGAACTTGAAAGGACGGAAATTTGACAACGTTGATATGATACAAGCTGAATCGAAGGCAACCTTGAAGAACCTCTCAAAAAGTGATTTTATCTCCTGCTTCGACAATTGGAAAATAAGATGGAACGGGTGTATTGAGGCAGGAGGGGCATATTTTGAAAAATATTAAATTAGTTTTTTTATTTGTTTTATTTTTTCAAAGATACAGAGCAGTCCTGGAAATTAATGAACGCACCTTGTAGTTCAGACTGTGCACTTTGTATGTATTGACAAGATGTCAAAATTATTTTAATTGTCAAAAAAAAAAAAAGTCTAACTGACTGGATTATCACACCAACTAGGGGTCAAACGACTTTAAAGAAAGGAGTTTACATCTTTAAGGAAAGTTGTCAACGAGAGGGATAATCAAGAGATATCACTTTCAGTTCAAGGTCAAATGAGGGTAAGAGTATTTTCTGACTTTTTTTTTTTTTCAATTTGAACTTTCCTCGAGATTAGTGACAGCCGTGTGCTTATCACATTAAAAAAAAAATATATTCCATTGGAACGTTTTTATTTAGAAATTAACTCTTTTTAGCATAGTTTTAATTGAATAATTCTCCAATATCTTGTATATTTTCATTCTAAAATATTCCTAAAAACTTTTTTAAATCTGTAAATTGTTTTCCTCGAATACATACTTTACAATTTGATTTTATTTAATTATATTTGCATACCTACCCTTTGTACATATTTCAATTGTGTTGATTTTTTTTTTCATCTAACTAACTTGCATACTAATTATTGTACATATTTCAAATACCTTTCTTTTCTTCAAAATTTTGTTTAACTTTAAAGTGCAAGTGTCCCTAGTGGGACATAGCGCTCTAAGTCGAACCAAAATAAAAATAATTTTAAAAAAGATGACAAATTTCATTTTCCTATTCATTTTTACTATATCGTCGTTAGTAATCCCCTTGTTAAAAAAAGATGTGTGAATATCTCAACGTTCTGTTAAACGATATAGAAGAAGTTTTTCTCCTTTTAGAGCTATGATACTGCGGCGCTCTGCCCCTCCGTTTCTTCGCGACTACGCCGCTTCCTCCTTCGTGGATCACCTAACCTGAGCTCCGTTGCTCTCCTCTGCAGCTCTACCCTGCAGAGCACCCAAGGACGTCCGAGAACCACCGCTCAAGTGGAACTCCTTTCCTCTGGCAGTATCTCTCAGCCTTACCACTGGTGGGGGGGACAGGAGAGAATTACCAGAAGAGTAGCGACTGTGATGTTGGCGAGAGAGTCGTAACAGCAAACGGCACCAAACATTTCTAACACTCCTCCTTTTTATTGTCTTCTTTAATCCACATTACATAATAACTCGAATATCATTTAACAGGTATTTACACTATTTTACATCCCAAGACCAATATCAACGGATATTTACAAACATTTGCCCCAGGAAACAGGACCACAGCAGTCGGCGATTCCTACACTAGTTCCAGACGGGAAACAGGTAAAAGCGCCATCTATTTGGTGGCGGTTGTAGGTGTTTTCAGGCCTTATACGCAATAATACATTTAGAAAATACTTTTTCGAATATTTCTACTTTATTATCATTTGATATCGATGTCTTTTTAAACGAAATCCAAAAATTTCTCTCATTTTAAAACGTTCATTGAAAATAAAAGGTAATTAAGATAGCTAAGGTAATCTTATAAATGCACTTAGTTCGAATATAAATAGTTGGGAGACTTTCGCCGGGAGACAAGAAAGTTATCGTCCAAATCCTGGACAAGCTTTCCGAGCACACTCGGGACTTACACTCCCTTACTCTCAGGGACCTATCTGAGCTTAGGGCCGCCTTGCCGACCTGACCTCCTGTTGAAACAATTGTAAATATTTAAGCTTATCTCTCCGGAGTGTACTAATTGACTGAGCAGTCAATAAAATCTGTTTAATTGTCAAATTGTCACTTAGTTCGAATATATAAGGTTGTCCCAAAAGCTCGTGTTTTTCTTATTACTTGGTGTTAATATTATTACGGCAAATACATAATAATACATAATACAATTACTTTATACATGATACAAAGACATTATACATAACGGCGAATAATATTGGTATTTCAAAAATTGCTCCAATGGCCTCCGATTCTTACAAAAGTCCAACCCCACCAGCGAGTGCAAGTAACCAAAACGGGGTTCTGGTACATTTTAAAGTGCATAGTTGAACTGTTTTCACATGTGTAGACATGTGGTATACGTACAGTAAAAGCAGTCTCCTACTTCTACCCACCATGATTATCAGTACACCACTAGTATACATAAAGTCTGTTTTAATTGTCAATTGTCACTAGTACACATCTAGTACACCACGTGTACTAGAGATAAGCAAAAAATATATATTTCAAATTTTTACAAGTGGTTACTAGAGAACTTTCAGGATAACCTTGTAGTTGAAGAAGAAATAAAAATTCTACAACTTACCAATAAGAAGTTTTTGAAAAAAGATAAAATGAACTCTTTATTAGTGAATAGATCTAATAAAACAAAGCACACACCTAAAAGTTAAATATATTTGTATATACAATACAATATAATACGGCTTGTGATTGTAAAACGACATTTGAAATACTATCCCGCATGTGTTTCTTTTGAACGAAAAATCAAAATTTATACCAAGGAAAAATAACGATTATTTCTAACCATAGGGATGAGATATGAAAGATGAATTGTGAAAAGTAATGATAAACGGAAAAATAAAAGTGTCCAGGGATGGACAGGGAAAGGGAGAGTGTCCCTGAACACTTTTATTTTTCCGTTTATCATTACTCTTCACAATTCATCCTTTCATACCTCATCCCTATGGTTAGAAATAATCGTTATTTTTCCTTGGTATAAATTTTGATTTTTCGTTGAAAAGAAACACATGCGGGATCATTGTCAAATGTCGTTTTACATATTTGTATATAACAAACAAAATCATAAATGGCAGGTGTCAACTATTTCATATGAGAAAGCTAATAAAAATAGTTTTGATATAACTAATTACCATGCGACCATATGCGACTATGGACATATGTTCTAGTTTATAAATATATTTTTTTTGTTTCACCTAAACCAATAGTTCAACTAAAATACCTCCAAGAAGACATTATAAACCAAAAAAATAATAAATAAAATATTTCCAAGAAGAAATCATAAAACTAATAGATTAAATAAAATATAAGATTATCCCAAAAGTTCGTAAACATATTATGATTTATATTTTGCAAGTGTTTACGAACTTTTAGGACAAACTTGGTAATATTGGCAACCTTGGTAAAATTATAACAGAATTCTTATAGAAGAATGATTTAATCTCTGATGTTCTATATCAAGGGTGGTCAATCAGTAGGTGGGCCAAGTTTCAGAATTACAAGGTTGTCCTAAAAGTTCGTAAACACTTGCAAAATATAAATCATAATATGTTTACGAACTTTTGGGACAACCTTATATTTCCAAGAAGACATTATAAAATCAAAACAGTGGTCTAAAACCGTTGGTTTTCGACCACTACGACCTGGGTTCGATTCTCGCATTGGGCACTTTTTTCTGGTAAAAAAAAAAAAAGAAATGCTCCAATAGCCCCCGTTTCTTGCAAAAGTTCAACCCGACCAGTGAATGCAAGTAACCAAACGGGGGCTATGGTACATTTGTAAGTGCAAAGTCGAACTACTTTTCACATGTGTAGACAAGTGGTGCACTTACAGTAAAAGCAGTCGCCTACTTCTAACCACCATGATTAACATGGCCTGTATCCCGTGTACTAGGGATACGCAAAAATAAATAAATAGAATTCCTTCAAGAAGACATAATAAAGCCAAAAAATAAATAAAAAACCTCCAACATAGCTGTTATATAAGACAATAGCAACGGCCTAGAGATTGTACTGCCGGGTTTTTCTCTACTGAACCAAGTTCGAACAATACTTCTACAGAGAGATGCTTGGATTGATATAAAAAAAACCAAACAGCGCAAGTTGAGGCAGCTCAAATGAAGATGTTTTAGGATCAAGGTCTCACAACACAGACAGGCTATTCAGTCTATACTGACCGTCAGATGAAGTGACAAAATTTAGGTCAGGATCTTACATTCAAGTACATAGAGGCCAACAAAAACACTTGCACTCTTTTTAAAAGAGTTCACTTCATGGGGATATCTTCGTAATCTCACTCTTGTCTAATAAAAAAACATCAAATGAAATTTCCTATCCCCACTTTGAAGACCTTGACTTTATTTCCTTCTTACAAAACGTTGATCACTTATATTGTTTACATATGTATTTTTTCATCTCAAACTACACACAATTTTTTAAACGAAAATTTAAGGAAAACTTTTACTATATAAAATATTTTTTCAATTCAAAATTGTACTATTACAGTCAAAGTTGGATAATTCAAAGCACAAGCGACCCAAAAAAATTTTAAAAATTCCAATTAACAAAAAATTTGAATTATAAACTTTTTGAAACACTTAATAGTCTAGGGACCAAGATAAATATTCAAATTAAAGACTTTTCAAATTATCCAAGTTCTACTGCATTATGCTATCTTATTTAAAGATATATTTTCTTGATTTATCAAGAAATTGGTTGGCCAAATATCAGGGAACAGGCTAAATAAATGTTTAGTTGATTTCTGTTGCACCAGATGGCACTCTGCTCTTCTGTAAATCACATGTGCTCCTGGTCAGGATATGCCTCTTTTATTTTTAAAGATATATACAGGGTGTACCAGGTAAATTGGGACTAACTTTGACAGTCCATAAAACAAAAACTACTTGAGATTAAAAACTTGTTTTTTTTTTTTCATTACGTAGCCATATTCATGTAAAATGCAACAGTACATGTGTGCGCAGTGTAATGATGAAGAGTAACCGAGAATTTGAAAATCGAGCTGCCATCATCGTTGCTCTGCGCGCCGAAGGAGCCCCAAAGAGATAGTGGATTTTCTTAAGTTGCCCAAAACCACTATTTATCGTGTCAAGAGGCAGTTTGATGAGGCCGACAGTAAACAAAGAGGGGATAGCTACAAGGAAAAAGCACTCGCGTCGATCGGACAGGGTAAGAGGCGAAGAATTTGTCAAAAATGTCAAGGAGAAGATTGATGGAAACCCTGGGAAGAGCATGAGGGGCCATAGCCAAGGAAATGGACGTTGGCTCTATGACAATTGTCAGAACTATCCATGAGGACCTTGGTCTCAAGTCTTATGCCCTTCGGAAAGGTCAGTTGCTGACTGAGAATATGAAGAATAACAGAAAAGGAAAGGCTGCTGCCCTCCTCAACAACCTGAAACACGACTCTTTTGGCATGCTAAGGTTCTTCTCTGACGAAAAGAACTTTGACTTGGACCAAAAGGTAAATCCCAGGAATGATCGCTGGATCTGTAAAGACCCCTCAGAGATACCTGTCGTGATGCACACGAAATTTCCTGCCTCCGTAATGGTCCTTGGCGTTATCAGCAGTGAAGGTGATGTCATGCCTCTCCATTTCTTTGAGAAGGGCCTTAGGATGAACGCTGACACCTACATCAATGTTCTGGAGACCGTTGTGAAGCCTTGGATGGACATGGTGGCCGCAGGAAGGAAGTATGTCTTCCAACAGGACTCAGCTCCAGCCCATAAGGCAAAAAAGACACAATCGTGGCTGACACTTAACGTCCCTAGTCACTGGGGTCCTGATATTTGGCCCCCTAATTCTCCAGATTGCAATCCCCTCGACTACTATGTATGGGGCGTTGTTGAGAGAGATGTCAACAAAGCTCCTCATACCACCATCCAGTCTGTCAAGAAAGCAGTTCACACGGTGATGACCCAAATGGACAAGGTCATCGTCGCCAAGGCCTGTGCTTCATTCCGCACTCGCCTCGAGACTGTTGTAGCTAATAATGGAAACTACATTGAATAAATAAAAACTATATCCTTTTATCTACTACTGTGTCAAATTTCATTCGGATATTTTAATTTTTACTTGCAAAAAATTTCAGTTAAAATACCATTGTTGAAATTCCCAATTTACCTGGTACACCCTGTATATATATATTTAATTAAAAAGGCATATATTGGATCAAAATATCATTTATTTTACCAATATTTCAGTTGGCTGAACGCCAACATTTATCAAGGTGTTATAACATATTTAATGTGTGTCAACAACAAACTCAGCGCCACGTAATGCTGTAGACGTTATGTGGCGCTGAGTTTGTTGTTGACACACATTAAAATGTTTATAACACCTTGATAAAGGCTGACGTTCAGCCAACTTAAATATTGATAAAATAAATTATATTTTGATATGCCTTTTTAATTAAAGATTTATTTATGGAGTGCTCTATTTTCAAAACTCAGTAATATGTGTACGAACTTTTGTGACAACAACCTTGTGTTTGGAGTATGAATTAATACAAAGTGAAGTGTGTTTGTTGAGGCAGGTGTAACACGACACAATACCTGGCAGAACTACACCTGACCTCTCAAGGGCAAGGACGATTTCAAATCTTCCACAACAGGAACGACCTTGGCAGCAGTCTCTGGAGAGATTTCACATTGCTCCATTCTGTGCATCCGCCACATAATTCTTTGCCACTTTTGACAATACAGAAGTATCTTCTACATCTCTACCTATTTTATTTTCCTATTTTCTAAACGTATATGTAATATTGTTGCAAATGCCGACGTATGGATAAGCTGGCAGTCGTGTACGTGAGGCGAGTGTTGATGTTCTTCCCACACGCGGACAACAAGAAGTAGAGGCAGGGCTAGATGTTAGCACAGAGAGTGATCGGGACAGCCCACGGGACAGAGGGTAGAGGCCATGACTCAACTTGGATGCTATCTCCGAGACATGGAGAGAGAGACTGTGTGAGAGAAAGAAGCCGCCTGCCAATGGCCACACCCTAGAACATACTGCTGACCCCCTGCCAAAACCTGTCCTGTTTTCAGGGGTCGTCCTATAAAGAGTCCCTGGGGGCCCCACATGGACTTTGGCATTTTCCTCCTCTCTCCCCAGCTGTTCCTGCTACCAGCTGACCGCTCTTTGGATTTTTATTTTGACGTCAACAATTTTAGTGTTACATACAAATAGGTGTTTACAGGTATTATCAATAAAGATATAGCATATATACAAAATATGGGGGTGGCAGCAAACAGAAACGGTGTACAGTGTACATTCCAAAAGAAGGGTAGGATATTTTAAGGTATCGGCTCTAACTAATTGGAAGATATGTGACATATACTAAAAGGGTCATACAGTTTAAAATATACGATATATACCCTTTTTTTTGGGGGGGGGGGGGGGGGCACACAACGTATATCTTTTTTGTGCCAACACATGTTTTGGATTTAATAAGTTTTATTAATCCAATATTTCGATGGACCAATCGTCCATCTTTTACTTATATTTTTGTTTTTATT
The DNA here is from genome assembly GCA_030710605.1 of Cordylochernes scorpioides. Lineage (NCBI taxonomy): Eukaryota > Metazoa > Arthropoda > Arachnida > Pseudoscorpiones > Chernetidae > Cordylochernes > Cordylochernes scorpioides. Next base: position 151,005,248 of record CP092864.1, read on the forward strand.
TTGAAACGCGCAGCAGGTTGCTAAAAAACCGAGTAAAAAGAGGCAAAGGTAGTTTTGATCAGGACATACTTTAGCCACGTTTTAAAAGTTAAAAGAGAAAACGAAAATATAACGTGGTGAGTTTCTTTTTATTAAAAATACAAGCTTTCAAGCAAAATGCTTTTCTTCAGGTAATCCAAGAAAAAAATATGCGGAGAGGTAAATACACCCAACTAAGTAAGATTTGAAAATTAAAGCGGAATTTCAAATCTTACTTAGTTGGGTGTATTTACCTCTCCGCATATTTTTTCTTGGATTACCTGAAGAAAAGCATTTTGCTTGAAAGCTTGTATTTTTAATAAAAAGAAACTCACCACGTTATATTTTCGTTTCCTCTTGTAGTTTTGATTATTCATAAAATAAGAAACATAAGTGCTCAAAAATGTAAAATTTATAATAATAATACTAGCCATATATATGTTATAAAAAATATTATTTAATTTTAAAATTAGAATTTCTAGAATAAAATACTCTGTTAAGTATACCACCAGATGTCGCGACCTTCCCTTTATATAACCTATTGTTGTTATTTCCCGTTGACCGGCTCAAACCTTTTGTAATTATGTAAATAAGTCCTTCATTTTCTTTATTCTTACGCCTTAAGTCAGGAGAGTACTTTATCAAATTATGTATTTATGTTCCATAAACTTAATTAAAGCTATTTCTGATCAAAACTATTTTTATTATTATACTTTCAAGATTTTTGACACGACTGCATTACCAATACCATTTACAGTAAACTCTCCTATAACGCGATTAATGTGTTCCGTGTTGTACGAAATCGCGTTATAGGAATTAGCGTTGTACGAAATAAAACTTGTATAACGCGAATGTTGTTAGGGTAAATTGTTAGTGACAAATATCATGTATTTTATTTTATAACGCGTTATACGAAAATTCTCGTTGTATAAATAAATTTGTCGCCTTTTTTTTATCGCGTTGTACGAAATCGCGTTGTAAAAACTCGCGTTATTGGAGAGTCTACTGTTAAATTTATAAATTTAATTGCCATCTATCGTTAATATTTTGCACAAAATAAATTTACTGGCAATGCGTTTCTTTTAAATATCATCAAATATTATCTCTAATTTACTAATTACTAAAAAGAACCAGCAAATAATTCTCTAGCATATCGAAATATATATATATATGTGGTGAAAAGAAGGTGCCCCAGTGCTATAGTGACACACCGCCATCCAATTACAAGAGAGTTACATAACGTATACCAAAGTGCAGGTTTTGCAAGCCGCTTTATTGCCTCTACGGACCCATCCTGGTGGTCAACGAGAAATGTCACCGTGTCAACCCGCGTCCTATCTGGACGTCCATTTACATAATCTTTCTTTTGAACATTGTCACATACTGCAGTGTGACATACTGCTAGTGGTAAATTGTGTAAATATTCTTTACTCATTCCTTTATAAAAATATGCAAATATAAAATGGGTTTTTATATTGAATTCTGACAAAGAATTATAGATACAACGAGAAAGTCACGGCAAATATACTTTAACTGGTTGTTCTTTTATATTCCCCTCTCATATTGGAGTTTGCTTGTGTGATTTTTCTTTATATATCTTCAAATGATCCAGACCCTTTGCATATTCGCTTTTTATAAATACTGGAAATCAGCTCAATCAAAATATTTAGCACAGACACCGGATCCAACTCGATAATTGGTCGAGGTCAATACCCAATACACCTATCCCCCGATTTACACGGTAGATACGTTCCAGAGAAAAACGTGTAAATCGAGGGATAGGTGTATATTAAACTGTCAAATCTGAATAGGTGTTCGCCCCCCCTCATGAATCAGAGGCTCCCAATATTCTTTTCAACATATGTAGTATAGAGTAGAATATCGCATTTTAGTATAGTGCGATAAAAACAAACAAAAAAAACTTATTTGGAAAACCGTGTAAAAGCGAAAACGTGTAAAACAAGTACCGTGTAAATCGGGGGATAGGTGTATATGTATATAACTATGATGCTAATATTGTTATTTATTTATTTCGTCCTACCGGGAGAATCCTGTATGGCAGGTGTGCCCAATAAAGGCTATTGTTGTTGTTGTTGTGTGTTTGTATATATCTTCAAATGAATATCAATTACAAATTGTAATGAATTTAGCTTTTTTAAAATTACTAAATATTTTCTAACAATGAGTTTCTTTTCATTACAAAACGCCAGCTTTCAAGTGATAATCTCTCTTCAACGGGCTTAATATAGTCGATGTTTTACTAAGCCCGTTGAAGAGAGATTATCACTTGAAAGCTGGCGTTTTGTAATGAAAAGAAACTCATTGTGAGAAAATATTTTGTAATTTTAAAAACGTTTTTAACAAATTTCATCATGAATATAAATTTAGCTTGTGTCAAATGAAAATACTAAATTAAGAATTAATGTCACAAATAGAACAAAAATATAATTATAA
>CP092864.1:151007819-151060881 GCA_030710605.1 Cordylochernes scorpioides
TCTGGATACAGTCCTGGGATCCGAAACAGCGGTGACTTCCACGACACCAGCCTGTAACATCCATCAGTTATTACTCCAACTGGAAATAGAGAGATTGAGATTGAAACTGATTTATTACAATGTCCATATAAGATTATATAAGGTTAAATACAGAATAAATATAAATAAATATGATTATATAATGATAAATATATGAATAAATAGATATAAATATATAAAATAATTGATAATTATACAAATATCTATATGTTATATCAAAATATTATTCTATTTAAAATTATATTTCATAGATCCAAATACTCTGTTAAATCGACCGCCAGAGGTCATGCTTCCCCTATAAAAACTCGTTGTTGTTCTTCCCCGACATTGTACATTATGTAAATAGGCTTTTCATTTTTTGTATTCTTAAGCCAGGCAGTACTTTTATCAAACCATGTTTTTCACATATCCCTTTAGCGCAATTAAAGCTATTTTTGATGACTAATTTTATTATAATCTCTTCCACGACTGCATACCAAAATCAAGCAAATGACCAATAATTCCTCTACAAGTAATTAATCTCAAAACAGCTGAAAATATTTATTAAATATAATATAGATATATATAAAATATATACAAGGTCTTCGTTGGTGGGACCACCGCAGTAAAGACTCCGCCACCGATGGACTGCGAGAGTTCTTTCCCACAGAGTGGGCAGGTCGAGGTGATGGCTGGTGTTACTTTACCTTACATTACAAAGTGAGAGAGAGAGATGTCCTTACTTCAATTAGAAGAGTACTCAAGTTGATCCCATTATACAAGTTGTCCCAAAAGTTCGTAAACACTTACAAATTATAAATCATAATATGTTTACGAACTTTTAGGACGGCCTTATAATTCTGAAACTTGGCCCACCTACTGATTGACCACCCTTGATATAGAACATCAGTGATTAAATCATTCTTCTATAAGAATTCTGTTATAATTTTACCAAGGTTACCAATATTACCAAGGTTGCTTCAAAAGTTCGTAAACACTTGAAAATATAAATTATAATATATGTATGAACTTTTGGGATAACCTTATAGTAAACTTTGAGGGAAATGATACATTTTTCGTTTTAATTGTTGTCATTAAATGACAATAACAAAAATAAAACTGGATAACCAATGAAAACAATATATATATATATATAATAAACAATAACTATCTCAATAATGTTTACATCAAAAAAAGTCTTGTGATTGTTCTTCTGAAGTTTTCTAATGAGAAGTGATATCGAAACCAAAAGTAATTTATTCAAAACATCTGTTTACATGCCATGTCGAATCTTTGTCTAAAAGTTGATTAGGATTATAATATTATTATTTTAGATAATTGGATAATTTTCGTATAATTGTAAATTTAAATAATTAAAAAATGTATATAATTATAATTTTTTTTTTATAATTTTAGTTATAGTATAGTTTTGTAATTATTGATAAAATTAAGTGCTTATAAATTTAAGTTTAAATAATTGGAGCTTGTATAATTGTAATATTTGATAATTGGATTTGGTATACACTCATGGACATAACTTAAGGAAGTTTTACCTTTTAGCATATATATCGGGATTCAGACAATAACTCTGAAAGATATTCACCGATCTTTTTTGAAGACACACGAGATAATAAATATACACTCATGGACAAAACTTAAGAAAGTTGTACCTTTTAGCATGTATATCGGGATTCAGACAATAACTCTGAAAGATATTTGATACCCAGTGAGCTTAATTGAAGAAACGAGATAACCAAGTGTGTATACGCTTATTGAAGTAACTTAAGGAATTTGTACTTTTTAGCATGTATATCTTGATTGAGACAATAACTCTGATAGATATTTGATATACAATGAGCTATATTGAAGACACGAGATAACCAAGTGTGAACAAATTTGTTGTAGGGTTAAATAATTCCAATTTCCACACCTAAATGGCGCTGTGTTAAACTTTGTGTGTTATACAAGTTACATTTTGTAAATATAAATATTTAATTATTCTTTATTAAATTATTTTATATTTTATTGTAAACAATATGTTATATTATTTTTTTGTTAGAATACCATTTAACTAAAAATTGTATGCCTAAATAAGTCGAGAGACCTTTTGAAATAAAAACAAGTTTAGTGGCTAACTGTGTCTGTGGTGATTAATGATCCTACTCTGTCTCATAAAAAATATAGACGACCGGTGACATTAAAGACTTTGTACTTTGTTAAGTTGTGTATTATGAGTGTGTAATTGTAGTTTTATAGAATTGGAGTGCATCAATCACACTACGTACTGCATGCAGCTTCATCCGAGCCATCGGCACAGTCCGCTACGCCGTCGCACAGTTTGTGGGCTTGTCCTGCCGTACGGAGGTAGTCACCACAATCTACCAACATACACACAGGGTGAGGATGTCTGGTGACAATGAGCTAGGTGTCACTTACTGCAGGAGGCCTCGTCACTGCCATCTGGACAATCCTTCCGACGGTCACACCGAGGTACACAACCGGCAGAGCAGCGCACCTCTCCCGTCTTACATTCTATTACAACAAGATCACATTTTCGGTTAGTGAATTGAGCACAAACTAAAATTCAAAAAGAGATTGAACTAGACAACGAAATGAAGAACAAAAAGCTTTCTCACCTACCCAAAATGTAATCGAACTCTGGGTACTTTAGAATCTATCTTAAATGTAGATACGAGAATTATAAGATTGTCCCAAAAGTTTGTAAACATATTATGATTTATATTTTACAAGTGTTTACGAACTTTTGGGACAACCTTGTAATTCTGAAACTTGGCCCACCTACTGATTGGCCACCCTTGATATAGAACATCAGAGATTGAATCATTCTTCTATAAGAATTCTGTTATAATTTTACCAAGGTTACCAATATTAACAAGGTTGTCTCAAAATTTCGTAAACACTTGCAAAATATAAATAATAATATGTTAACGAACCTGTGGGACAACCTTGGTAATATTGGTAACCTTGGTAAAGTTATTACAGAATTCTTATAGAAGAATGATTTAATCTCTGATGTTCTATATCATGGGTGGCCAATCAGTAGGTGGGCCAAGTTTCAGAATTAAAAGGTTGTCCTAAAAGTTCGTAAACACTTGTAAAATATAAATCATAATATGTTTACGAACTTTTGGGATAACCTTGTATAAACTGAAGCTGAAAAAGGGAATGAACCATGCAACGAAATCAAGCTTCCTTATTTACCCAAATTGTAATCAAACACCGGGTACTTTAGCGTTTACTCGTATCTTAACGTGTACAGGACGGAAATTAGAGAATCTTTGGACACATCACACACACACACACACACACAAAAGCCTTTATTAGATACTTGCACCATACAGATTCTCCCAATTTTGTAAGGTAATAATCATCTTGTGTTATTTACATAGAAATTGAACTGGCTTTACTCTTCGTCTCAAAGTCATTCACTTGTTGACTGGTCCTTACATAATGATGATCTAAAAAAATTATAGTAAGCTATTGTCTTAGATTTTTTCGCTGATATTTTTGAAAGCAATACGTAAGGTGAAGTGTTGGTATCTTTGGACATATTTTGTCATCTTGAAGAGTACGATTTATAGGATTTGGCATGCATTCATGACATCCTGAACGTAGAGCCTAGAGACCATGCAAGTTGTCATCTACAATCTAAGCTATTCAAAAGTTTTCTAAAAAGAATTAAAACAGTCGAAGATTCGAGTTATTTTTGTGGACACGAGGAACAAACCTCAATACATCTTTTATTGGATTGTCCTGTTTTCCAAGACTAGAATCGACAATAACTTAATAGTAACAGATCCAAGTATTTTTATTTATACTAAAGAAATGTATATTATATTTAATACCTTTTGTAGATATATTTAAAATTATATAGCAACAAATATATTTTAAGAAACTGCTAATTTATTATGTTAATTGTAGATATATTGACAGACATTCATTTCTTTTGTACACAGTTCTCTGTTCTCGTTTTTTTTTCTCTTTCTCTTATGACCTGCAATTATTGTAAATGTATAGACAAATGTAAAGACATACATGTATGACAGCGCAAGTGTCCCTAGGGGGATATAACGCTTTAAATTGAAATAAATAAACAATCTAAGCTATTCAGTGGTGCGTTGGTATAACAAGTTTGGAAATTAGAAGATAGATTCGCGTATGAACAGATTAGCAAATTAACAAAACTGTTTCGATTGTTCAGGATGTCACTAATGCGTGACAAGTATCCTACAGATGGTGCTTCTCAAGATGACAAGATGTGTCCAAAGTTTCTCTTTAATGCCCGTCCTCTACATGTTAAGATAGTATCCGGTGTTTGATTACATTTTAGATAAGTGAGGAAGCTACTTAATTCTTGATTTCGTTTTCTGGTTTAGTCTCTTTTTGAAATTCAGTTTATATAAGGTTATCCCAAAATTTGGTTAACATATCATGATTATTTAAGTCAAAAAGCGATCCATTAATTAAGATTATATAAAAGAACGTACCTGGATCTGTTAGGAAAAAAAATTATTTTTCTTAAAATATTTCGAGAGATTGCTCCCTCTTTATGAAAACAAATTTGTCATTGGTCAAAAACAATTATTGATAATAATACATTAAAAAAATTAATAATAATAATATAATAAAATATTATGAATAATATATATATGACAAAATATTTTATTATATTATTATTATTATTAAATTTTTTAATGTGTATTATTATCAATAATTATTTTTGACCAATGACAAATTTGTTTTCATGTGATCTACAATAATTTGTAAATTGAATTAACTGTGCAATATATAAATTGATAAAGAGGGAGCAATCTCTCGAAATATTTTGAGAAAAAAATTGTTTTTTTTTTCTTTACAGATCCAGGTACGCCCTTTTATATAATATCATGATTATGTTATTTCGATAATTCTTTGAATCACTTATACATTCTTATAGTTGGTGAAGAAGCAAAAAAATTCTTGCGATCTGATACGTTATGAGAATACTCTAGGCCTATGAAAAGAGTTTTATTCTTGCGTCAATAGAAGGAATATTGCCCTGAGATATACTCACATTCCTTAGTAAAAGGTATCAAATCCAATCTGGAAATATACTGGTGTCCTTTTAGAGGGTCTATAACCTATATTCTTTTTTAGTATAAAGTTTAAAGCGTATGTTATACTTTGTAACGTTCCTAGTAGATATTTAAAGGGTTTGATTTGTGTATAAGAGGAATTGATGGAGGGTGCGTGTTACTTACCTTCCAGGAAGGCTGGATCGTCGTATTCCTTGTCGCCCTTATCCAGGATGACGTTGTTGTGAAGCGATCCTGGCTTGGGTGCGGCCTTAGGAATGCCATTGGAGTCCTCGCGGTAGGTGACCACGACTCTAACAAAAGAGATTGACGTTTGTGTCTCCATGTCCGGTCCTGGTACAGCTGTAACATTCTGTGTCCCCTCCGTCATGTCTGTAGCTGACTGAGTATCAGGTATTTCTGTCATGTTATCTGGACTATGGACTTCTATCATATCGGTGGATGTCTGAATCCCCAAATATGGTCTTGTTATTACTTCATGAGTCCCTTCAACTATGGATGACGTATTCATAAACGTCTGGGTCTTTATATTTGGAGATGTAGTCAGTGGTTTGTTCTGGAATTCCTGATTTAACGTTGTAGTCTCTGGGGTCGTCGTCTCGAGTGACATTGTAGAATAGGGCGATTTCTCTTGGATTTCCTCTGAGATGGAAGTTAGGATTTCATCGCTATGGACTGTTTGTTCTGTGGTTGTCTCATCGTACGTTTTATCAGTGCTAACGGCATCGTTTGAAAAGTCGATGTCTTCTTTGACCGATTCTTTATTATCTATAACTTCATGGGAATCATGTTGAAAAGTTGTTACTTCCTCTGTTCTGACAATATTGATAAAACTGATGTTTAGACGGTTGTTTGAGGTTTCTTTTGTTGTTGATGGAAAAGAATCAATAGACGTTCTGTTGTATAGAGATGAAGTTTGGTTAGTTGTATCCTGATTGGTTTTAACTGAGAAGTTTGGCCTCAGGACTATTGAGGGGGATGAAATAACAAACGCCAATTTTGACGAATTGTTCTTGTTGCTTTGGGTGTTGTTCTCTGGGGGATTCTCCTCTTTTATCACAGATGCAGAAGTAGTTTCTGGTGATATTTCTTCTACTATCACAGAGTTGGGGAAGATGGATGGGTTGAGCTGACTAGAGGTTTCTACTGGAGTGGACGGCTTGAAGACAATTTCCTCACTGGCGTTAGGCTCCAAGTGGCCAGTTGGCATGTAGAGGACATGGGGCTCTTCACCGGGGAATTCTGAAACACCATCAACATTTGAAAATTCTCTATAAATGCATGAAATTTCTGAAATTTGACCATTCAGCTTGTTGTATAAGGTTATCTCAAAGGTTCGTAAACATATTGTGATTTATTTTTTCGAAAATAGAAAATCCATAACATCTCTCTAACAATGGCTATTTATATCAATTATCTCTTACATATCAGAAATCTATATTAGCTTAAATATAACACCACAGATTATCTAATCACAGAGTATTATAGTTAATGAATAAAAATGAATATTTGAATGATATAATATTCAACAGGTACTTCTGTTTCTACTTCAATATTGTTACAACTTGAGATGTAGATGGTCTTTGTTCAGCGGTTTCCCATTGTACAGTAGAATAAACCAGAACGAGTTCGCATCAAAAACTAACGCTTTATTTTGGTAAGGTTACAAAAAGAATGAAGAACGCCGTGGCTGCATAATGTTAACAAAGAATAAACAAACAAACCTTGATTTGTTTAATAAGTTAAATTATTAATGAAAATATTTACATGAGTCTATGTCGGCTGTGACAAAATTCAACGAGAGTTATCCAACCATTTTGAATTTGGATAGAGTAGAAGAAGGTAGAAATGCCAGTAGAGTGTCTCACTTACCCCAGAGCCGCACTGTGATGTTCCTGACAGATAAGCTGGGCGATAAGACGCTCAGCTTCTTGATGAGCAGATGCTGAAGAGATGCGGCAGCTCTGGCATCAGTGATGGAAGCATGCAGCCTCCGTCGGTCCAGTGAGATCCGGTAGAACACCCGGAATGGATTGTCCCTGGAGTTCACAACAACCACATGCTACAGGGATCCTCTGTAAGGGAGTTGCACTCTTTATATAAAGTTTTCCCAAAAATTCATAAACATATTATACTTTATATTTTTCTAGTGTTTACGAACTTTTGGGACAACCTTGTTATTCTGAAACTTGGCCCACCAACTGATTGGTCACCCTTGATATAGAACATCAGAGATTAAATCATTCTTCTATAAGAATTCTGTTATAATTTTACCAAGGTTTCCAATATTACCAAGGTTGTCCTAAAAGTTCGTAAACACTTGCAAAATATAAATCATAATATGTTTACGAACTTTTGAGATAACCTTGGTAACCTTGGTAAAATTATAACAGAATTCTTATAGAAGAATGATTCAATCTCTGATGTTCTATATCAAGGATGGTCAATAAGCAGGTGGGCCAAGTTTCAGAATTACAAGGTTGTCCTAAAATCTCATAAACCATTTACAAAATATAAATCATAATATGTTTACGAACTTTTGGGACAACCTTATAGGATAAAAAGAGATTATTGACTAGTTATGAAATTTACATTATGAAGATCTACACAATATTAATTTTTAAAATAGTTATTACAGTAGAACCTCCCTTTAGAGGACACCTCTCCACAAAGGACAGTTTTCATTTGCAAAATTACCATTTTTAAAATTTAGCCACTCTCCGGTAAAAGGACATCTCTCCCTAAAGGGCACTTTGATTCTGCAATTAGGTGTCCTCTACAGGGAGGTTCTACTGTATAACGTTTTGCTGAGAGAGACTCTATTTCATTCTTATTGATGAGAATGTGTTTTTGATCAGTACTGGCTACTACATATATATACAGAGGGTGTTCACACTTATAAGGGAAACAAGTTTTATTATAAAATATTAAAAATTAACACCATATTTGAAAATTTTCAAATGTTCTATTTGAAAGCCTTTTTGTTTTTATTTACAGAACGGCACCTGATTTTCCACGATAGCAGACACTTTCTGATCATGGTCATACTCAAAAGATCCCATTCTTCCTTTACCACTTTCCAGAGACCTTCATTTGTCTTAGGGTGTCTCTTTCCAAGTGCTCTTTTAAGGCATCCAAAAATGCAAAAATCCATCGGGGCTAAATCAGGAGATTTTACAGGGGTTCTGTTCTTTGGAATAGTGTTGATTTCTATTCTTTGCCTTAGATCTTCCAAATAAGCTTGGGTTGAAGATGAGGTATGACTTGTGGCGTTATCATGGTGAAACCAGACTTTGTTGCTCTGTTTTCCATAGATAGAGGGAATATCATTTAAAAATATAGGTTCTAAAATGTTGTTTTGATAGTACTCCGAGTTTATTTTGGCATTTATTTCAACTTTTCTTATTTTTAAATTTCCTTCATATGATATACCGCATGCCACCATAAATCCTTTGGGGTAACTTTCGGCACATTCCTTCAACCAAATTGGCCTAGATTTTTCCACCTTTTTTTGATAGTATATAGCTCTTTTTCTGTCGCAATCGGTTAAATATACCCATGCTTCGTCATATGTAACAATACATTTCTATCTATCAGCAGCCAAGAAATTTTCATAAAAATATCTGCTGATAGTGTGTCGCTGACGAATATGGCTCTGAAACAATTTGTGAACCGCATGTTTTTTTTTTGTGTAGCTTTTAGGCCTAAATCTTTATTTATTATTTTATTTATTGTTGACACTGATGTTCCTATTAATTTGGCTCTATCTCTTTGTGGCATAGGATTTTATTTTGTAATATATTCTTTCACTTTTTTGACAGTTGCAGGAGTTCTCACAGATATAGGGTGATAATCTTTTGTCCATTTCTCCATAGGTGCTTTGAATAAAAACTTGATATTTTTGTCGTGAATAATATTATAAATACCTTTTTTAGAAATGTTGATATCATCTTGTTTGCATATTTTAATTATGTCCAAATAGGTAAGATTAGCTCTGGAAAGTCCTAAAATATAACCTCATATGAAATTATTGTATTTGAATGGCATTTTTTAAAAATATATATTGCTAGTTAGAATTAGCTTAAGCCTTTTCGAATTCCACGTTGTTGATTTTTTAAAATAAAGTAATAGTTCCTTTTTTACACCAGGCGCTCGTTTCCTATAAGTGTGAACACCCTCTGTATTACTGAAAGGTTTGATGATGCAAATATGTTATGTTTACGTTTTATATTAGAAGAAAGACTGTGCTGATATTAATATGTGACTTATACAGAGATTGAATTCAAGATAGGGTTATTCATTGGTTCCAATTTCAGGAGGAAAAAGATAAAAATAAGCAATATCACATACCTATCATCAAAAAAGTGAAAAAAATTGAAAAGCTTGTCTATTTATACTACTAATTCTTCAGCTCGGAAAGAAAAGATGAAAATATCGCTAGAAAATTAAAAAGAAGATGACTGAAAGAGAATATACCATAATCTACCAAACTGAATCTTTCAATAATCCAGGAATAATCAATAATAAAATTGAAAGTTAAAACATTGATGGAATTGTTAGCCTACTATACGGACAAGAGATAAACAATTTATTCTTATATACAGATATAAGAATTGAATGTTTATTGTCCCTTTTTCCTACAATATTTTCACATTTCTGGTTTGGCCAATTAATTTCGCTTGCGTCAAGGCATTGTGAAAAATGGAAAAGGTTAATCCAACGTCCACAACAAAAGGTAAGAAGCTTAGGTGAGTCTGTCGGTCTGGGGCGAATACTGGAGCATGTACAGAATGGCTTAGCAAGCTGTCAGGCCATTGAGAAACTTTATGAAGTAACTTCAATAAAAACTTTTTGAAAGCTTATATGATGAAATGTACATTGTCACATTTTTATATTTGGTACAGAAGAACCTCAAAGAGAGGACACTCCCTCTCGAGGACACCTCTCTATAAAGGACAGTTTTCATTTGTAAAATTATTATTTTTATTGTTTAGTAACTCTCCTGGAAGAGAACACCTTTCCCTAAAGGACACTGGCTCTGCAAATAGGAGTCCTTTACAGGGAGGTTCTACTGTATTTAGCAACTCTTCGGTAAGAGTACATCTCTCCCTATAGGACACTTTGGCTCTGTAATTAGGTGTCCTTTACAGGGAGGTTCTACTGTATTTAGCAATTCTTCGGTAAGAGTACATCTTTCCCTAAAGGACACTTTGGCTCTGCAATTAGGTGTCCTTTACAGGGAGGTTCTACTGTATTTAGCAACTCTCCGGTAATAAGACACCTCTCCCTAAAGGACACTTTGGCTCTGTAATTAGTTGTCCTTTACAGGGAGGTTCTACTGTGATTAAATTTAATTTCTACAGCTCTCTTATCCTGCTATGATTAAAAATTGAATGAGGGAGGGCATGGTTCATCATGGGGCATGGGCATGGTAATGTCTTTGTATTATGTATGAAGTAATTGTATTATGTATTATTATGTATATTCGCCGTAATAATATTATTCACCAAGTAATAAGAAAAACAACGTTTTAATAAAAACACGAACTTTTGAGACAACCTTAGTAAGGGCAGAAAGACTCACCATGTAAAAGAGAAGGTAAGGTGTAATTAATTATATATGCATAAAAGATCAATTAATGTAATTAATGAAGAGACACCGGACCTCTCCAATACAACATCAATCACTACCCACCTTATAATACCCTATTTTGTCAGACGAGTCTTTTTTTTTCTGTATCACTGAAGATATAGCAGCCGAAATGTCTAAGGAGTGTGTTCTTACTATCATAATCTTTAAGATAGAGCTTGTCTGGCCAGCATTCATATTCTTTATTAAATAAACACTTCATCCAGTTAGAGTTTTATTCATCAACGTTTCAACAAAAATCTGTCTTCTTTAGAAGAAATAAATAAAAATATATACATACAGCCTTATCATTACACTTCACAATTCATCCTATCATACCTCATCCCTAAGATTAGAAATAATCGTTATTTCTCCTTGTAATAAATTTTGATTTTTAGTTGAAAAGAAACACATGCGGGATAATTTTCAAATGTCGTTTTACAATCACAAGCTGCATTATATTATATTGTATTATAAATTACTTTATGTATTATTTACCAACGGAAAAATATGTCCAGGGTAGCCTAGTGGACATGGCATCTGCCCGGTAAGCGGAACACTGTGGGTTCGTTTCCTATCCCTGGTCACTTTTATTTTTCCGTTTATTATTACTTTTCACAATTCATCCTTTCATACTTCATCCCCATTTAAAGTAATAATTGTTATTTCTCCTTGGAATAAAATTTGATTTTTCGTTGAAAAGAAACACTTGCGGGATGATTTTCAAATGTCGTTTTACATACAGCTTTATTAAGAACACCGGTCTTATACAGATTCACTACAGGAAGAAAGTAATTATAGAAAATAAATAAAAATAAAGAATTTGGCGATAAATAAAAGATCTTGCTTGATCTTCCTTAAAATATTTTTCTTAAAATTCAAATATTTTTAGAGAAATTAAACAAATAAAAAATGACACTTTAAATATTATTTAATTAAAAAGGCATATATATTGGATCAAAATATCATTTATTTTACCAATATTTCAGTTGGCTGAACGCCAACCTTTATCAAGGTATTATAACATATTTAATATGTGTCAATAACAGGTTATTGTTTGTTGTTGACACACATTAATATGTTATAATACCTTGATAAAGGTTGGCGTTCAGCCAACTGAAATATTGGTAAAATAATTGATCCAATATATGCCTTTTTAATTAAAGATCTATTTTATGGATTGCTCTATACTCAAAATTAATATTATATATTTATATTTAAGTTTATAAAAACGAAGAAGTTTTTTTTTAAACGTTACTAAAAATGAAATAACTCATCAGGGTTTGATCAACGAATAAAGAATATATATTTGTCTATTTTGAAATTAGAACAAGTTTGATAGATAAAGAAATAAAATGTTAAATCTCTGTTGTTGTTGTCGTGTCCAATGAAGAGCCTCAGATTTCTCCATACATCTCTATCACAGCAGTCGCAATGTCCTCTATCTTGGGTGTGTATACTGTATTGTTGTTGTTGTGTCTAATGAAGAGCTTCAGATGTCTCCATACATCTCTATCACAGCAGTAGCAATTTTCTCTATCTTGGGTGTGTAAAGCTGCTGATCTGGGTCCATGTCAATTTTCTGCAAGGCTGCGGCCATTGCTGGGCATGAGAATATGTGGATAGGTGTTAGTTCCACACAAGGATAGCTGTTACATGTCCTGTAGGTTCTTGTGTCATCTGGATGTATTGTCATTCCTTTATAGTGTTTTGTTCTGAGTCTTGTTTTAATTTTTGTCATTTTTATCTCAGAGTTTATTTCGCATATTTGATCTTTTCTTATTTTTTGTTTAATTATCTTGTGTTTTGCCAAAGCATCAGCGTCAAATACTAACATTTGTTCTCTCTTTGCTTTGGCTCAACTTTCTGGATTCCTTTGCATTAAAACTCTAAATACAATAACTAAAAATAACACTATAAGAGTGTTTGGCCTGGGTGCATTTATCATTGGTGAAGGAAAGTTAAAACAGGTGGAAGGATCTCAGAATGGTGAAAGTTGACCTGTAATCCATCGACTCCCGATTGTCGCTTTCAGGTCGTGATGACCCACTTTGTTTGTGTTGGTTAATTCCAGTTGATCTGTGGGCGCCCGCCCCACCATCGTGGGAACCCGTGGATCTATTTCAGCGCCCTTTATTGGCCAATAAACGGTAATGGCTGTTCTTTCAAGCAAAATTGTCATACCGAGAGCAATACCAGAGATATTTCGATATGGTTGTGTATAGGCTAGTCGTCTTTTTCGTTCTTCCTTTACTGGAAGTTGGTGTTTATCCACATTATAAAAATTTCCATACGTCAATAGAAACAGAATTCTACCTAACCGATTATTTCCCTTTACCATTCAAACGGTGTATAGTTCAATCGAAAATACTATTTACAGTCTTAAAAAAAACCACGTTCTGACGTTTGAGGCTAAAAACTTAATATGTACACTGTGTAACAAGGAAATTACTGAGGAACTCCCCATTACCTGCTTAATTGTATAGCCCTTGATGCAGAGAGGAAGGCCCTATATCAACAAATTAAATGTACCAACACTTCATCCTACGTATTGCTTTTTAAAAATATCATTAAACAAATCTAAGACAATAGCTTATTATAAATTTTTTAGATCATCATTATGTAAGGACCAGTCAACAAGTGAATGACTTTGAGATGAAGAGTAAAGCCAGTTCAATTTCTATGTAAATAACACAAGATGATTATTACCTTACCCAATTGGGAGAATCTGTATGGGGCAAGTCCCTAATAAAGGCTTTTGTGTGTGTGTGTGTTCCTGCAAGTTGGTGAACCTTCCGTGGGATGAGCCACAAGTATCGGGTCTTCAGCCATTCTGAAGTGCTTCCAAATCTTCTATTGTTCACCAGATCTTTAAACTTTGTTTCATTGTTTGTTCTTCCTTTACTAGAAGTTGAATCTTCCGTGACATAGGCCACAAGTATCGGACCTTCAGTCATTCTGAAGTACTTCCAATTCTTCAACCAGATCTTCAGACTTTGTTTCGTCTGTTGTTCTTCCTTTACTAAAAGTTGGTGAATCTTCCGTGATATAAGCCACAAGTATCGGACCTTCAACCATTCTGAAGTGCTTCCAAATCTTCCATTTTCCACCAGATCTTCAGACTTTGTTTCGTCTGTTGTTCTTCCTTTACTAGAAGTTGGTAAACTTCCGTGAGATGAGCCACAAAAATCGGGTAGATAAGAAAGAAGAAGAGAAACCACTGGGAGGGTACATCAATGATACACCAGCTCTTCTCAATATTTCCAATTCACTAAAATAAGTAGGAAGATGTTTTATTTATTAAATGCTTGCAATTAATCGTTAAATTTCTCTTTCGATACTTAGTCCGTAGGCATGTTTGTATCTCTATAAGTATAATGTTTAGGTACTTCGCTGTATACATATGTATTGACATGGTCCATGAAAATGCTTTGAATGTCAAATATCCTTCAGCGAAGTGCGGTCTTTCCCTCAGTAGCCACTGCTATCAGCTCTTATTTATGCCATTGTCAGCTAAGATAAGCATGGTCGGTCACGGATATATACCAAGTAGTTTTGAATTATCAGTTAATAATCGAATAAACGTTTATCATTATTTATATATTCACCTATCCCCCGATTTACACGGTACTTGTTTTACACGTTTTCGCTTTTACACGGTTTTCCAAATAAGTTTTTTTTTATCGCACTATACTAAATGCTACTGTGATTGAACACATGCGCTGTGTACACATCTCACGAGGAATCTCCCGAGCTTATGTGCTGACTACATATTTTAACCTGTCAATGGATTTTTATTTCTGTGTACACCTATCCCCCGATTTACACGTTTTTCTCAGGAACGTATCTACCGTGTAAATTGGGGGATAGGTGTATTTATTTTGAAATTTAGAGCAATCCATATTTAATTCAATAAATAATAAAAAGGCATATATTGGTACTTGCTAGGCGAAGCGCGTCGGTACCAAAACTGGATAAAATCGTTTATTATCTAATGAATTAAATATGGATTGCTCTATTTTCAAAACGATTTTAACCAGTTTTGGTACCGACACGCAAGAACCAATATATGTCTTTTTATTATTTAATATTTATATTTATAGGTTTAAATATAATAAAAATATACACACAAAGGACTTTCTATCTCTTGAGAATGAAGACCTTGTATATATTTTTTAACATATATATATATTTATGAATTATTCTATATATTTATACATATATTTATTCCTCTATTATTCATTAAATAAATAAAAAGGTATATATTGGAACAAAATATCATTTATTTTACCAATATTTCAGTTGGCTGAACGCCAACCTTTATCAAGGTATTATAACATATTAATATGTGAAAAAATAGCACAAATGTAATATTGTACCGGGATAAGGTGCATAAATTAAGAAAAAGGCGTTCTCACGCAATTCTGGCCTTAACTACCCGTTTCATGATTTTTCAGGATGCCTTAATGACCAATTTTTTGGTCGTTGAGGTACAGCTTGCACCACGCTGATGAGGGCCAACAGCCCGAAACGCGTCCGTGGTTAGCTTTTCTTGATTAATCAAGAATGGGTATTTGGCCAACTCTGGAATAATTAAAAATCAACGAGAATAGTTGATATTTATTCCGATAGATGGCGCAAGCCATCAGCAACTTTCAGTTGCTCGATAAGAAGAAGCCTTTTTCTTAATATTAATATGTGTCAACAACAAACTCAGCGCCACATAACATCAACAGAATTAAGTTTTAAAAATATTTTTGCCTATATTCAATTGGGAGAAAAATTTGGTATATACATTTATTATAAAGTAAATAAAGCTTCCAGGGCAAAGTTTCTTGTTCAAATTTTTTATTTTCAAGTTTTCAGACTTGTCAGTCCTTCAACAGGAGTATCACGATAATAAATTGATGATATTTTTTTTATATACACATTATTATTTACATATTAATGATATTGAAAGGGGGAGAAAGCATATATTACCTTCTTTGTGTGTTATAAACAATATTTGAAAATATACGTTCATGAGTGGAGGCCACGCGCTGGTCGATTGTTATCTCGAGACTTCAAATTAAATGTAATAAATTCGTGAACAATTGTGTTATATATAGAAGACATCTATGGAACAGTATTTGACCATATTGTTTCATATGTTTCTGATATTTCAATGCATCTGTTTATGCTTTTTTTGCTGGCTGGTTATCATAGATTCTATTAAAAGTCTTTGGTATTTACTATGGATATTGTCATAATATACACTATGGGTTGAGATAAGTTAAATGTATGACCTGTTTTTTTATGTGTTGAACTATTAAAGATCTTGGGTCACTATTGTTAATATTCCTATTATGTTCAGCTATTCTATTATGGACTTTTATATATACATTTATATTATTGACTTATGGAATTTATCATTATATAGTCTTATTTATCCTCTCATATATACAGTAGATCTTCCAAATTCCAAGTTCCAAAATCACTTTATTAGGTACCGTTCAAAAAGAACAATCTAGCTTATGATATTTGCATTGAATAATATGTACATCACATTTACAGTGTACACCTATCCCCCGATTTACACGGTAGATACGTTCCTGAAAAAAAAACGTGTAAATCGAGGGATAGGTGTACACAGAAATACAAATAAAATGCATTGACAGGTTAAAATATGTAGTCAGCACCTAAGCTCGGGATTCCTCGTGAGATGTGTACACAGCGCATGTGTTCAATCACAGTAGCATTTAGTATAGTGCGATAAAAACAAAACAAAACAAAAACTTATTTGGAAAACCGTGTAAAAGCGAAAACGTGTAAAACAAGTACCGTGTAAATCGGGGGATAGGTGTATTTACATATTTACAACAGTAAAACTTGGATAATTTGAACGTTTTTAATTCGAAAACGTCTTTAATTCAACCTACAAGATGTCACATAGCATATTCTCCAATTACAATAGACTAGAATCTACAATCTCCAAAGACAATAACAACATAAACAGAAGATCTACCCCAACAGTTCCAGCATATTCAACGCAGATGATGCCCACCCCCATTGAAACTGTACCCTCTACAACTGGAAACTATTTTTATTTTTGATTTTTTAAATGTATTTCTCTGGATCTCTATTGTATCTGTTGAACGCCTTTGCGGAGCCAGTGGCCTGATGATGCGTGACCACGTGAAAGTTTGCCTCCCGATACCTTAATAAAGAAACTATGCAAATATTTTAAATTTATTTAACTCAATTCTAATGTCTTTAATTTGAATATTTATCTTGGTCCCTAGAATTTCCTATAAATATAATTTCCGTTTTAAATTCGATTTTTTTGGATAATTCTAATTTATTTGGTATCCGTTAGGCTTTGAATTATCTAAGTAATTCTAAGTATAATATTCTGTGTTTCTCAGATAAATATCTTCTTCTTATGTGTTATCTTGTCTACACACTTGATAACAGTAACTATTTAAAAACATGCTGTGGTAAAATTTCTCATTTTGGGGCTAGAAGACCTTACCAGAAAGGCCAATTAGCCCGGAATTCAAGAAACTGAAAATTTCTCATTCAGTACTTTTGTCTGAAGATGGTAACAACGCTGTTACTGAAACGTCGCACACTATTTATTTATTTGGATTTGGTCTTATTACCTTGTGTTTATAATCTATCATCCAAATTGTGCTTTACCAATATTTATTCTGTGTTTAACCTTATATAATCTTATATGAACATTGTAATAAATTAGTTCCAATGTCAATCTCTCTTAGTTTGTATGGTTATTTACTCTCTTTTCAAGGTTGGTGGAAGGGTGATCTAAACTTATGGTTTTCGACCGCTACGACCCGGGTTAGATTCCCGCATTGGGCACTTTTTCCTGATAAAAAAAAAAAAAAATGCTACAATGGCTCGCGATTCTTGCAAAAATTCAACCCCACCAGCGAATGCAAGTAACCAAATGGAATTCTGGCATATTTGTAAGTGTAAAAGTCAAACTGATTTTCACATGTGTAGACATGTGGTGTACTTACAGTAAAAGCAGTCGCCTACTTCTACCCACCATGATTATCATGGCCTGTACTACGTGTACTAGGGATAAGCAAAAAAAAAAAACTCTCTTTTCAAATTAGACAACAAAAGGTGTATTTTATTTTCGTCTTTGAAGAATGATGCAGGACTTTTTGAGGAATATTGGATGAGTATTACTGTGAAATGGGGCCATAGAGGAGTGATAACTATAAGATAAGGGTATATAGGAGACACTTACCTGAAAGAGAGAATCCTTGCTCTGACAAAGGCCCGCTCCAAGACCGAAGCCCCCAGTAGGGACTCAAGCTGCCGTAACACCATACAAACTTTCACCATGAATAAAAATTTTTCATTGACTCGATATGAAGATATAAGGTTGTCACAAAAGTTCTTAAAGATATGATGATTATTCATTATATAAACACAAGGTAACAGGACTAAATCCAAATAAATAAATAGTGTGCGACGTTTCGGTAACAGCGTTGTTACCATCTTCAGTCAAAAGTACTGAATCATGAAGATGGTAACAACGCTGTTACCGAAACGTCACACACCATTTATTTAATTGTATTTGGTCTTATTGCCTTAAGTTTATAATCTATGATCCAAAAATTGTGGCTTATCATGATTATTCATGATAGAATTGTGAAAAACGTTTTAAAATAAGACCGCAATGCTACCTACATAGGTGAAACAGGAAGATCAATAGAATTTAGACTGAACGAACATAAAAGAAATATCAGAACAAAAGACTCCATGATATATCAACATATTGCACAGACCGGTCACCAATTCAACATAACAGAAACCACTACAAGAATATTGAGAACAAATATCAACGGTTACTTTTAGAATCTCTCATTTCCAATGAATATAACAGAGAGCATCACAATACCTTAGATATCTTAGAAGAAATCAATAGATCAATTTTATAGGTTCTGGTTGCCCTAAAATGTCTTCTTCTTTCTTATCTCCACACTGGGTGAAGTAGAATGTGTCTGCCTTTGTCATTAAGACTGGGAGCACTACTCAGTGGAGTCCGACTTAACTCCAAAAGAAATGGCCACCTCTGACATGAGGAACAGATGCCATGTGCAGCCACTCCTAACATGGAGTACAGACTCATCCTGTATCCCTGGAGCCCTTACAGGGTACTATCAGCCGGGCCAGCTGAGCCCAGGGTTTTTAATGAGCTTGTTACTGCTCCCCCTCCTCCTTTTTCATCCGTGCTTGGAACCGGCAAAGGCGGAGTTCCTAAAAATGTAAATAGACATATTCCGTAACATTGTTTAAATTACATATCAATTTTAAAATTTCAGTTGTAAATATCCACACGCTGTATGTATTTGTAAATATTTATTGTAAAATATAGTTGATGTTGAAGAGCGATCCTCAATTGAAAGCTAGCGTTTTGTAATAAAAAGAAACTCATTGTGAGAAAATATTTTTGTATTTTCAAACGTTTTTCAGAATTCTATCATGAATAAATCAAAATTACAACAATGAAGGGTTGCACTAAGAGAGCTTAAGATAGTAATAATATTCACTATAGGTATCTCCCCATAAATAATAAATCTAAGCATAAATCTTAAAATTGAAGATACTTCGGCCAGTAAATCTTTGTATTATCTCAACGTTTGTACAAAAATATTTTGTCCTCGCCAGGAGCAAATAAAAATTAAAACATTTGGCAAGATGTTAAAAATTATAATATAGGAATTAATATAATATATACAAGGTATGTCCCATAAGTTCCCGGACTGGGTCCATAAAAAAATAAATAAATGAAAAATGTAAATGAATTTGACTGTTTATTATAGAAAAAATATCTGGCTACACGGTGGTACCAATATCGAGGCGGTACTTGCGCGCGCGCCAAGGTTATTCTAATTTATTTAAAGGTCACACCTAGCGCTGCGGCGATTTTACGATGGAACAAAAATTGAAGCAGAGGATTTGCATAGAATTTTGTGTGAAACTTCAAATATCAGCAACCGAAACTTTTGAAATGCTTAATAAAGCATTCCCCAATGACGCCCCAAAAAAAAACAACTGTTTTTGAATGGCATTCTAGATTTAAAGCTGGCAGAATTTCCATTGAAGATGATCCTCGTCAAGGACGCCCAAAATTTCAAAGGACTGATGAAAATGTGCAAAATATCACCGATTTGATAAAAGAAAATCCTCGAACCACTTTGCTGGAGCTAGAGCAAGACACAGGCATCTCTAAAACAACGATTGGAAGGATCGTAACCGAAGATTTGAAGCTCAAAAAGACTCCTGCAAAATTCATCCCAAGATTCCTCACCAATGAGCAAAAACTGTGTCGGCTTGCAACCTGTGAGGACATGATGGAAATGACAAGAACGGATCCAGAATGGAAAGACAAGATAATCACAGGCGACGAGACATGGGTCTATGGCTATGACCCTGAAACCAAACCTCAATCTGCCGAGTGGAGAGATTAGGGTGAGCCTAGACCCAAAAAATCCAGAAACAAGGTGTTGCTGGTCGCTTTTTCAAATAACAAGGGCATTGTTCATCACGAGTATCTTCCTGCAGGCCAAACAGTTATTAAGGAAATGTATTTGGGCATTCTTCGCCGTCTAAGGGAAGCGATTCGAAAAAAAAGGCCAGAAAAATGGACTAATGGTGGCTGGATCCTAGACCATGACAATGCTCGCCCTCACACAGCGCACTTGATGACTAGCTTTTTGGCGAAAAACGGGACACAAATCCTACTTCAACCACCCTATTTCCCAGACATCGCACCAAATGACTTTTTCCTGTTCCCCAAACTTAAAGCAGTTCTAAAAGGAAGACATTTTGACACCATGGATGACATAATAGAAAAATCGCCGTTAGCATTGAAGAGCATTCCAAAAGAGGCTTATAAAAACTGTTTCGACAATTGGGAGAAACGATGGCGCAGGTGCGTTGAAGCAAGGGGGGATTACTTTGAAAAGTTTTAATAAAAAAATTTAAAAAAAAATTTACCTTTTTTTTTTATGGACCCAGTCCGGGAACTTATGGGACATACCTTGTATAATATAAAATAAAATGGCATATCCTGACCAGGAGCACATGTGATTTCCAGAAGGCAGAACGCCATCTGGTGGAACAGAAATCAACTATACATTGATTTAACCTGTTCCCTGATATTTGGCCAACCCAATTTCTTGATAAATCAAGAAAAGCCATCTACGAACGCGTTTCGCGCTGTTGGTGCTCGTCAGTGTGGACTTATAAAATATAATGATTACGAATTATTTTTAATGCTTTGTCAAATGTTTTAATTTTTGTTCGCTCCTGACAAAGACGAAAGATTTTTGTCGAAACGTTGAGATAATAAAAAGATTTACTGGCCGAAGTATCTTTGATTTTAAGAACTATGAATATCGGCCAGGCAGCCTTTATCTTTACGCTAAACAGTGTTAGTATATATATTGAGACAAGTTAATCTCCACTTAAAGAACACAAAGCTATAACGAATGAAGACATTAAGACGCGAATGTTTCTTTTCACAAACAAATCAAACTTCTACTGTCCTTACTGCGGTGGGAAAATATTGGAAGGGCTTGGCTTATCAATGGTGAACCCTCCCAGCGGTTTAATCAATTTAATCCACCAGACCGCTTCTCAGAGCTCTAATACTGTATTGGATCATTCTGCTTTTATATGCTACACTGAAGGATGGAATCTTAGATATGGTATTCAAGCAAACTATGGACATAAGTTTATAGGACAGTAGAATCACATTTCGCGTCTTAATATCAACAACAAAAATACTTTTATTAGGGCCCATTGCCCTGTATGGATTCGTCATACAACAACAAATTTATAGAGTTCTATTGCTTTATTTTTCTTTTCTGAAATAGTTCTCAGTGTCTTCAGTGGGTTGCTAAATCTCCAGAATGTGTTTTTAATATTTTTTTCTCTTTCTTCACCTATATATTTGCATTCTATGATATAGTGGGAGATTTCATCAGATATCATATTTCCACAAATCCTGCAGTGAATGTTTTCCTTTGTGATGATGAGAATATGACTTTCTCTATCTAGAGTTGAAGTAATTCTAGTCCGTGCAATGAAGGCTATTATCTTCGATGAAAGATTCCATGACAAGTATCGTTCTGGCATAAATGAATTACAGAGAAGTTTATGTCTTAATATCTTCATTTGCTATATATAGATGTTGGGTTATTGATTTTTACAAAGTGATATACTTACAAGAGCTTCATACTTGACAGATTTGGCACGGAAAAGATCCGAATTGGGGTCGGAGAGTGGCGTTTTGTACTTCTCTCCGTGTACTATACTGAACTTGCCGTAGACATGGAGTACTGCACAAATCAATCCACTGGGTTTAATGCAACACATGGTAAATATGTGTATGTTGTTTAATATATACTTATATCCCCATATATATATACCTAACTAGCCGAATGACCCGGGAAACACCACTTATGAAATTTCCATTTATATAGAAGATATAATATAAATGAGTTTTAAAAATTGTTAAAAAAAAATGCATCGGCCGGGAATCGAACCCTGGCCGCCCGCGTGGCAGGCGAGCATTCTACCACTGAACCACCGATGCTTTAAAAAAATCAAATTTATTTATCGTCGCGACCAGTGCTGCGCCCTAGCGGTAAAAGACTGGAACTAACGCTTTTTGGTTTTTTATTTTTTAAAAAAAGCACATTAACTTTTTTAGTTTTTTTAATAGCCTATATGTTAAACGAAATCTTCAGCTATCTACATGCGAAATTCCATAATGATTGAGTCAGTAGATTTTGCGTGATGCGATAACAAACATCGATTTCGCATTTCATTTTTATATATAGATAAGGATAAGGATATATATAAATGAGTTATAAAAATTGTAAAAAAAAAAAAAATTGCATCGGCCAGGAATCGAACCCGGGCCGCCCGCGTGGCAGGCGAGCATTTTACCACTGAACTACCGATGCTTATAAGAAATGGCCATATTTGGGTATTTATTCCATTCACAAAAGCAAACGGTGACAGAATTGATTGATTGTTGATGATGACTCTGATACTTGTGTATATTTAAATAGTGTAATACCTCTAATTAAATTTGAAGTCTCGAGATATCATTCAACCAGCACGTATCATCCATCCACCAGGCACGTATATTTTCAAAAAGTTTTGATTTTCAAACAGAAATAATATACGAGTAGTATACACCTATCCCCCGATTTACACGGTAGATACGTTCCTGAGAAAAACGTGTAAATCGGGGGATAGGTGTACACAGAAATAAAAATAAAATGCAACGACAGGTTAAAATATGTAGTCAGCACATAAGATCGGGATTCCTCGTGAGATGTGTACACAGCCCATGTGTTCAATCACATTAGCATTTAGTATAGTGCGATAAAAACAAAACAAAAAAACTTATTTGGAAAACCGTGTAAAAGCGAAAACGTGTAAAACAAGTACCGTGTAAATCGGGGGATAGGTGTATTTTTCTCTCTGTATATAGTAGGTATTTAAAATATGTATATAATAACGTGTATATAAAAATTGTATTTATTATTAAGTTGTTAAAGTGATAATCCTGTTAAAGGACTGACAAGTCCGAAAGCTTGACAATAAAAAGTTGTACAAGAAACTTAACCCTGGAAGCTTCATTTATTTTATAATAACTATTGTAATATCCATCTATATTTTAGCCATAGATATGGCCCAGCCACCTTGCCAGCTAAACACCTCTTTGGAAGATTGTCAAGATTCCATTAGATCCCTTGTGGATCTCATTGAATAAAGTCCGCCCTAAATTGACGAGGGCCATTAGCCCGAAACCATGGTCTCTAGGTGGACGCTTCTCAGTTTGCCAAAGCTGGTGTTGTGGCTTTGTCACCGACCCGATGCCGCTAGTTGCGGCGACGGTCAATAGATGGCGTCTGGTTTTAGACGTCTATTTTGACGGGAGAGGCGATCCTTGTCTCTTTATAATAACGATAGTGTAATAACCGAAACGAAATAATAAAGTTAGATAGAGTGACAGCCTGCGCCAGACAAAAATAAGGTCTCTGAAAAACAAAGTCGGGTTACCAGGTGTACCTCCTTTGGCTAAATAAAGTAGATCAGCAACGCGGGGACACGAGATTGACAGACCCCCCCCCCCTCAAACGGTGTTCGGTTGTCATCTTTCTAAGGTGACATCCAACATGCCTCGTCCTTTTGTGTAATGCATTTACGCCTGAAACCACTCTGAACATTGAGGCCACAACAACTACACCACGGTCATCCTACAGGATAAATTACATCACCACATATATATATTCTGAATATCAATTCATAATTAAAATTATATTTAGAAAATATGTATGTTATATTCAATTTAATTTATTTTTAAATATCCATTTAACCAAAAAACAAAAAGCTTTTATTATTATTTTGTTGTTCTGTTGTGTATATATAGTTTTTTTTTTTTAATTTTGGGTTGGTTAAATGTGTTTTTTTTTTTATAAACTAATTTGACAAAAATATAATATTATATAGTTGAATTTGCTTAAAATAAAATATAAGCATATTTGCTAATGATTGATATTTCATTCTTCTTTTTTTTTTGTAAGTAAAATTTGCATTCGAAAATATAAACATTTACTTAATAATTCATTTTCCCCCTCTCCTTCCCGAATATAAGATGCATATATTGGATTTATAAGTGTTTTATTATTTCAATATTTCGAGGGGCAACTCGCCTTTCAGAAGTTTCAGAATTACAAGGTTGTCCCAAAAGTTCGTAAACATATTATGATTTATGACGAGCTTCAGGGACAACCTTGGTAATATTGGTAACCTTGGTAAAATTATAACAGAATTCTTATAGAAGAATGATTTAATCTCTGATGTTCTATATCAAGGATGGTCAATCAGTAGGTGGGCCAAGTTTCAGAATTACAAGGTTGACCTAAAAGTTTGTAAACACTTACAAAATATAAATCATAATATGTTTACGAACCTTTAGGATAACCTTATAGTATGATTACCCAAATGGGAAAAATAGGAACAGTCATGGTAAGTTCGAAATCACAAATGATTATATATTAGACGAAAAACATGGTGAAGGAAGACGAGTTTCTTTTATTGATGAATAGGTGAAGCACCTATGCATCAATAAAAGAAACTCGTCTTCCTTCACCATGTTTTTCGTCTAATTTCAAATCAGGAAGAATTTTCTATCTATGATTATATATTGTTTAATACTTTTTTCAAAATGTCTCTTTTTCTTGTTATTTCCTCAAAATAATTTTAAAATAGCTATAAAATGTATGATAATAATTTAACAAAGTATTTATTATTTTAGCAGAGTATTATTTTTATTGTTTATATTTTGCTATTCTCTCTGTAAACTTCCCTCATTCCTTATCTTTTGTTTATCATTCATAGTTTGTTCTTGCCTTAAAGAAATTGCTGTGTCATCCTGAAGTTTGTCTTTTTTTAATTTTCCAAGTGGCAATATTCTCAGATTATTTTCCATTTGATGCATCCGTTGTTGTTATGGTTTTCTTGTTCAGATGTAGGCAGACTGTCATCTTGATGACTTCGCTGCTTTTCACATGGTTCTGGATTTCTGTACATACCCTGTAGGTACTGTCAGTTGTGAATCTTTTCGATAACTGTACTATATTGATAGGATTGGACAAATCTAAATAGGTCTCCCTCTCTCTTCGGCGTCGGCCTCCATCCCGAAGCTATGAACTTGACAAGTGTTGAGAAAGCTACCATCTACAAGTACCATCTTGGTCTTGAGGTAGGCAACACCAGCCATCACATCGACCTGCCCACTCTGTGAACTCTCGCAGTCCATCGGTGGCGGAGTCTTTCCCGCGGTGGGCGCTACCAATGAAGACCTTGTATATATTTTATATATACAGTCGAACTTGGAAATAAAATAAATTGTTGTCTCAACCCGAAGTTGGTCTTCCCTAATTTTCCACGTGGCACTATTTAGAAAATATAAAGGAATTGATTTTAAAAATTATCACAGAATAAATAATCTGTAAGCTCCCTGTGCAAAAGGAGATAGGTAAGTTTTAAAGAGGTGTAAATATTATTTGGGTAAATATTAAAGAGTTTTGAAAATAGAGCAATCCATAGATAAATCTTTAATTAAAAAGGCATATATTGGATCAAAATATCATTTATTTTTACCAATATTTCAGTTGGCTGAACGCCAACCTTTATCAAGGTGTTATAACATTTTAAAGTGTGTCAACACACCTATACCTCGATAAAGGTTGGCGTTCAGCCAACTTAAATATTGGTAAAAATAAATGATATTTTGATCCAATATATGCCTTTTTAATTAAATATTAAAGACTATTATACACACACACAAATACATTAGAACTTGGATAATTCCTGGCGAAACGGCTGGGAGAGTTCACCACTGATGAGCCAGGCCCTCCCATTAATTTTTTTCATTGCAGTAAGGGTAGTAGATATTGTTTATTTTTAAAAAGAAACATACGAGTCTATAATAGTTTCCAATTTTTAAAATTCAAACTTCTTTAATTCGATTATTTATCTTGGTCCCTAGAATTTCCTATAAATAGAATTTACGTTTTTAATTCGAACTTTTTTTTTTGTCTCTTGGGTTTCGAATTATACAATTTCGATTGTATATCATTTTATATGCTATCTAAATTATCAAATTAAAGTAGTAATATTAGAAATTACGAGCAACTCTGTGCTTCACTTCCATCAATAATTGACAATATGACCCAGAATAAGTATATTGCTACGGCGTTTTATGGTTTCCACAAGTCCATATCTCAGAAGAAGGCCAAGTGACACTCACTCCTCACTTTCTTACTGCTACTCTTTTTGTGTTGTTTTTCTTGCTTCCCTCTTTCTATTTCTTGTTTTTTTTTTTAATTTTTCTTCTGTATATATCGTTATTTCCTTTGTCTCACTGCTTTGTTCTTATGCATACCTCTGGTGAATCCTGTATAGGGTCGGTGACCCTGAATAAAGGCTTTTTGTTGTTGTTGTTGTATATTAGAAATTAGAAATCCTTTTCGGAATTATATTGCCACGTGAAAAATAAGGAAAGACAAACTTCAGGATGACATAGCAATTTATTCAAGACAAGAACAAACTATGAATGATAAACAAAAAATAAGCAATGATGGAAGTTTACAGAATAGTAAAATATAAACATAAAAATGATATTCTGTTAATACAAGTGTAATATAATAAATATATAAAATGAAAGGATTTAAAAGCACGAATGTTTATTTTATACATAATACAAACTTCTACTGCCCTTACTGCGATGAAAAAATATATTGGGAGGGCTTGGCTTATTAGTGGTATATATTTTTTCATCGCAGTAAGGACAGTAGAAGTTTGTATTATGTATAAAAGAAACATTCGTGCTTTTATATCCTTTCATTTTATATGTATAGATGGCGCGTTATTGCTTTGTGTTAAAATAACAAATGCTTGCGAAACAATAAATACTTCGGAATAATATTTTTAGATAAAAACAGGAAATTTTTCGACAGATGAAGTGTTAAGCAACAGATTGCGTCATGAATAGAAAATCTCATCAACAACAATTATTGGATTTTTTTTATTTCTAATTTCCTAGAGATGCGCAGGTTACTTAGAACTTCGTGGTGTAAATACCTCAGCCGTCTTTTCTACTTGACTTCCCTTGAGGAACATAACTGAAGGATGCTACCTGGGCATGGGTCAGGTATTTATAAAAAAGAGCGTGACATGACAAGCTGGTTGTTATCATGTCATTATCATCATGTATTGATGCCCAGAACTGAATGGATTGTCGCAGTAACTCTTAGATTCCATCCTTCAATCACTGCTAATTATACACACTTTTTTTCCCAAACGGTTTTACTGCGATAAATGAGCTACAGACCAACACTAGAGATGACCCACCTGACATTCTTTTGATTCAAGAACCATATGTATTATATAAACTACTAAATTCCATTGGAACGCTTTTATTTAGTAATTAACTCTTTTTAGTATTGTTTTAACTGAATAATTCTCTAATATCTGGCATATTTTCATTGTAAAATATTCCTTAAAACTTTCTTCAATCTGTAAATTGCTTTTCTCGAATAAACACAATACTTTACAATTTGATTTCATTTAACTAAATTGTCATACCAACCCTTTGTACATATATGAATTGTGTTGATATACGTATATATTTTTTATTTTTTCTTCTAACTAACTTGCATACTAATTCTGTACATATTTAAAATATCTTTCTTTCTCTTTTTTTATTTTGTTTATTTTTAAAGTGCAAGTGTCCCTAGGGGGACATAGCGCTCTAAGCTGAAATAAAGAAATAAAGAAATTCCTACACAATTCCATCAAATTTTATAGTCTTCTTCTTGTTCCAAAATCACTTTATTAGGTACCACTCAAAAAGCGAAAGTTAGTTAATGATATTTACAACAATGAATAATATGTGAAGGTTATTCACATATTAAACAAAATGTTAATGCGGGATTCAATCCCGGTTCATGACTGTCGGGAATCGAAGGTGTTACCTTCTTGTCCACTTACTTCTTTTAACTCTTTCCGAAATTTTATGGTCACTCAATTAGAGCGATAAAGCTGCTGTTCTGGGTCCAGGTCAATTTTATGTCGTCGTCGTGTCCAATGAAGAGCCTCAGATGTCTCCATACATCTCTATCACAGCAGTCGCAATGTCCTCTATCTTGGGTGTGTATACTGTATTGTTGTTGTTGTCGTGTCCAATGAAGAGCCTCAGATGTCTCCATACATCTCTATCACAGCAGTCGCAATGTTCTCTATCTTGGGTGTGTATACTGTATTGTTGTTGTGTCAAATGAAGAGCTTCAGATGTCTCCATACATTGCTATCACAGCAGTTGCAATGTCCTCTATCTTGGGTGTGTAAAGCGGCTGCTCTGGGTCTATATCAATTTTCTGTTGTTGTTGTCGTGTTCAATGAAGAGCTTCAGATGTCTCCATACATCTTTATCATAGCAGTCGCAATGTCCTCTATCTTGGGTGTGTAAAGCTGCTGCTCTGGGTCTATATCAATTTTCTGCAAGGCTGCGGCCATTGCTGGACATGAGAATATGTGGGTAAGTGTTATTTCCACACCAGGACAGTTGGTACATGTCTTATAGGTTCTTGTGCCATCTGATTGTTTTTTCATTCCTTTATAATGTGTTAATTTTGAGTCTTGTGATTGTTTTTTGTTATTCTTCTCTCAGCGTTTATGTTGCATCCTAATTTTGCGTGTCATCCTTGCGTATAGGGGACCTTGCACTTTGGAAATAAGAATTATTTTTGAATATTTAGAAATACGAAGCCATTCTGGAGTAGTCCGTGATTTCGAATGAAAATGACAGAGCAGTGGTGGGTGGAACGATAGATCGATCGGGCTAGGTGTAGGGACGGAAATTCATTATCAACGGCGGCCACCCGCGGTGAAAGGGTGGGGAGCTCTCGTCCAAACTGGTGCCAGGATCGACTTGGTACCAACCAACAGCTCTTCTTTGAACCTTTTATTTTTAATGAAATAAGGAAAATTTATATTTGATCAAATTATGGTTCGTTTTCAAGCTGACTAACGCGGCAACGGCACCCATTTTCCAATGAAGAGAAATAGTGGACATATGACTACTGTAATATAGATGTATGGAGACATCTGAGACTCTTCATTGAACACGACAACAACAATACAGTATACACACCTAAGATAGAGGACATTGAGACTGATGTGATAGAGATGTATGGAGACATCTGAGGCTCTTTATTGAACACGACAACAACAACAGAAAGTTGACATGGACCCAGAACAGCAGCTTTTCACACCTAAGATAGAGGACATTGCGACTACTGTGATAGAGATGTATGGAGACATCTGAGGCTCTTCATTGAACACGACAACAACAACAGAAAGTTGACATGGACCCAGAACAGCAGCTTTACACACCCAAGATAGAGGACATTGCGACTGCTGTGATAGAGATGTATGGAGACATCTGAGGCTCTTCATTGGACACGACAACAACAACAGAAAATTGACATGGACCCAGAACAGCATCTTTACACGCCAAAGATAGAGGATATTGTGACTGCTGTGATAGAGATGTATGGAGACATCTGAGGCTCTTCATTGGACACGACAACAACAACAGAAAATTGACATGGACCCAGAACAGCATCTTTACACGCCAAAGATAGAGGATATTGTGACTGCTGTGATAGAGATGTATGGAGACATCTGAGGCTCTTCATTGGACACGACATCAACAACAGAAAATTGACATGGACCCAGAACAGCAGATTTACACACCCAAGATAGAGGACATTGCGACTGCTGTGATAAAGATGCATGGAGACATCTGAGGCTTTTCATTGTATTCGATAATAACAACAACGCAAAATCGGGAAGCGTTCCAGAGGGGCAAATAGAATTAGAAAATGAAAGGTAATGTACCTAATGAAATCTTTTTTTGTAGAAACCGCGTGTCTATACATACAGGATCACTTCATACAAGAGAAAGAATCACCAGACATTATCTTGAAAAAGGAATAGAAGTTAAAGGCGACGAGTTTTTTAATGCTGTATAATCGGCAAGATTTCCGACTTTGACGTCCTTCAATAATGAGAATTACATAACAAATGAAGGCATTAATACGCGAATTTTCTTTTCACAAAAAAATCAAACTTCTACTGTCCTTACAACAATGGAAAAATATTGGGAGGGCTTTATTGGTTCATTAGTGATAAGCATTTCCAATATTTTTTGCATCGCAGTAAGGATAGTTGAAGTTTGATTTATTTGTGAAAAGAAACATTCGCGTCTTAATGTTATAAATAGATGACGACCAGACCTCCCTGTGTTCCCCCCTGGACCCTTGGAATATTCGACCAAATTCTGGTTTGTTTCCAAGGTGACTAACGTGGCAACGGCACCCATTTTCCAATGAAGATCTCCAGCAATGCTACCGCGTCCGGGGTAACCGCCGCGTCAGGAACTGCAGCCTGGGTTCCTGATGAGAATTCTACTTCGAGGACATGATTCAATCTACTACAGCTCAATATAAATGGCACACAGAGGAAAACTGAAGAGCTGACTTGTTCACCCAAGATAGTGAACATTGCTGCTGCTGTGATGGAGTGCATGGAGACATCTGAAGCTCTTCTTTGGACACGACAACAATAACAATACAGTATACACACCCAAGATAGTGGACATTGCTGCTGCTGTGATGGAGTGCATGGAGACATCTGAGGCTCTTCTTTGGACACGACAACAACAACAATACAGTATACACACCCAAGATAGTCGACATTGCTACTGCTGTGATGGAGTGCATGGAGACATCTGAGGCTCTTCTTTGGACACGACAACAACGCGTTATTGCTTTGTATGAGAATTGTATTGTTTAGCCAGTTGTTATATATCTTTATGAATTATAAAAAACCTAAATTCTGTTTTTGAATAGGTTCCAAACTTTTGAAGAATTTCTAGGGGGTCGGTGGAAGGATGATCTAAACCGTTGGTTTTCGACCGCTACGACCCGGGATAGAATCCCGTATTGGAAACTTTTTTTATAATAAAAAAAAAATGCTTCAATGGCTACCTATTCTTGAAAAAGTTAAAAATATCCCTAGTACACGTGGTACTGGCTATGATAATCATGGTGTGTAGTAGGGGGTCGGTGGAAGGATGGTCTAAACCGTTGGTTTTTAGACCGCTAAGAACCGGGTTCGATTTCCGCATTGGACACTTTTTTCTGATTAAAAAAAAATGCTCCAGTGTCCCCCCGATTCTTGCAAAAGTCCAATCCTACCAGCGAGTGCAAGTAACCAACCAGGGCTTTAGCAAATTTGTAAGTGCAAAGTCGAACTGCTTTTCACATGTGTAGACATGTTGTGCACTTACAGTAAAAGCAGTCCCTAACTACCCATCTTTTTTTTTTTTTTTTTGCTTATCCCAGGTACACGTGGTACAGGCCATGATAATCATGGTGGGTAGAAGTTGAAAACTGCTTTTACTGTAAGTACACCACATGGATAAACATGTGGAAATCAGCTTAAATTTGCAATTACAAATGTTCCTGAGCCCTGTTTGGTTACTTACACTCGTTGGTGGGGTTGGATTTTTGTAAGAATCGGGGGCCATTGGAGCATTTTTTTATCAGAAAAAAAGTGCCCAATGCGGAAATCGAACCCGGTTCTTGGCGGTCCATAAACCAACGGTTTAGACCATCTTTCCACAGACCCCCTACTATTCACCATCTACATACACCATCATAGCCTGTACCACGTGTAATAGGGATAAATTGGAAAAAAAGGAAGCTCTATGATGCGCTTTCATCTAATCGTTTTTGAACCTCTCAGCAAGAGTTCACATAGTTGAAGGACTTTCGCTCCTCGAGCCAACGCCCGTTTGGAGAAGGTTGAGTGTCAGAGGCCCCCAGGGAGGAAAAAAGATGAAGGGTGGAGGGAAGTTGTGCCGTGACAGGTGTGTGAGAAAGGGCCCCATCTAAATTGATCACTGATACAACACACACTTTGTTTTGTCCTGCTTTAGTCACAACGCCCATTTCTTTTGCAAGAAAGTGTTAAACCCATCCTTAAATGACATATGAGTACCTTGCCCTTTTTAATAATAAGGATATTGAATGGTGTAAACGATCCTATTTCGGTACCATCCCAACTATTGTACGTCATCTATTGTATCTCCATGTGGTACCCCCTGGATAGCTAACCAACGGCAGCAGCTCTTTTTACCCATCATGGAGACTTATCATTTGTACCTGAACCAAAAGCCTGGAGCTATTCTAGAATGTGGGATGAACCGACAGGCAGCAACCTGTATTTGCATGTAGAAGGCGTAATAATAGTCACGGGCAACCTGTATCTCCAGGCTCAAAACTGGCAGCCATACAAGACTCTTCCAGGATGGTGTAAAGACACAATGTACCATCTACAGGACCAAAGAGACCTCACCAGACCACCTCTTGGAATGTATGGAAGCCTCAAGACAGGACCTGTATTCCAACCCTACCAAGATTGTGAATTTGATCTATGAATATAGTCTCCATGACCTTGTATAATTATACAATGGGATGAAAAAAGGGAAAAAAACACGTGGTCAATTTGACAAATATCATTCAGAAGATTCAAAAGTGAAGCGTCTGTAGCCACATTCGTTGATTAGAGAAGAAATGTTTGAGACAAATCAGTAAACCTTTCGGAAGACCTTATTGACATTTTGGTTTCATGTGTGACTTTAACACATATTTGAATAAGCTCTGTTTTAAATTATTTTCAAAAGTTCACACACACGGGATCTTTTTGTGATGAACTTAATTTGTAATATGACTTGTAGTTTGTATACCTTCTAATTTTTATAATGTAAATTATTGTTTTGCCAGAGGACATCCATATGGCACCTCAGTTGGCCGGTATTGTGATCAGGGTGCATAGACCGATCTAATCTGTTCCATGGACAAGACACCACCACCATCAATCCAGAAGAGGACATCCATACGGACAAGGCACCTCATTTGGCCGGTATTGTGATCAGGGTGCATAGACCGATCTGATCTGTTCCATGGTTAAGACACCACCACCATCATCAATCCAAAAGAGGACATCCATACAGCACCTCAATTGACCGGTATTGTGATCGGGGTGCAAGGACCGATCTGATCTGCTCCATGGAAAAGACACCACCACCATCAATCCAGAAGAAGACATCCATACGGACAAGGCACCTCATTTGGCCGGTATTATGATCAGGATGCAAGGACCAATCTGATCTGCTCCATGGAAAAGACACCACCACCATCAATCCAGAAGAGGACATCCATGCGGACAAGGCACCTCAGTTGGCCGGTATTGTGATCAGGGTGCACAGACCGATCTGCTCCATGAACAAGACACCACCACCATCAATCCAGAAGAGGACATCCATACGGCACCTCAATTGACCGGTATTGTGATCAGGGTGCATAGAACGATCTGATCTGTTCCATGGTTAAGACACCATCAATCCAGAAGAGGACATCCATACGGCACCTCATTTGGTCGGTATTGTGATCAGGGTGCACAGACCGATCTGATCTGCTCCATGAACAAGACACCACCACCATCAATCCAGAAGAGGACATCCATACGGCACCTCAATTGACCGGTATTGTGATCAGGGTGCAAGGACCAATCTGATCTGCTCCATGGAAAAGACCACCACCACCACCAATCCAGAAGAGGACATCCATACGGCACCTCATTTGGCTGGTATTGTGATCAGGGTGCATAGACCTATCTGATCTGTTCCATGGACAAGACACCACCACCATCAATCTAGAAGAGGACATCCATACGGCACTTCAGTTGGCCGGTATTGTGATCAGGGTGCATGGACCGATCTGATCTGCTCCATGGAAAAGACACCGCCACCATCAATCCAGAAGAGGACATCCATACGGACAAGGCACCTCATTTGGCCGGTATTGTGATCAGGGAGCATAGACCGATCTGATCTGTTCCATGGACAAGACACCGCCACCATCAATCCAGAAGAGGACATCCATACGGACAAGGCACCTCAATTGACCGGTATTGTGATCAGGGTGCAAGGACCGATCTGATCTGCTCCATGAACAAGACACCACCACAATCAATCCAGAAGAGGACATCCATACGGCACCTCAGTTGGCCGGTATTGTGATCAGGGTACACGGATCATCAGTCCACTTACCATCAGGGGAGAGCCGCCGTGACCTCACTGCCACAGCACCAGTACAGAGAATCAGCCAGGGAGATAATCCAGATGGAAGACTTACCCAACGCTATGTATCCAGCGGCCACGAGGATCGTCACCACCACGGTACCTAGCACCACCGCCGCTACCGCTGTGGGCAGAGTGGAGGACCTCTTGGGGGGCACCGCCCATAGCTCCTGCACACAGGACGGTGTTCGGACTACACGTGTAGCGTGGTAAGCACATACCTTGGCCAGTAGGTATATTGCCGCTAAGGTAAGGTACATCGCATGTCACCGTGGTAGCACACACCGTGGTAAATAAAGGTGTTACGGTAAGATACATCCCATATCAACACACTCCGTGGAAACACCCACCATGGTAAATAAAGGTGTTACGCTAAGGTACATCCCATATCAACACATGACGTGGTAACACACACCATGGTAAATAAAGGTGTTACGGTAAGATACATCCCATATCAACACATGACGTGGTAACACACACCATGGCAAATATGGGTGTTACGATAAGATACATCCCATATCAACACACTCCGTGGAAACACACACCATGGTGAATAAAGGTGTTACGCTAAGGTACATCCCATATCAACACATGACGTGGTAACACACACCATGGCAAATATGGGTGTTACGGTAAGATACATCCCATATCAACACACTCCGTGGAAACACCCACCATGGTAAATAAAGGTGTTACGCTAAGGTACATCCCATATCAACACATGACGTGGTAACACACACCATGGTAAATAAAGGTGTTACGGTAAGATACATCCCATATCAACACATGACGTGGTAACACACACCATGGCAAATATGGGTGTTACGATAAGATACATCCCATATCAACACACTCCGTGGAAACACACACCATGGTGAATAAAGGTGTTACGCTAAGGTACATCCCATATCAACACATGACGTGGTAACACACACCATGGCAAATATGGGTGTTACGATAAGATACATCCCATATCAACACACTCCGTGGAAACACACACCATGGTGAATAAAGGTGTTACGCTAAGGTACATCCCATATCAACACATGACGTGGTAACACACACCATGGTAAATAAAGGTGTTACGGTAAGATACATCCCATATCAACACATGACGTGGTAACACACACCATGGCAAATATGGGTGTTACGATAAGATACATCCCATATCAACACACTCCGTGGAAACACACACCATGGTGAATAAAGGTGTTACGCTAAGGTACATCCCATATCAACACATGACGTGGTAACACACACCATGGCAAATATGGGTGTTACGATAAGATACATCCCATATCAACACACTCCGTGGAAACACACACCATGGTGAATAAAGGTGTTACGCTAAGGTACATCCCATATCAACACATGACGTGGTAACACACACCATGGTGAATAAAGGTGTTACGCTAAGGTACATCCCATATCAAAACATCCCGTGGAAACACACACCATGGTGAATAAAGGTGTTACGCTAAGGTACATCCCATATCAACACATCCCGTGGTAACATCTATCATGGCCAAAAAAAGTGTTACCAACTCTCTAAACGGCCAGAAGATCAAATATCCAAACGTGAAGACACAGTTCAACTTTTTAGAAGCTTTCAAACTCTCAGAATATGTTTTCTACTTTCACTCAATAATGGAGTTGAACATGTGAACGAACTAGAAGCTATTGAAGAAATGTATTGTTCATGGATACACAACAGAAATGTATTTTAATAGTAACACGGGAGAACGTGGAAATTTGTTAATAATTTTGAATGACTCTATCTGTTATCTTTTTATCATTGAGACTCATGTCTCTCCTGGAATCATTTGAAAGTTGGTCTTGTCAAATTTGTGCCTCTATATAATGTCTCAATCTTTTTTGTTTGTCACTCCTCACTTCTCATGGATCAATATCACATTTAATAACACATAGGAAGTAAGGGACTGCTCTGTAGTACGGTGTCGTGAGCCGCTACGGTAACTGTGAACAGGGAACTCTGAAATGTGGCTGACTAACGGGGCAATGGCACCCCCCTTTCCATGGACAACACAAGTAAGGGACTGCCCTGTAGTACGGTGTCGTGAGCCGCTACGGTAACTGTGAACAGGGAACTCTGAAATGTGGCTGACTAACGGGGCAATGGCACCCCCCTTTCCATGGACAACACAAGTAAGGGACTGCCCTGTAGTACGGTGTCGTGAGCCGCTAAGGTAACTGTGAACAGGGAACTCTGAAATGTGGCTGACTAACGGGGCAATGGCACCCCCCTTTCCATGGAGCAACACAAGTAAGGGACTGCCCTGTAGTACGGTGTCGTGAGCCGCTAAGGTAACTGTGAACAGGGAACTCTGAAATGTGGCTGACTAACGGGGCACCCCCCTTTCCATGGAGCAGCACAAGTAAGGGACTGCCCTGTAGTACGGTGTCGTGAGCCGCTAAGGTAACTGTGAACAGGGAACTCTGAAATGTGGCTGACTAACGGGGCAATGGCACCCCTCTTTCCATGGAGCAACACAAGTAAGGGACTGCCCTGTAGTACGGTGTCGTAAGCCGCTACGGTAACTTTGAACAGGGAACTCTGAAATGTGGCTGACTAGCGGGGCAATGGCACCCCCCTTTCCATGGAACAACACAAGTAAGGGACTGCCCTGTAGTACGGTGTCGTGAGCCGCTAAGGTAACTGTGAACAGGGAACTCTGAAATGTGGCTGACTAACGGGGCAATGACCTTTCCATGGAGCAACACAAGTAAGGGACTGCCCTGTAGTACGGTGTCGTGAGCCGCTACGGTAACCGTGAACAGGGAACTCTGAAATGTGGCTGACTAACGGGGAAATGTCACCTCCCCTTCCATGTGAGCCCATTTCCAAGACACTACCACCAATAACACATAGGGATGTGCATACCAATTATAAATATGCACACACACCAATAAAAGAAAAAATATGACAGAGGTTAAATTTGTTTCAGCAGAGATAACTAGAGTTGTCAGGTTAGTCTCACATCAACCAATGATATATGTTACAAATTGCTTCTTAATAGTCAATTTTTTCATATAGAAATATTTTAATTTATCCAAATTGGGAAGAAGTAATGTGTGGATTATGTTACACTTGTTCAGTCCATACAGATAGCTTTGGAATGTGGCTACTATAGAAGACAAGATGCCTGTACGCTCTCCCGACATGCTTCGTGGACCAATTAAAGAACCTCACTTGTTTAACGGTTTCCGAGATGGTACAAGATTGTCCCAAAAGTTTGCAAACATATTGTGATTTATATTTTGCAAGTGTTTACGAACTTTTAGGACAACCTTGTAATTCTGAAACTTGGCCCACCTACTGATTGGCCACCCTTGATATAGAACATCAGAGATTAAATTATTCTTCTATAAGAATTCTGTTATAATTTTACCGAGTTACCAATATTACCAAGATTGTCTCAAAAGTTCGTAAACATTTACAAAATATAAGTCATAATATGTTTACGAACTTTTGGAACAACCTTATACATTGAGCTCAAGATAGAGAAAATAGCTCGAAGAATAGGTCATAGGTTTCAGAATGGCTCAACAATGGAAACCACAATAAAATAACTTCTAAGAAAGAAGTACCTTACTTCAATTTTATATGAGGTCCATGAGGAAACTTCAACTTTATTACAACCATTTTTTTTAAAACGGAGACTTCCACTGTTGGTTTGGAGCTATCAAAATACTTGACATGGAGTTGAGAAACAAGTGGGGTTCATTAATTTATCTTTGACTTTACACTTTTTATACTTTTTATATCTGTAAAACGCCCGTCGACACGCTTCGTGGACCAATTAAAGGAACTCACTGGTTTAACAGTCGCCGAGATGGTACATCGAGCTCAAGACAGAGATGGTCGTGTTTGGGATGTAATACGTACAGTACAACGTTCGATCGTGAATAAAATGATATTACTATCAGTAAATGAACTCACTGGTTTAACAGTCGCCGAGATGGTACATCGAGCTCAAGACAGAGATGGTCGTGTTTGGG
Organism: Cordylochernes scorpioides; assembly: GCA_030710605.1. NCBI lineage: Eukaryota > Metazoa > Arthropoda > Arachnida > Pseudoscorpiones > Chernetidae > Cordylochernes > Cordylochernes scorpioides. Next base: position 151,046,397 of record CP092864.1, read on the forward strand.
ATGTAATACGTACAGTACAACGTTCGATCGTGAATAAAATGATATTACTATCAGTAAATGAACTCACTGGTTTAACGGTCACCGAGATGGTACATCGAGCTCAAGACAGAGATGGTCGTGTTTGGGATGTAATACGTACAGTACAACGTTCGATCGTGAATAAAATGATATTACTATCAGTAAATGAACTCACTGGTTTAACGGTCACCGAGATGGTACATCGAGCTCAAGACAGAGATGGTCGTGTTTGGGATGTAATACGTACAGTACAACGTTCGATCGTGAATAAAATGATATTACTATCAGTAAATGAACTCACTGGTTTAACAGTCGCCGAGATGGTACATCGAGCTCAAGACAGAGATGGTCGTGTTTGGGATGTAATACGTACAGTACAACGTTCGATCGCGAATAAAATGATATTACTATCAGTAAATGAACTTACTGGTTTAACGGTCGCCGAGATGGTACATCGAGCTCAAGACAGAGATGGTCGTGTTTGGGATGTAATACGTACAGTACAACGTTCGATCGCGAATAAAATGATATTACTATCAGTAAATGAACTTACTGGTTTAACGGTCGCCGAGATGGTACATCGAGCTCAAGACAGAGATGGTCGTGTTTGGGATGTAATACGTACAGTACAACGTTCGATCGTGAATAAAATGATATTACTATCAGTAAATGAACTCACTGGTTTAACGGTCGCCGAGATGGTACATCGAGCTCAAGACAGAGATGGTCGTGTTTGGGATGTAATACGTACAGTACAACGTTCGATCGTGAATAAAATGATATTACTATCAGTAAATGAACTCACTGGTTTAACGGTCGCCGAGATGGTACATCGAGCTCAAGACAGAGATGGTCGTGTTTGGGATGTAATACGTACAGTACAACGTTCGATCGTGAATAAAATGATATTACTATCAGTAAATGAACTCACTGGTTTAACGGTCGCCGAGATGGTACATCGAGCTCAAGACAGAGATGGTCGTGTTTGGGATGTAATACGTACAGTACAACGTTCGATCGCGAATAAAATGATATTACTATCAGTAAATGAACTTACTGGTTTAACGGTCGCCGAGATGGTACATCGAGCTCAAGACAGAGATGGTCGTGTTTGGGATGTAATACGTACAGTACAACGTTCGATCGCGAATAAAATGATATTACTATCAGTAAATGAACTTACTGGTTTAACGGTCGCCGAGATGGTACATCGAGCTCAAGACAGAGATGGTCGTGTTTGGGATGTAATACGTACAGTACAACGTTCGATCGCGAATAAAATGATATTACTATCAGTAAATGAACTTACTGGTTTAACGGTCGCCGAGATGGTACATCGAGCTCAAGACAGAGATGGTCGTGTTTGGGATGTAATACGTACAGTACAACGTTCGATCGTGAATAAAATGATATTACTATCAGTAAATGAACTCACTGGTTTAACGGTCGCCGAGATGGTACATCGAGCTCAAGACAGAGATGGTCGTGTTTGGGATGTAATACGTACAGTACAACGTTCGATCGTGAATAAAATGATATTACTATCAGTAAATGAACTCACTGGTTTAACGGTCGCCGAGATGGTACATCGAGCTCAAGACAGAGATGGTCGTGTTTGGGATGTAATACGTACAGTACAACGTTCGATCGTGAATAAAATGATATTACTATCAGTAAATGAACTCACTGGTTTAACGGTCGCCGAGATGGTACATCGAGCTCAAGACAGAGATGGTCGTGTTTGGGATGTAATACGTACAGTACAACGTTCGATCGTGAATAAAATGATATTACTATCAGTAAATGAACTCACTGGTTTAACGGTCACCGAGATGGTACATCGAGCTCAAGACAGAGATGGTCGTGTTTGGGATGTAATACGTACAGTACAACGTTCGATCGTGAATAAAATGATATTACTATCAGTAAATGAACTCACTGGTTTAACGGTCGCCGAGATGGTACATCGAGCTCAAGACAGAGATGGTCGTGTTTGGGATGTAATACGTACAGTACAACGTTCGATCGTGAATAAAATGATATTACTATCAGTAAATGAACTCACTGGTTTAACGGTCGCCGAGATGGTACATCGAGCTCAAGACAGAGATGGTCGTGTTTGGGATGTAATACGTACAGTACAACGTTCGATCGTGAATAAAATGATATTACTATCAGTAAATGAACTCACTGGTTTAACGGTCGCCGAGATGGTACATCGAGCTCAAGACAGAGATGGTCGTGTTTGGGATGTAATACGTACAGTACAACGTTCGATCGTGAATAAAATGATATTACTATCAGTAAATGAACTCACTGGTTTAACGGTCACCGAGATGGTACATCGAGCTCAAGACAGAGATGGTCGTGTTTGGGATGTAATACGTACAGTACAATTTCGATCGTGAATAAAATGATATTACTATCAGTAAATGAACTCACTGGTTTAACGGTCGCCGAGATGGTACATCGAGCTCAAGACAGAGATGGTCGTGTTTGGGATGTAATACGTACAGTACAACGTTCGATCGTGAATAAAATGATATTACTATCAGTAAATGAACTCACTGGTTTAACGGTCACCGAGATGGTACATCGAGCTCAAGACAGAGATGGTCGTGTTTGGGATGTAATACGTACAGTACAACGTTCGATCGTGAATAAAATGATATTACTATATATGCATCAAATCTAATAATATATAAGGCCCTATGCATTTTTGATATTATTACAAATTATATGAAGCTATTTCCACAACTATTAAATTCTCTGTTATGGCGTCTAAACCAGGGGTAGGCAAACTCGTGAGCCACATGCGGCTCTTTGGATGTAAAGTTCTTTATATAGTTCCATATGTAAATATTATTTATGTGAGTACTATTTATTATTGGCAAGAATAATCACGCGTTGGACCCTTTGTTTTAATATGTGAATAACCTTCACATATTATATTCATTGTTGCAAATAACATAAGCTATTGTAAAACGACATTTGAAAAATCTATCCCGCATGTGTTCTTTTCAACGAAAAATCAAAATTTATTTCAAGGAGAAATAACGATTATTTCTAAAACTTTTGGATGAGGTATGAAAGGGTGAATTATGAAGAGTAATGATAAACGGAAAAATAAAAGTGTCTAGGGATGGGAATCGAACCCATAATCGTTATTTCTCCTTGAAATAAATTTTGAATTTTCGTTGAAAAGAAACACATGCGGGATAGTATTTCAAATGTCGTTTTACAATCACCAGGCCATATTATATTATATTATAAGATAAGATATGTTTCTCTCTTCGAGCGTTACCTAGTAAAATGATTTTGGAACCAAGATACAGAAATTAATATATAAGCTTGTCCTAAAAGGTCGTTAATATATTATGATTTATATTATGCAAGTATTTACAAACTTTTAGAACAACCTTGTAATTCTGAAACTTGGCCCATCTACTGATTGACCACCCTTGATATAGAACATCAGAGATTAAATCATTCTTCTATAAGAATTCTGTTATAATTTTACCAAGATTACCAATATTACTAAGGCTATACTAAAAGATCGTAAATATATTATGATTTATATTTTACAAGTGTTTACGAACTTTTGGTACAACCTTGGTAATATTGGTAACCCTGGTAAAATTATAACAGAATTCTTATAGAAGAATGATTTAATCTCTGATGTTCTATATCAAGGGTGGTCAATCAGTAGGTGGGCCAAGTTTCAAAATTACAAGGTAGCCTCAAAAGTTCGTAAACATTTGCAAAATATGAATCATAATATGTTTATGCACTTTTGGGATAACCTTGTATATTCAAATGTTTGTCAATACAAAAGTCTATCTTTTATTCAGTCATCTTTAATTGCCTTGACACTAAATAATTTAGGATGACTCACTCAGGGTCTTCTCGAGAATTTCAAGGTTTCTATGGGAAGAAGAAATACTGGATGCCATCCAGGCAATGTGAGGATCTTAGAGAAATGACGCTTCCGCAATAAAAACATTAAAAAGTCATTTTGAAGGACCATTAAAAGACAAAGGTCAAAGCCTTTAAATTTGTCTTTGTTGTTGTTGTTGTCGTGTCGAATGAAGAGCCTCAGATGTCTCCATGCATCTCTATCACAGCAGTCGAAATGTCCTCTATCTTGGGTGTGTATACTGTATTGTTGTTGTCGTGTCCAATGAATAGCCTCAGATGTCTCCAAGCATCTCTATCACATCAGTTGCAATGTCCTCTATCTTGGGTGTATAAAGATGATTTTCTAGGTCCAAGTCAATTTTCTGTTGTTGTTGTCGTGTCCAATGAAGAGCCTCAGATGTCTCCATACATCTCTATCACAGTAGTCGCAATGTCCTCTATCTTGGGTGTGTAACACTGCTGTTCTGGGTCTATGTCAATTTTCTGCATGGCTACGGCTATTACTGGACATGAGAATATGTGGGTAGGTGTGAGTTCCACACCAGGACAGTTGTTGCATGTCCTGAAATTTGTCTTTATATTGTACATTCAATAGAGCCTCAAGACATCGACAGGCCCTCGTGGCGCTTCTATATTGCTTATAACGAATTAAATATTGGGGGCTTTCTTCATATGTAGAGGACACAATGCTTAGCGCTATATACGTTTACCTTTATTATAAATCTTAAATTTGAGTATTTTAGGTAGATTGAAATAGTAAATAGGATGAAATAGCTTTTCTCTCTTCCTTTATAAAGATAGCAAATTGTATATACGTAATTGGGTTGGCCAAATATCACGGAGCAAGCTAAATAAACGTTTAGTTTATTCTTGCTCCACTAGATGGCGCTCTGCCATCTAAAAAGCACATGTGCTCGTGGTCAGGAGATGCCTTCTTTATTTTTAATATCAACACCTGACCCACTTATCTTTTATATTTTTCTATTGTTTTTTCATGTGTTAAGCGTCTTTACGCAAATTTGGCCTTAAATACCCATTTCTTGATTTCTCAAGAAGCCATTGGGTCCAAAAATATTTTTGGTCGCAGTGGTTACAGTCTACTCCACGCTGACGAGCGCCAACAGCGCGAAACGCGTTCGTGGATGACTTTTCTTGATTTATCAAGAAATTGGGTTGGCCAAATATCACGGAGCAAGCTAAATAAACGTTTAGTTTATTCTTGCTCCACTAGATGGCGCTCTGCCATCTAAAAAGCACATGTGCTCGTGGTCAGGAGATGCCTTCTTTATTTTTAATACGTAACTATATATTAAAATAAAAAAGGCATATCATGACCAGGAGCACATGTGCTTTTCAGAGGCACCTGACCTTTTTATTTATTTTTTAAATTATTTTTTCATTTAACTATATATATGTTTTTGAACACATAAAGAGATGATTATTGTTTGAATAAAAAAGAGTAATCACAATCATATTTCTCTTGTTAAAAGTTTTTAAGACAACATTAAGTGTTTTTAAAATGTTTCATAGGGGTTGGTGGAAGGATGATCTAAATCATTGGTTTTCGACCGCTACGACCCGGGTTCGATTCCCGCATGGGGCACATTTTTTTCTGATTAAATAAAATGCTCCAATGTCCCCCGTTTCTTGCAAAAGTCCAACCCCACAAGCGAATGTAAGTAACCTAACGGGGCTCTGAAATATTTGTAAGTGAAAAGTTGAACTGCTTTTCACATGTGTAGACATGTGGTGTACTTACAGTAAAAGCAGTCTTCTACCCACCATGATTATCATGGCCTGTACCACATGTACTAGTGATACGCAAAAAATAAAAAAAAATCGTATATAATATTTTATAGCAATTTTCTCTTCTAAAAAAAAATAAAGTGTTATTAACATTGTTAAACATATTTTCAAAAATTATCTTCATATTGCTTATAAACCATGAGTAAGAAATTAAAATATTGATAACTTTAGCATTCAAATCTTTTGCCGTCAATGACTAGAAAACTGATCATGTCTTCTATAAATGGAATAGTATATAATTTGATATTAAAACAAATTTTCGACAAATGTGTTCAATGGATTAACTTATATACATTTTATAAGGAGAAAATGTGCCGTCTAGATATAAGAAATGGAATCATTATTTTTTCAAACATAAAACAAACATCTACTGTTATCAAAATACGAAACTATTATAAACGCGTATGATATATTTTTTTAAATAAACAATTTCTACTGCCCTTACTGCAATGGAAAATTTAATCGGAGGGCCTGGTTCATCGGTGGTGAACCCTCCCAGCGGTTTCGCCAGTTTAATCTCCCATACCGCTGTTATATTGCATTTTTAAAAGTTACTTTTATAGTGATACTGATGCTAAGACTCTTGGAATGGATATTTTAGATAAACTATGGATATAAGCTTTGGGGACAGTAGAATTACATACAATTATAAATATATAAAATGCTTCGAACAATCTCTCTTCCGCAAATATCAAATTATGTCTTTTATTATAGCAATTATATTATGATGCATTAGCGATTCACCACCGAGCCAGACCTTCCCATTAATTTTTGCATTGCAGTAAGGACAGTAGAAATTGTTTATTTTTAAAAATAATCATACGTGTCTATAATAGTTTCGAATTTTGATAACAGATGGCGCGCTAATGTATCATAATATAAACTTCTACTGCTCTTACTGCGATGAAAAAAGAAACATTCGTGTGCTTTATAATTCTTCAATTTCTTAAAAATTGATGGCACGGTATCTCCTTATATTTACTCAAAAGTTAGTCGATCCCTGCAATAAACCTTTAAGATCAACCTAATATGCCTGAAGTTCACGCGAATTTCAAAAGGCATTGAAGATTACAAGAGGAGGAATCGCCAGACATCATCTTGAAGAAGAATTCAACGTTTTCGGCGACGTTTTTCTTATTCTTTTTATTTTCTAAAAGAAACTGGTCGCCGTAAAGTTTGATTCCTTCTTCAAGAAGAAATTTATTTAAAATATTGTGTGTGTTAAAAAAGAAGAAATAATTAGTGAAAATGAAGATGTCATGGACATCAAGGTTTCTAGAATTCTACAGAGTCAAATGAAGAAGCAGCCATTGTGTAGGACTGACGCAAGTGTTCCCTTCAAACACTATTTGCCTAGAAACTGCTGCAAACATATTCATTGTTGGAGTTGCTTAATTGTGCAGCAAATGGTCGTCTTGAGTCACACAGCTGATTAGATGGGGGTTTTATAATCAAAATATTTCACAGCTCACATTCTAGTATTGTCTTTCTACATAAACATAATTTCAAATGACTCTAGAAGTTCTTTAAGAAGTAGGCTGTGTAATGTGTAGAGAGAATGATATTCAAATTATTTTTATAGATTTTATGTATTTTTCTACGCAATGGAATATAGTTAGCTATTATAATATGATGCACTAGCGCGCCATCTGTTATCAAAATTCGAAACTATTTTAAAGGCGCAAGATTCTTTTTGAAATTAAACAATTTCTACTGACCTTACTGCAATGGAAAAATTAAAGGGAGGGCCTGGCTCATCAGTGGTGAACCCTCCCAGCGGTTTCGCCAGTTTAAAAATTAAAAAGGAAGTTCCAAAAATGCTATATAACAGCGGTATGGTAGATTAAACTGGCGAAACCGCTGGGAGGGTTCACCATTGATGAGCCAGGCCCTCCCTTTAATTTTTCCATTGCAGTAAGGGCAGTAGAAATTGTTTAATTTCAAAAAGAATCTTGCGCCTTTAAAATAGTTTCGAATTTTGATAGTTAGCTATATTTGCAAGCTTTATATTACACAAAAGCTTTTGAAGAAAGGTTTGAGAACGAATCAAGGCTTCCCCGCATAAATGATGTAGAACTATAGGAAAATATGTAAAAGCACATAGTAAAATTGAGAGGTATGAAGTTGCTACTGTAGCACATATGTGTAGAAATAGTAACGACCTCTGCCTAGCGTTTATTTACACCCGCATGTGGCAATGTTTAGTGTGTGGTGTTCTGGAGATGTTAGGTCCAAACGAAGGTCACTTCAACATAGTTGTGTTCCATTTCGTTTCTGACCTAGTTCAATCCCGCCCAGAAGTCCTCCTCTACGTAGCGGGCGGGAGAAGCAGCACAAGTAAGAGACTGCCCTGTAGTACGGTGTCGTGAGCCGCTACGGTAACTGTAAACAGGGAACTCTGAAATGTGGCTGACTAACGGGGAAATGGCACCCTTCCTTTCCATGGAGCAACACAAGTAAGGGACTGCCCTGTAGTACGGTGTCGTGAGCCGCTACGGTAACTGTGAACAGGGAACTCTGAAATGTGGCTGACTAACGGGGAAATGGCACCCTTCCTTTCCATGGAGCAACACAAGTAAGGGACTGCCCTGTAGTACGGTGTCGTGAGCCTCTACGGTAACCGTGAACAGGGAACTCTGAAATGTGGCTGACTAACGGGGCAATGGTCTTTCCATGGAACAACACAAGTAAGGAACTGCCCTGTAGTACGGTGTCGTGAGCCGCTACGGTAACCGTGAACAGGGAACTCTGAAATGTGGCTGACTAACGGGGCAATGGCACCCTCCCTTTCCATGGAGCAACAAAATCAGAAATTGACGGTCCATGCTACTGCGTCCGAGGTATCGTGATCATGGTGCACGGACCTATCTGATCTGCTCGATGGACACGACACCACCACTTAGTTTAGTGATCTTGACCTAGTTAATTTATTTGCTATCTTTTCCGCAATTTCCTAGATATTTTGAACAGGACAAACTTGAATGTGTCTTAAACAAATTCAAGTCTAAACCATTGAACTCATCTTCCTTCTTCTTTCTTATCTCCACTCAATCATATTAAGGTATCAAGCTTGTAGAGCATATAGCTTTCTCTCGGTAGTGAAGTGTATCAATCAGTATCTCGGTTGGTTTCCTCACCGGGCGACGTGATCGGTGGCCCAGCCCGCCTATCTTATCTCCAGCCCCCGATGCACGACTCCTTGCGTTGACCTACTAAGGTCTCCAACCACAACTTCCATTGTTTACCTTCACCGTTTAACAATCTCCCACTCTCACGAATAATGAAAAGCCTTTTTTCCCTCTCTCTCTCTCTAAATGAGAATTTATCCAGAGCAAATGGGTGGAGTGTTTCTACCTATCCCAAGATTGTAAAATGTAAACTAGTATAGACGTTAGCGAATACTTATGCCCCTGCTGAGTACTTGAGAATCGCCTCAATTGTCCCTACCAAGAATAATGAAAATCTTTTTTTTTCTCTAAATAAGAATATATCCAGAGCAAATGGGTGAGATTGTTTCTACCAATTTCAAGATTGTAAAATATAAACTAGTAGAGACGTTGGCGAATACTTATGCCCCTGCCGAATACCTGAAAGTCGCTTCAATTGTTGTTTCGAAAAAATGGAAAACTACTGGAAGAAGATCCACATATAGCCCTTTAAAGAATTTCTCTGTGAACCTGGGATTGTAGTTTATCTATAACTTTTGTTTTAGATAAGTATTTTTCTCTGAGCACATATTTTGCGTCAGTTGGGACCCGATGGAAGTTTAAGACATCTAATTCTTCAATCATGCATCTTTGGTTATCTCGATAAAATTCTGATAAGGTGAGAATCTTTCTACCATCCTTTTACGATAAATGATTATAAGGTTTGTTGCTTTATTATGATACTGATCCATTAGAGAAGAAGTGCTAACAATAAAATGGACGTGGTAAATTTGAATAGACAGGAGCCCTGTTGCAGAAATCGGATAGTTCACTGTGATAGAAGAGTATAATAAGGTGCTCATCCTGCCGACAGAGAAAAATATGAAGGTAAGTACGAAGCTGTCGCGTGAGAGAAAGGCAAAAAGAGAGAAGGTGATCATCCTACCGTTAGATAAAGGTACAAGGTGAGCAGGAGGCTGCGGTACAAGAAGATAGACAGAAGGTTTCCGTGAAAGAAAAGTACAAGTAAGTGGGTATCCTGCCGTGAGAGAAGAATACAAGAAGGCGGGCAAGAGACCGCCAGTACAAGAAGGTGGGCAAGAGACCGCCAGTACAAGAAGGTGGACAGGCCGCCAGTACAAAAAGGCGAACAAGAGGACGCCAGTACAAGAAGGTGGACAAGAAGACGGCAGTACAAGAAGGTGGACAAGAGGCTGCCAGTACAATAAGGTGGATAGGAGGCCGCCAGTACAATAAGGTGGATAGGAGGCCGCCAGTACAAGAAGGTGGACAAGAGGTCGCAAGTACAAGAAGTTGACAAGAGGCCGCCAGTACAAGAAGATGGACAAGAGGACGCCAGTACAAGAAGATGGACAAGAGGACGCCAGTACAAGAAGGTGGACAAGAGGTCGCCAGTACAAGAAGTTGACAAGAGGCCGCCAGTACAAGAAGATGGACAAGAGGACGCCAGTACAAGTAGATGGACAAGAGGCTGCCAGTACAAGAAGGTGGACAAAAGGCCGCCAGTACAAGAAGGTGGACAAGAGGACGCCAGTACAAGAAGGTGGACAAGAGGTCGACAGTACAAGAAGTTGACAAGAGGCCGCCAGTACAAGAAGATGGACAAGAGGACGCCAGTACAAGAAGATGGACAAGAGGCTGCCAGTACAAGAAGGTGGACAAAAGGCCGCCAGTACAAGAAGGTGGACAAGAGGCCGCCAGTACAAGAAGGTGGGCAAGAAGGCCGCCGTGGGAATCCGCAGGAACATAGCGACCGACACCTCCCTAGGGCATTCCCAAGGCTCTCACACATCTAATTGCTCGAGAGACATTCTTAATGTTGGACCCAAACCACTTTTTTTAACAGTGACATTTTTCAAGTTTTTTTTTTTCAAGTATACATGATTACTTTTTTTTTTTTTTTCAATTTCCTCTTTTACTTTAGTTATTTTTCCTTTCGGGAAGAGTGTCCTCCCTGCCATGATTGCCAGAGATTAGTAAATGCCAGTTTGGCAGAATGTCATTATCAGAATTCAGCTGATCGACGCTTTGCCAAATTCTCGACCCAAGAATCTTTGATTAGATCAGATTACACTGAAGAGAAGAACTAGAGTACTACATTTTTAAATCTTCCTTATTTTATTGTATATGTGTAAAAATAATAAGAATTGTCAGGTGTTATGTATTAAAATAAAAAATACATATCCTGAACACATTCACATGAACTTTTAAATAGCAGAGCGCCATCTAGTGGAACAGAAATCAACTAAACATTGATTTAACCTGTTCCCTGATATTTGGCCAACCCATTTTCTTGATACAGTCTGCACCACACTGTCGAAGGCAAACATCACGAAACGCGTTCGTAAAGGACAACACCTAATTGCAGAGCTAAAGTGTCCTTTAGGGAAAGGTGTCCTCTTACCGGAGAGTTTCTAAATACAGTAGAACCTCCTTGTAAAGGACACCTAATTGCAGAGTCAAAGGTCTTTTGGGGAGAGGTGTCCTCTTACCGGAGAGTTACTAAATACAATAGAACCTCCCTGTAAAGGACACCTAATTGCAGAGCTAAAGTGTTCTTTAGGGAAAGGTGTCCTCTTACTTAGAGTTGCTAAATACAGTAGAACCTCCCTGTAAAGGACACCTAATTGCAGAGCTAAAGTGTTCTTTAGGGAGAGGTGTCCTCTTACCGGACAGTTGCTATATAGTAAAAATGGTAATTTTGTAAATGAAAACTTTGGAGGTGTCCTCTAGCGTGAGTGTTCTCTCATGGAGGTTCTACTGTACTTAAAAGAGGATTGAAGTCAGTCTTTCTAACTGACTGGACTAGAGTTGGTGTCGAGGACCACGCCATCACCATCTCCTCAGCGGCGAAGTACGCGATCTACGTATTCTTTGTAGATCGCGAAATGCGTGGTGTCGCTGGAGACCCACTGGTGATTCTCCACCAAACTCTGCAGCGCTGGCAGAGACGCCATATTCATTGTACATAGTTAATATAATCCATATTATCTTTTTTTAAATAGTGCAAACTGTGCACTTTGTATGTATTGACAAGATGTCAAAATTATTTTAATTGTCAAAAAAAAAAAAAAGTCTAACTGACTGGATTATCACACCAACTAGGGGTCAAACGACTTTAAAGAAAGGAGTTTACATCTTTAAGGAAAGTTGTCAACGAGAGGGATAATCAAGAGATATCACTTTCAGTTCAAGGTCAAATGAGGGTAAGAGGTTTTTCTGACTTTTTTTTTTTCAATTTGAACTTTCCTCGAGATTAGTGACAGCCGTGTGTTTATCACATTTTAAAGAAATATATTCCATTGGAACGTTTTTATTTAGAAATTAACTCTTTTTAGCATAGTTTTAATTGAATAATTCTCTAATATCTTGTATATTTTCATTCTAAAATATTCCTTAAAACTTTTTTAAATCTGTAAATTGTTTTCCTCGAATACATACTTTACAATTTGATTTTATTTAACTATATTTGCATACCTACCCTTTGTACATATTTCAATTGTGTTGATTTTTTTTTTCATCTAAGTAACTTGCATACTAATTCTTGTACATATTTCAAATATCTTTCTTTTCCTTCAAAATTTCGTTTAACTTTAAAGTGAAAGTGTCCCTAGGGGGACATAGCGATCAAGGTCGAACCAAAATAAAAATAATTTTAAAAAATATGACAAATTGACATTTTCCTATTCATTTTTAATATATCGTCGTTAGTAATCCCCTTGTTAAAAAAGATGTGTGAATATCTCAACGTTCTGATAAACGATATAGAAGAAGTTTTTCTCCTTTTAGAGCTATGATACTGCGGCGCTCTGCCCCTCCGTTTCTTCGCGACTACGCCGCTTCCTCCTTCGTGGATCACCTAACCTGGGCTCCGTTGCTCTCCTCTGCAGCTCTACCCTGCAGTCCAGCCAAAGACCTTCTGAGAACCACCACTCAAGTGGATCTCCTTTCCTCTGGCAGTATCTCTCAGCCTTACCACTGGTGGGGGGACACGAGAGACTTACCAGAAGAGTAGCGACTGTGATGTTGGCAAGAGAGTCGTAACAGCAAACGGCACCAAACATTTCTAACACTCCTCCTTTTTATTGTCAACTTTAATCCACATTACATAATAACTCGAATATCATTTAAAAGGTATTTACACTATTTTACATCCCAAGACCAATATCAACGGATATTTACAAACATTTGCCCCAGGATACAGGACCACAGCAGTCGGCGATTCCTACACTAGTTCCAGACGGGAAACAGGTAAAAGCGCCATCTATTGGTGGCGGTTGTAGGTATTTTCAGGCCATATACGCGATAATACATTTAGAAAATACTTTTACGAATATTTCTACTTTATTATCATTTGATATCGATGTCTTTTTAAACGAAATCCAATAATTTCTCTCATTTTAAAACTTTCTTTGAAAATAAAAGGTAATTAAGATAGCTAAGGTAATCTTATAAATGCACTTAGTTCGAATATATAAGGTTGACTCAAAAGTTCGTGTTTTTCTCAAAACGTTTTTCTTATTACTTGGTGTTCATATTATTACGGCGAATAACCTCCACTGCCTGCGCCTCAGCCTGCTGAGCCGGCGCCGCCCGCTCCCCAGGAGTCAACTTCAGCCACGACTACACCTCCGCTCCCACCACCTGACCCGATGGAGGACGACGACGATCTGATGCCGGAGTTAGATACAATCTTCAATGAAATGATCACTGAACCCGGCTTTGAGCCCCTGCTGGAGTCAGGGATTTCCCTGGATGCCGTCGTGTTTGCGGTCTTATACCGCGAAGATAGATTGGATCTACTCAAGGGTCTCTCGCCTGAGCGGGGGAGTACCCTCGCGGGCTTCCTTGACGCTGCTTTCGAGCGAACTCGGAACAGCCATCCCACCATTCGTAGGGGAATTCACAAGCTAAGGATAGCCTTGCCCTCCTGATCAATGTACATAGCTTGCCCTATTGACTCCTCGTGAGCAATTGTTGACCAGCGGTCAATAAAAATTATTTAATTGTCATAATAATACATAATACAATTACTTTATACATGATACAAAGACATTATATATAACGGCTAATAATATTATTATGGCGAATACATAATACAATTAATTTATACATAATACAAAGACATTATACATAACGGCGAATATTATTGGTATTTCAAAAATTGCTCCAATGGCCTCCGATTCTTACAAAAGTCCAATCCCACCAACGAGTGCAAGTAACCAAAACGGGGTTCTGGTACATTTTAAAGTGCAAAGTTGAACTGTTTTCACATGTGTAGACATGTGGTGTGCATTTACAGTAAAAGCAGTCTCCTACTTCTACCCACCATGATTATAATGACTTGTACCACGTGTACTAGAGATAAGCAAAAAAAAAAGATCTTTCAAATTTTTACAAGTGGTTACTAGAGAACTTTCAGGATAACCTTGTAGTTGAAAAAGAAATAAAAATTATACAACTTAACAATAAGATGTATTTTGAAAAAAAGATATAATGAACTCTTTATTAGTAAATAGATCTAATAAAACAAAGCACACACCTAAAAGTTAAATATATTTGTATATAACAAACAA
>CP092864.1:151060981-151087623 GCA_030710605.1 Cordylochernes scorpioides
AATCATAAATTACAATTGAAACAAATTTTATTGACTTCTTGTCAATAATTTACATTAAAAATGGAAATAAAACTAAAATATAGATGATATAATGCGGGTGTGTGCCTCAGCAAGTGAGCCTTCTTTCCCAGGCGATGAGCGGATCCTCCGGTCAGCCCAACCTGTACGAAGTACCGGTAGATGATGGATTTAGCAGACGCCAGGATGGCTAAGTCGTCATCTACGAGGCCAGACCCCAAAATCATAAATGGCAGGTGTCAACGATTTCATATGAGAAAGCTAATAAATTTTCTTGATATACCAAATGCCATTGCGACTATATACGACCATATGCGACTATGGACATATGTTCTAGTTTATAAATATAATTTTTGTTTCACCTAGACCAATAGTTCAACTAAAACACCTCCAAGAAGACATTATAAAACCAATAGATTAAATAAAATATAAGATTATCCCAAAAGTTCGTAAACATATTATGATTTATATTTTGCAAGTGTTTACGAACTTTTAGGACAAACTTGGTAATATTGGCAACCTTGGTAAAATTATAACAGAATTCTTATAGAAGAATGATTTAATCTCTGATGTTCTATATCAAGGGTGGTCAATCAGTAGGTGGGCCAAGTTACAGAATTACAAGGTTATCCCAAAAGTTCGTAAACATTTGTAAAATATAAATCATAATATGTTTACGAACCTTTTGGGATAATCTTATACTTTCAAGAAGACATCATAAACCCAATAAATTATATAGAATACTTCCAAGAAGACATTATAAAACCAAAACAGTGGTCTAAACCGTTGGTTTTCGACCACTACGACCCTGGTTCGATTCTCGCATTGGGCACTTTTTTCTGATTAAAATAAAATGCTCCAGTGGCCCCCGATTCTTGCAAAAGTTCAACCCCACCAGTGAGTGCAAGTAACCAAACGGGGGCTATGGTACATTTGTAAGTGCAAATCGAACTACTTTTCACATGTGTAGACATGTGGTGCACTTACAGTAAAAGCAGTCGCCTACTTCTAACCACCATGATTAACATGGCCTGTATCCCGTGTACTAGGGATACGCAAAAATAAATAAATAAATAAATAGAATTCCTTCAAGAAGACATAATAAAGCCAAAAAATAAATAAAATACCTCAAACATAGCTGTTATATAAGACAATATCAACGGTTCAAGGATTGTACTGCTGGGTTTTTCTCTACTGAACCAAGTTCGAACAATACTTCTACAGAGAGATGCTTGGATTGATATAAAAAAAAACAAACAGCGCAAGTTGAGGCAGCTCAAATGAAGATGTTTTAGGATCAAGGTCTCACAACACAGACAGGCTATTCAGTCTATACTGACCGTCAGATGAAGTGACAAAATTTAGGTCAGGATCTTACATTCAAGTACATAGAGGCCAACAAAAACACTTGCACTCTTTTTAAAAGAGTTCACTTCATGGAGATATCTTCGTAATCTCACTCTTGTCTAATAAAAAAACATCAAATGAAATTTCCTATCCCCACTTTGAAGACCTTGACTTTATTTCCTTCTTACAAAACGTTGATCACTTATATTGTTTACATATGTATTTTTTCATCTCAAACTACACACAATTTTTTAAACGAAAATTTAAGGAAAACTTTTACTATATAAAATATTTTTTTCAATTCAAAATTGTACTATTACAGTCAAAGTTGGATAATTCAAAGCACAAGCGACCCAAAAAAATTTTAAAAATTCCAATTAACAAAAAATTTGAATTATAAACTTTTTGAAACACTTAATAGTCTAGGGACCAAGATAAATATTCAAATTAAAGACTTTTCAAATTATCCAAGTTCTACTGCATTATGCTATCTTATTTAAAGATATATTTTCTTGATTTATCAAGAAATTGAGTTGGCCAAATATCAGGGAACAGGATAAATCAATGTTTAGTTGATTTCTGTTCTACCAGATGGCACTCTGCCTTCTGTAAATCACATGTGCTCCTGGTCAGGATATGACATTTTTATTTTTAAAGATATATATATATATATATATATATATATATATATATATATATATATATATATATATATATATATATATATATATATTTAATTAAAAAGGCATATATTGGATCAAAATATCATTTATTTTACCAATATTTCAGTTGGCTGAACGCCAACATTTATCAAGGTGTTATAACATATTTAATGTGTGTCAACAACAAACTCAGCGCCACGTAATGCTGTAGACGTTATGTGGCGCTGAGTTTGTTGTTGACACACATTAAAATGTTATAACACCTTGATAAAGGCTGACGTTCAGCCAACTTAAATATTGATAAAATAAATGATATTTTGATATGCCTTTTTAATTAAAGATTTATTTATGGAGTGCTCTATTTTCAAAACTCAGTAATATGTGTACGAACTTTTGTGACAACAACCTTGTGTTTGGAGTATGAATTAATACAAAGTGAAGTGTGTTTGTTGAGGCAGGTGTAACACGACACAATACCTGGCAGAACTACACCTGACCTCTCAAGGGCAAGGACGATTTCAAATCTTCCACAACAGGAACGACCTTGGCAGCAGTCTCTGGAGAGATTTCACATTGCTCCATTCTGTGCATCCGCCACATAATTCTTTGCCATTTTTGACAATACAGAAGTATCTTCTACATCTCTACCTATTTTATTTTCCTATTTTCTAAACGTATATGTAATATTGTTGCAAATGCCGACGTATGGATAAGCTGGCAGTCGTGTACGTGAGGCGAGTGTTGATGTTCTTCCCACACGCGGACAACAAGAAGTAGAGGCAGGGCTAGATGTTAGCACAGAGAGTGATCGGGGACAGCCCACGGGACAGAGGTAGAGGCCATGACTCAACTTGGATGCTATCTCCGAGACATGGAGAGAGAGACTGTGTGAGAGAAAGAAGCCGCCTGCCAATGGCCACACCCTAGAACATACTGCTGACCCCCTGCCAAAACCTGTCCTGTTTTCAGGGGTCGTCTATAAAGAGTCCCTGGGGGCCCCACATGGACTTTGGCATTTTCCTCCTCTCTCCCCAGCTGTTCCTGCTACCAGCTGACCGCTCTTTGGATTTTTATTTTGACGTCAACAATTTTAGTGTTACATACAAATAGGTGTTTACAGGTATTATCAATAAAGATATAGCATATATACAAAATATGGGGGTGGCAGCAAACAGAAACGGTGTACAGTGTACATTCCAAAAGAAGGGTAGGATATTTTAAGGTATCGGCTCTAACTTATTGGAAGATATGTGACATATACTAAAAGGGTCATACAGTTTAAAATATACGATATATACCTTTTTTTTTGGGGGGGGGGGGCACACAACGTATATCTTTTTTGTGCCAACACATGTTTTGGATTTAATAAGTTTTATTAATCCAATATTTCGATGGACCAATCGTCCATCTTTTACTATATTTTTGTTTTTATTTTGAAACGCGCAGCAGGTTGCTAAAAAACCGAGTAAAAAGAGGCAAAGGTAGTTTTGATTAGGCATACTTTAGCCACGTTTTAAAAGTTAAAAGAGAAAACGAAAATATAACGTGGTGAGTTTCTTTTTATTAAAAATACAAGCTTTCAAGCAAAATGCTTTTCTTCAGGTAATCCAAGAAAAAATATGCGGAGAGGTAAATACACCCAACTAAGTAAGATTTGAAAATTAAAGCGGAATTTCAAATCTTACTTAGTTGGGTGTATTTACCTCTCCGCATATTTTTTCTTGGATTACCTGAAGAAAAGCATTTTGCTTGAAAGCTTGTATTTTTAATAAAAAGAAACTCACCACGTTATATTTTCGTTTCCTCTTGTAGTTTTGATTATTCATAAAATAAGAAACATAAGTGCTCAAAAATGTAAAATTTATAATAATAATACTAGCCATATATATGTTATAAAAAATATTATTTAATTTTAAAATGAGAATTTCTAGAATAAAATACTCTGTTAAGTATACCACCAGATGTCGCGACCTTCCCTTTATATAACCTATTGTTGTTATTTCCCGTTGGCCGGCTCAAACCTTTTGTAATTATGTAAATAAGTCCTTCATTTTCTTTATTCTTACGCCTTAAGTCAGGCAGTACTTTATCAAATTATGTATTTATGTTCCATAAACTTAATTAAAGCTATTTCTGATCAAAACTATTTTTATTATTATACTTTCAAGATTTTTGACACGACTGCATTACCAATACCATTTACAGTAAACTCTCCTATAACGCGATTAATGTGTTCCGTGTTGTACGAAATCGCGTTATAGGAATTAGCGTTGTACGAAATAAAACTTGTATAACGCGAATGTTGTTAGGGTAAATTGTTAGTGACAAATATCATGTATTTTATTTTATAACGCGTTATACGAAAATTCTCGTTGTATAAATAAATTTGTCGCATTTTTTTTATCGCGTTGTACGAAATCGCGTTGTAAAAACTCGCGTTATTGGAGAGTCTACTGTTAAATTTATAAATTTAATTGCCATCTATCGTTAATATTTTGCACAAAATAAATTTACTGGCAATGCGTTTCTTTTAAATATCATCAAATATTATCTCTAATTTACTAATTACTAAAAAGAACCAGCAAATAATTCTCTAGCATATCGAATATATATATATATATGTGGTGAAAAGAAGGTGCCCAGTGCTATAGTGACACACCGCCATCCAATTACAAGAGAGTTACATAACGTATACCAAAGTGCAGGTTTTGCAAGCCGCTTTATTGCCTCTACGGACCCATCCTGGTGGTCAACGAGAAATGTCACCGTGTCAACCCGCGTCCTATCTGGACGTCCATTTACATAATCTTTCTTTTGAACATTGTCACATACTGCAGTGTGACATACTGCTAGTGGTAAATTGTGTAAATATTCTTTACTCATTCCTTTATAAAAATATGCAAATATAAAATGGTTTTTATATTGAATTCTGACAAAGAATTATAGATACAACGAGAAAGTCACGGCAAATATACTTTAACTGGTTGTTCTTTTATATTCCCTCTCATATTGGAGTTTGCTTGTGTGATTTTTCTTTATATATCTTCAAATGATCCAGACCCTTTGCATATTCGCTTTTTATAAATACTGGAAATCAGCTCAATCAAAATATTTAGCACAGACACCGGATCCAACTCGATAATTGGTCGAGGTCAATACCCAATACACCTATCCCCCGATTTACACGGTAGATACGTTCCAGAGAAAAACGTGTAAATCGAGGGATAGGTGTATATTAAACTGTCAAATCTGAATAGGTGTTCGCCCCCCTCATGAATCAGAGCCTCCCAATATTCTTTTCAACATATGTAGTATAGAGTAGAATATCGCATTTTAGTATAGTGCGATAAAAACAAACAAAAAAAAAACTTATTTGGAAAACCGTGTAAAAGCGAAAACGTGTAAAACAAGTACCGTGTAAATCGGGGGATAGGTGTATATGTATATAACTATGATGCTAATTTGTTATTTATTTATTTCGTCCTACCGGGAGAATCCTGTATGGCAGGTGTGCCCAATAAAGGCTATTGTTGTTGTTGTTGTGTGTTGTATATATCTTCAAATGAATATCAATTACAAATTGTAATGAATTTAGCTTTTTTAAAATTACTAAATATTTTCTAACAATGAGTTTCTTTTCATTACAAAACGCCAGCTTTCAAGTGATAATCTCTCCTCAACGGGCTTAATATAGTCGATGTTTTATTAAGCCCGTTGAAGATAGATTATCGCTTGAAAGCTAGCGTTTTGTAATAAAAAGAAACTCATTGTGAGAAAATATTTTGTAATTTTGAAACGTTTTTCACAATTTTATCATGAATATAAATGTGGCAATATCGTTGCGGGGTTTCTTGTTGTTGGATGCGAATGGTGAGATTTGATTGAAGCGCAGTCGTTTGAGTGGAAGTTGCAGCATACAGTTAGGAATAATCAGGACACGTGATTGAGTTTGAAAATAAAGGCAACGGGTTGGAGGAAAGAAAGTTTGATAAGAGCTGAGCGATTTGACTTATTAATTAACTGATCACATGGCGGTGATTGTACTTAGCTGTGGGATGAGCAGAGGGGGAGAGGTCTAGAGCCGATGTCACCTCCTTGGGAGCCAAAGCGTAACTAACTATTCTTGTCTTTCGATTTAACACCACGAGTCAGTTTCTCTCTGATTGGTTGAGAGATCTCACATGATCTTTTCCTATTGGTTGACCTATTTAAGGTGCTGCCTTTTGATTGGCCCGCGGCTTTCCTTGAAGAAAGCTGTGATCTGCTTGATAGGAAGTGTCGAGTGTTATTTTTGACTTTATTTACTTCCGTGTTATCAAATACGTCCTATCTTTGCCGGAAGCATTGGATGTCTCTCAAACTTTTATAACTTTTGGTCACTCGACACGTCCTGTTTGTCAGGAAGTATTGAGTGAATCTTGGCTAAAATAACTTCTGCGGTCACTAGAGACGCCCGGTCTCTGCCCCTGCAGTATTGACACAGGGGTGCCCAGAATAGTCGTGCCAATCTTAGATCTACTTCCTATATCTTAATGCTACTTGCTTCCCTCCAGTTACCTTGTTCTTTATTAAGTCTTTGAAAATCATACATGGTACATACATAGTGGGTCGGGGTTGCATTTAATTATATACAAATTATGACATAAATTTAGCTTGTGTCAAATGAAAATACATACTAAATTAAGAAATAATGTCACAAATAGAACAAAAATATAATTATAACACGCAATTCTAACCTTAACTACCTGTTTAACCTTGGCTGGAGGCGGTGTTCTGCTTACAAGTAGTACCAAGGGTCTCCGCCACCTTCTGAGGACTGTAATTGTTTTGAGGTGAGGCGATCACTCGTTGAATCACAAAGGGAGAGTTATTCTATAAAGGAATCCCACACACGGGCGTAGTTACAAACACACTGATTTTATTAATAGGCTAATCCCTTAATAGAATGTTAAAAAATCAATAAGCTTGAGGGATGAGTATCTTTAGCAAAAGCTTTCGGGCTCAACCGCCCTTCGAGGCGCTACAGTATGTAGCGTAATTTTCCTGTCGAAGGGCGGTTGAGCCCGAAAGCTTGAAATAAATTTATTTGCTAAAGATATTCATCCCTCAAGCTTATTGATTTTTAACACTGATTTTATTTTACAAAGCTATCCAAAATTTACATACTTGGTACGTGGTAAAATTAATTAATTTTACAAACAAAATAACATTATGCAAAACAGCTAGAATTTTAACTATTTTGTAACAACAGGTAGAAATTAAATATCAATCTGAACACTACTCGTTTCACGATTTTTCAGGATGCCTTAATGACCAGTTTTTTTGTCGTTGAGGTACAACTTGCACCACGCTGATGAGGACCAACAGCCCGAAACGTGTCCGTGGTTAGCTTTTCTTGATTAATCAAGAATGGGTATTTGGCTATTTCTGGAATAATTAAAAATCAACATTTGTTGATATTTATTCCGATAGATGGTACAAGACATCAGCAAATTTCATTTGAACGATAAGGAGATGTATTTTTTTTTTTTCTAAAAATAAATTTTCACCTTAGAGTTACATAACAGATTATATTTGTAGTTTTAATACGTGGAATAATTTATTTTTCGAAGCTTTTTAGCTATGGTGAAACTGAAAAGTCTTTGTATGAACCAGATATACTGTATTCCCTTCTATACAGATGTGACGATTGTTGGCGATATCCGTTGTTTCCATCATTGGGGAGGCATATTCATTTATTTTTATTTATTTACCATTTGCAAATAAGACACGCTATATCCGATCTGGATAATTGCGCGTAAAACTATTTACAATAATTGTAGTAGAGTAGGTAACAGAATTATCAAAAAGAAAATGAACTGTTGTGTCTCTACACTACACCAGGTCACCGAGATCCACTAGGTCTGAGATAAAATCTTTATTCGCTCATAACACTAATCTGACTAAATATTTACAATTAAGAAAAAGAGCATTGAATAAACATATACATTAAACAAATAAGCAACAACATAAGCAGATAGAAGAAATAGCAAATTTACAGTAATACAATATAATACACTTAGGCCTGTGATTGTAAAACAACACTTGAAGTTACACCGCATGAGTTTCTTTTCAACGAAAAATCAAAATTTATTTCAAGGTGATATTTTGACTATTTCTAACCTTTTTGGATGAGGTATGAAAGGGTGAATTATAAAGAGTAATGATGAACGGAAAAATAATGATGAAAGTTGATGAAGTTATCTGTAATAATTAGTATCGTGGAGAGAGAAAGTTGATCAAGTTGAGCTATTTAAAATGAGTTATATTCTAAAGTAACTTATTAATTATTGAGATGGCTCTTGGGAAGGAAATTATGAATCTCTATTTCTTTTTCAAACATATATAGGACGAATTTAGTCAACAGAGTTGGGAAGATTCACCACTGATGAATCAAGCCTTCCCAAATCTTTCTCATCTTTAGTTCACTTAAGGAATCTCTTATAGAATTTCTTAAAAGAGCACTAAATAATGCTCGAGTATCAGGCCCCTCGTCTGGGAGGCCTTCAACATCGTCGGCAGACCTCCTGATCTCCAGGCTTGGATCATCGGGACAGGTCTGGAGGAACTGACCATCCTGACATCGATGAAGTCAGGAATCTACCTTCGTCCAGGTTGGACTGGGTGAGGTCATCTCCTGGAGGCTATCACGGTGGGCTGACTGTAAATTTTATTCTGTAAATATTGACTGGGAAGTCTATTAAGATGTGTCAATTGTCACAAAATAATTTCATCATCTACCTACAAATGGCGTTAGGTATTCTGTTAACAAATCATTGATTTGATATAATTGACATCTACTCAATATCAGATATGTTGTTGGGAACATACCGCCCTGTCCTTTATATAAATCTTGTAAACCTGGCGGCCGCTCTGTGTTGTTGTTGTTAGGTTGTGTTGTTGTTGTGTGTTTTATTGTTGTTGTGTGTGTTGTGTGTTTTATTGTTGTTGTTGTGTGTGTTGTGTGTTTTATTGTTGTTGTTGTGTGTGTTGTGGTTGTTGTTGTGTGTTTCATTGTTGTTGTGTGTTTTATTGTTGTTGTTGTGTGTTTTATTGTTGCTGTTGTGTGTTTTATTGTTGTTGTTGTGTGTGTTGAGCTTGTTGTTGTGTGTTTTATTGTTGTTGTGTGTTTTATTGTTGTTGTTGTGTGTTTTATTGTTGCTGTTGTGTGTTTTACTGTTGTTGTTGTGTGTGTTGTGTGTTTTATTGTTGTTGTTGTGTGTGTTGTGGTTGTTGTTGTGTGTTTTATTGTTGTTGTTGTGTTTGTTGTGGTTGTTGTGTGTTTTATTGTTGTTGTTGTGTGTGCTGTTGTTGTTGTGTGTTTTATTGTTGTTGTTGTGTGTGTTGTGGTTGTTGTGTTTTATTGTTGTTGTTGTGTGTGTTGTGGTTGTTGTGTGTTTTATTGTTGTTGTTGTGTGTTTTATTGTTGTTGTTGTGTGTTTTATTGTTGCTGTTGTGTGTTTTATTGTTGTTGTTGTGTGTTTTATTGTTGTTGTTGTGTGTGTTGTTGCTGTTGTGTGTTTTATTGTTGTTGTTGTGTGTTTTATTGTTGTTGTTGTTGTGTGTGTTTATGTATGTTGTTTTTGTTGTGTTGTGTGTTGTTTTTGTTGTATGTTGTGTTGTTGTTATTGTGTGTTGTTGTTGAAGTTTGTGTTGTGTTTTTTGTTTTTGTTGTGTGTTGTTGTGTTGTGTGTGTTTTGTTTTGCTTTTGTGTGTTTTGTTTTGTTTCGTGTGTTGTATTGTGCGTCTGTACGTATGCTATTGATCCAATAACTATTTCACCCACAGTTATAGTCCAGGGTAGCCTAGTAGACATGGCATCTGCCCGGTAAGCGGAACACACACAGATATATGTCCAAGATCCCAATATGGTGACAGATCATTCCATTCTGTACTTATCTGCTCGACTAGAAACCTAGTAGAGATCTACCTAGGTTGGTTTTTATCGATATATTTTGCTTTATTATATTCATTTTTATTCATTTATATTACAATACACACACGTTTTATCTTATGTGGATATTTGCATGTAGATTTTCAAACAAACCCTTTTCTATACATAGTCTCAAAATATTGTAACAAAGTATTTATTAATTTTATTATTTTTATTAACAGAGTGGTCATTTTTTTGTTAATATTTTGCTACTTTGTAAATTTCCCTCGTGGCTTATCTTTTGTTTATCATTCATAGTTTGTTCTTGCCTCAAATACCCGAAGTTGGTCTTCCCTAATTTTCCACGGGGCATTTTGGTGGAGATTCTGGGTAAGTTAGGGAAGACAAACTGAAGATCGCCGAGAAGACCTTGAAGCCATGGGTGCTGTGATCTACATTTTCGAAGACTGGCTCCAGGATTCCACCGCCGTGTCAAAGCCAAGACTTCCCTCGAAGATGACGATGTCCCTATAGACCATACGACGACAACGCCTCTCTTCACGCCGCAAAAAAAAAAAAAAAAAGGACGCAAAGGTACTAGGGACAAAGTTCCAAGACTTCGATGGAATCCTTGGCAGAAACACGTCAGATCCATGTCAGTATCTACAATAATTGCAAGCTGTGGGTCACAGCTCCCATAGGGAAGAAGCTATGTAACAAAGTATTTATTAATTTTATTATTTTTATTAACAGAGTATTATTTATTATGTTTATATTTTGCTACTTTGTAAATTTCCCTCATTGCTTATCTTTTGTTTATCATTCATAGTTTGTTCTTGCTTCAAATACCCGAAGTTGGTCTTCCCTAATTTTCCACGTGGCAATATATATTCAAATTATTTCTAGTATTAGAGAGAGTGAAAATTATTTAAATTCACAAAATTTTTAGTACAATATTTATGCAAGAAAGAAATTTTATTTACATATTATATCTTATTTATAGTTTCTGATCAATCATACACAAACAATAATATTTAATATATTAGAATAATATAAACACTTAAGCGGAACATTTTGGGTTCGATTCCCATCCCTGGACACTTTTATTTTTCCCGTTCATCATAACTCTTCATAATTCACCATTCCATTTCTCATCCAAAAAGGTTAGAAATAGTCAATATTTCACCTTGATATTAATTTTGATATTTCATTGAAAAGAAACTCATGCGGTGTAACTTCAAGTTGTCGTTTTATAATCGCAGGCCGCAGTGTATTATATACTAAATTATATTATAGGTTTTTAACTTTTAATTAGACAATTTATATTTAGACATTTTTCATTTTTATCTAGACATTTTCAATTTCAATTTAGACATTTTTTTTTAATTTAGACACATGGACCTTTCTATAAAAAGCCCATGTGTCTAAATTAAAAGGGAAAATGTCTAAATATATTAATTAAAAATATCCAATTAAAAGTTAAAAACCTATATATAAAAATTATCTAATTTATAATTATAATTTCTAGAAAAAAATTCCATGTAAAGTTTACCACCAGATGTCGTGGTTTTCCTATATAAATCTATTGTTGTTGTTTCCCCATTGGCCGGCTCTTTCTGTAAATATGTAAATTAGTAATTTTTTCTTTACGCTTCAAATCAGGTATGTGTCTTTCTTAATTTGTTTCATTAGCTCAATTATATCAAATTGTGATTAAAACTGTTTTATTATTTTTTGACCACGACTGTAATATCAGAAAATACCTATACTGCATAACATTATCAAAAAATATACATTGCATACTATTGCTTAAGTACTTATGCATTCTCAAAATAATCAGCATCAGAAAGTAATAATTCTATATCTCAATATAATTCTAAATTCAACAGAAATTTATTTATAATATAATATATGATAGAAATATTGATTATTAAAATAAAAACTATACAAATTAAAGCTACAATTTTCAATTCATTAGGTCTACATGGTATTGATACAAATCATCCAGCGTGAGTTGTAGTACAGGATTACTGTTCCTGTAGCTCCCCCAGCCTCCTGATGGTGTTCCTAACAGAATGTGTTGGTGATTGGGACATCACCAGAGACAGTCTTGGTGCAGGTGTGGCAGTTCCAGATTCCAACACACTTCCTCTTCTGTGGCGCTCTTGCCGCAAAAGCTGCAGGTGTATTTTTTTTTTTTGTGCTGGGAAATCTCGATCCTCTTGATCTTAACCTAGTGCCGTACTTTCCAACGACTCCAACCTTCTTGGTGCGCTTGGCCATTTTATCTATGAAAAATGAAGTACAAAAATTTCAACTGTGTTTAGGTCCATACGGTAGTTGAAATAGATTCTACAGAACTTATACAATTTTGTATTTTAAATTATAAATTTATATAAACATTTGGCTTAAACTCACCTATTATAATTATATTTTAAATTATTTTGAAAATATAGCAATCCATATTTAATTCATTAGATAATAAAAAGACATATATTGTATTTAATAAAAGATTTATTTTCCCAATATTTCGGTTAGCTGAACGCCAAACCTTTATCAAGGCATTACATTTTTGTATACACAAACTCAGCGCCGCATAGTGTTATAATATCACAGTTGAAATCATTTAAAATACAAAGTAGGTGGGGGAAATTTGTGCATGATTTGATTGTAATTTTTATAATTTTTTCATGCAAAAATTTTACCCACCTACTTTTTGTATTTTAAATGATTTCAACTGTGATATTATAACACTATGCGGCGCTGAGTTTGTGTATACAAAAATGTAATGCCTTGATAAAGGTTTGGCGTTCAGCCAACCGAAATATTGGAAAAATAAATCTTTTATTAAATCCAATATATGCCTTTTCTATTATCTAATTTTAAATTTTATTATGATGATTATTATATTATGAAAATATATCTTGATTCCGAAATATTAAAAATAACAACAAAAAAAAAAAATTTGAAAGTAAATTGTAGTGAGACTAGCTTACACGTCTAACCTTGTAGATGACGTAAAGGCTGGTTCTTCGGTCGAGGTGATGGGCGATGTACTGATCATCTTGGCGTCTACTAAGACGTTCATCTAGGAGTTCTTTGTTCAAATACGACAGCGTCATTCGTCCTGTTATCCGAGAGATTTTCTCTATCATCGGCCGGACCTGCAGTCCTGGATCTTTCCAGTTGGTCTCGAGGACCACGCCATTACCATCTCCTCAGCGGAGAACGCTGGCGAAGCGCCTTTTTGTTGATCACGAAATACGTGGTGTCGCTGGAGACCCGCTGGTGATTCTCCACCAAACTCTGCAGCGATGGTAGAGGCCCCATATTCATTGTACTTAGTATCATATAAAATGAAAAGATTTAAAAGCACGAATGTTTCTTTTATACATAATACAAACTTCTACTGCCCTTACTGCGATGAAAAAAATATATTGGGAGGGCCTGGCTCATCAGTGGTGAACCCTCCCAGCGGTTTCGCCAATTTAATCCACCAGACCGCTTCTCAGAGCTCTAATACTGTATTGGACGATTCTGCTTATATGCATATATAAGCATATTATATTCTGCACTGAAGGATGGAATCTCAGAAATGGTTTTCAAGAAAACTATGGACATAAGCTTATAGGACAGTAGAATTACATTCAAATATTTGCATCGAGCAATGCTCTTCCGCAAACAATAAAGACAAAGCCAGTTAGGCATAAATTAACACAAAGCAATAAGGCGCCATCTTTACATATAAAATGAGAAGATTTAAAAGCACGAATGTTTCTTTTATAATAAAACAAATAGTATACATAATTATTATTTTTTAAATAGTGCAGACTGTGCACTTTGCATGTATTGTTAATTGTCTACAAGTTCTTTAAGCGCAGAACTGAGGAAGATTAAAGAATACGTGTCTGGAGAAGGAATCTTTCAAGATGGGGAAGCCTCTATCTCACTGAAGAAAAGGTAAATACTCCAATATCATCCTTTGTATATACTTTATCATTCTGTTTTTTAAATTAATCATTAACTGTTGACGTCTTTCAAATATGAATTTGCTTTTTGAAAATAGAGCAATCCATAAATAAATCTTTAATTAAAAAGGCATATACTGGATCAAAATATCATTTATTTTACCAATATTTCAATTGGCTAAACGCCAACCTTTATCAATGTATTATAACATTTTAAAAAATAATAATAATAATATGAAAATTAATGATATTTTGATCCAATATATGCATTTTTATTTAAAGATTTATTTATGGATTGCTTTATTTTCAAAAAAATACACCTATCCCCCGATTTACACGGTATATACGTTCCTGAGAAAACGTGTAAATCGAAAATTAAAAATTTTCGCGAAATTTTTATGCGAAGAAATACAGACACAGTGTGCGTGTGCAGCAAGTCAGCACATAAGGTCGGGATTCCTCGTGAGATGTGTACACAGCGCATGTGTTCAATCACAGTAGCATTTAGTATAGTGCGATAAAAACAAAACAAAACAAAAAACTTATTTGGAAAACCGTGTAAAAGCGAAAACGTGCAAACAAGTACCGTGTAAATCGGGGGATAGGTGTATTAGTTTATATATTACATTTTTTTTTCTAATCTGATTTTGTCCATTCCATATTTACATTGTAATAATGGTCTGTTGATGATACAGAGTAACGATCAACATGGTTTTGTATAATATATTACATGAGGCCTTTTTACAATGTATACTCATGGACAAAACTTAAGGTACAAGGTTGGCTCAAAATTTCATAAACACTTGCAAAAAAATTGAATTACTAATATTATTCGCCGTTATATATAATGTCTTTGTATTATGTATAAAGTAATTGTATTATGTATTAATATGTATTCGCCGTAATAATATTATTCGCCAAGTAATAAGAAAAAAACGCCCTTGGAACCTTAGTAGAATAATTTTTAACGCCTTGCCAAATGTTTTAATTTTGTTTGCTCCTGACGAGAAAAAAAGATTTTTGTCAAAACGTCGAGGTAATAAAAAAATTTACTGGCCTAAGTATCTTTACTTTCAAGAAAAAGAAAAACAACGTTTTAAGAAAAGCACGAACTTTTGGGACCGCATAGTTGTACCTTTTAGTATGTATATTTTAAAAAGTAGAACGTTCGAATTTACATGTAGGAGAAATCCGCCTCTATATATGCAAAAAAAAAGGAGTAGTTAATGGTAAAATATGACTACTTCCTTTTGTCCATGAGTATAAATTGTACATTGTGTCAAAATTCGAAACGATTATAGGCGCGCGTATGATTCTTTTCGAAATTAAACAATTTCTACTGTCCTTACTTCAATGGAAAAAATTAATGGGAGGGCCTGTCTCATCAGTGGTGAACCCTCTCAGTTTCGTCAGCTTAATCTACCATGGTAATTAAACCAATAATGAGTTAACCACTGATTAGCCAGGCCCTCCCATTAATTTTTCCTTTGCAGTATGGACAGTAGAAATTGTTTATTTTTAAAAAAAGAATCATACGCGTCTATAATAGTTTCGAATTTTGATAACAGATGGCGCGCTGATGTATCATAATATAATTATACATTGTGTATAAATCAGGCTTGAATATACATTTTTAAGAGTACCCTGATTTAACAAAAGGTAAAGTTGGTAGAAGAACACATAGACAAATGTTTACCAAGGAGGAATAGAAAAGCAAATAACTATTGCGGCATCAAAGAGGTCAGAACCTTCCATTATTTAACGGCCAGAGTTGGTCAATGGTCATAAATTTTTAAATTGTTACTTCATAGAAGCAAGCACATAAGCTGTTATTGGACAAATTCGTCCTGATGCTTCCTTGGCCGCGTTCTAAGATATTCATATCGATAAAACTTAACAGATTGTATTCGAATCACCTTTTATATAAATCAGTGTCGGGCAACCGGTGTGCCGTGGCACACTGGTGTGCCGCGAACATTTTTGTAGGTATTTAGAACTTTTGGTTAAATTTAAAAATAATGTTTAAAAAAATATTTTTATAATTTTTATTCAATTTTAATAATTTTTTTCAAAAATTTTCATATAAAAATGAAATTAAAAAAAAGCAAATTCATTTTATATAAAACTTATTTTGGTATTATAATTACAACAGTTTGCATAATTTTATATTTCATATAACGTATGTACATAATCTTGACGTACATAACTGGCACGTGCCATTATTAAAAAATAAAAATGCAAATAGGTACGTACCTATTTAAAATCATAAGTTAAAAAAAACAATCCGCGAAAACAACTTTATTTAATAAAGTTGAAAACATACTGCGGGAAAATACCTAATTTTTAAAATAATATGTCCAAACTTAACCGTCATTTACAATCTTTGTCACAGCTGTTTATTAATAGAGACTCAAAGCTACAAAGCTTAATAAAAAGAAAACAAAAAAAATTTATAAATTTATTAAAAAAAATTATTCGGAGTTTTCGTCAAAGTATTGCTGTAGTAATTCTTCATTTATTTTGCATGTAGTAAAAACACACACACATTCACACAATAAGTTTTGTACACCGTAAAATCTGTTGGTTAAAAAAGGAAAAAAATATTTTTGTTACGAAATTCTCACAGGTGTGCCGCGAAAAAAAGAAATTAAGCTTAGTGCGCCGCAACTCGAAAAAGGTTGCCCGACACTGATATAAATAAATAACTATAATTAATTAAAAAAACATTTATTGGATCAAAAAATCATTTATTTTACCAATATTTCAGTTGGCTGAACGCCAACCTTTATAAAGGTGTTATAATATTTTAAAGTGTGTCAACAACAAACTCAGCGCCACATAACGTCGACAGCATTAAGTTTTAAAAAAATAACTATATGAAAAAAAACAATAGAAAGAAGAAAAAAAAAAGATCAGGTGTTGATATTAAAAACAAAGTAGGCATATCCTGACCAAGAGAACATATATTTTTAGAAGGCAGAGCGCCATCTAGTGAAACAGAAATCAACTAAACATTGATTAAGCGTGTTCCCTGATATTTGGCTAACCCTATTTCTTGATAAATCAAGAAAAGACATCCAAGAAGATAACTATATGACAAACAATTCCATTGTTCCATTCAACAGAACTGTTTGCTCGCTGTTATAAGGTTATCCTAAAAGTTCATAAACATATTATGATTTATATTTTGCAAGTGTTTACGAACTTTTAGGACAACCTTGTAATTCTGAAACTAGGCCCACCTACTGATTGACCACCCTTGATATAGAACATCAGAGATTAAATCATTCTTCTATAAGAATTATGTTATAATTTTACCAAGGTTACCAATATTACCATGGTTTTCCCAAAGGTTCGTGAACTTATTATGGATTATATTTTTCAAGAGAGAGTGTTTACGATCTTTTGAGACAACCTTGTAATTCTGAAACTTGGCCCACCTGCTGATTGACCACCCTTGATATAGAACATCAGAGATTAAATCATCGCAAAACTATACTGTATTGTATTTTTTAATTCTAAAAAATATTTACCTGCAGAAGGGTCGTTTACAAACCCGAACACTTGTAAACTCGTTAAAAGTATAATAAGGAAACATATCCTCAGATATTTATATTTGATTAATCTAATTGATAAAGAGGATTATAATTCTGATAAAACTTTTAATGAATATTCGACACTATTATAGATGCGTATGATTATTTTGAAAATTAAACAATTTCTACTGCAATTTATAATAACATATAATACGGCTTATGATTGTAGAACGACATTTGAAAATTTCCCTCATGTGTTTCTTTTGAACGAAAATTCGAAATTTATTTTTTAAGGAGAAATAAAGTCTGCCCGGTAAGCGGAACACTGTTGGTTCGATTTCCATCCCTGAACACTTTTATTTTTCCGTTTATCATTACTCTTCACAATTCATCCTTTCATACTTCATCCCTAAGGTTGGAAATGGTCGTTGTTTCTCCTTGAAATAAATTGCGATTTTTCGTTCAAAAGAAACACATGCGGGAAATTTTAAAATTAA
Organism: Cordylochernes scorpioides; assembly: GCA_030710605.1. Taxonomy (NCBI): domain Eukaryota; kingdom Metazoa; phylum Arthropoda; class Arachnida; order Pseudoscorpiones; family Chernetidae; genus Cordylochernes; species Cordylochernes scorpioides. The sequence continues at coordinate 151,078,922 of CP092864.1, forward strand.
ATTTAATTGCCATCTATCGTTAAAATTTCACACAAATAAATTTACTGGCAATGCGTTTCTTTTAAATATAATCAAATATTATCTCTACAGACCTTACTGCAATGATATAAGTTATTGAATGAGCCAAGCTCTCTCATTTAATAACTCATATCATTGCAGTAAGGTCTGTAGAGATAATATTTGATGATATTTAAAAGAAACGCATTGCCAGTAAATTTATTTGAGTAAAATATTTTAAAATGTCGTTCTACAATTTCTACTGCCCTTACTGCAATGGAGATATTAAAGGTAGGGCCTGGTTTATCAGTAGTGAACCCTCCTAGCATTTTTGCCAGTTTAATCTACCGCTGTTAATTTTTAAAAGTATCATACGCGTCTATAATAGTTTAGAATATTCTTAACAGATGGCGCCCTGATGCATCATAATATTGCCACGTGGAAAATTAGGGAAGACAAAAACTTCAGGAGGAGACAACAATTTATTTCAGGGAAGGACAAAACTATCAAAGGTAAACAAAAGATAAGCCACGAGGGAAATTTACAGAGTGGCAAGATATAAAACATAAAAATGACCACTCTGTTGAATAAAAAATAATAAAATTAAGAAATACTATGTTACATAAATAAAATTAATAAATACTATGTTACATAGCTTCTTCCCTATGGGAGCTGTGACCCACAGCTAGCAATTATTGTAGATACTGACGTGAATTTGACGTGCTTCTGCCAAGGATTCCATCGAAGTCTTGGAACTTTGTCCCTAGTACCTTTGCGTCCATTTTCTTGCGGCGTGAAGAGCGGCTTTGTCGTCGTATCGTCGTCTATAGGGACATCGTCATCTTGGAAGGAAGTCTTGGCTTTGACACGGCGGTGGAATCCTGGAGCCAGTATCTAAAAATGTGGATTACAGCACCCATGGCTTCAAATTCTTCTCTGCGATCTTCAGTTTGTCTTCCCTAACCTACCCAGCATCTCCACCAAAATGCCACGTGGAAAATTAGGGAAGACAAAAACTTCAGGAGGAAACAAAATTTATTTCAGGGAAGGACAAACTATCAAAGGTAAACAAAAGATAAGCCACGAGGGAAATTTACAGAGTGGCAAGATATAAACATAAAAATGACCACTCTGTTGAATAAAAAATAATAAAATTAAGAAATACTATGTTACATAAATAAAATTAATAAATACTATGTTACAATATTGTAGCGTAGAAATCAAGTCTTTGTATATCTGAAGGTGTGAAAGTAGTTATTGATGACGTCACGGCGACTAGTCGACAATTATTAACAAATCAACCCAACTATCTACAGCTAGGGAATCTTGAACAAGCAGACAAAGAAATATTTTAAAGATTACTTTAAAAATACAGAGTAAAATACACCTATCCCCCGATTTACACGGTAGATACGTTCCTGAGAAAAACGTGTAAATCGAGGGATAGGTGTATATTAAACTGTCAAATCTGAATAGGTGTTCGCCCCCTCATGAATCAGAGCCTTCCAATATTCTTTTCAACATAGGTAGTATAGAGTAGAATATTGCATTTTAGTATAGTGCGATAAAAACAAAAACAAAAAACTTATTTGGAAAACCGTGTAAAACAAGTACCGTGTAAATCGAGGGATAGGTGTATATATTTTTGAAAATAGAGCAATCCATAAATAAATCTTTAATTAAAAAGGCATATTTTGGATCAAAATATCATTTATTTTACCAATATTTCAGTTGGCTGAACGCCAACCTTTATCAAGGTGTTATAACATATTAATGTGTGTCAACAACAAACTCAGCGTCACATAACGTCAACAGAATTTTATTGACTTATATTTTATTGAATTCTATTGACGTTATGTGGCGCTGAGTTTGTTGTTGACACACATTAAAATGTTATAATACCTTGATAAAGGTTGGCGTTCAGCCAACTGAAATATTGGTAAATTAAATGATATTTTGATCCAAAATATGTCTTTTTAATTAAAGAGTAATATATATTATTATAATATGTTGAATATTTTCATTGAATAATATTAAATAATAAATTATTTCTTCGCCACAATATAAAACTTTTAATAAAAACAATTAGAATTTATTGGGTTAATGCTTAAAATAGCTAAGTACCTGTACTTATTTTCTCGTTAGAGCAATTGTCGAATGGCAGAAGCACGAGGAAGAAAGTTCCCGTAGTCACGTTTCGGGCCAGTGACTTCTACTGAGGGCAGGATGAAAGTGTAAGTCAAACATCACCCGGAAACACCCCTCACCCCCCTCCCCCGACTCAATCGATGTCCAAGAAGGGGAAGAAGAACCCTGACCCACCCACTTAGGTCATCTGAGATGGTCCCCATAACAAATATCTAAAGATATTTGTCAACAAAGATGAAACATAAAATATAAACGGTAGTAATGCCTTTCTTTATTCGTAAATATTTTGAAAGTTTTCGGATCTTTATAATATTTCCACAGATAGTTGTGGAATACGTTTATTTTTACAAGAGAAGGAATCACCAGACAACATCTTGAAGAAGGAACAAAAGTTAACGGCGACGACTTTCTTTTATTAATGCTGTAAATTCGGTAAGTTTTCTGACTTTGACGTCCTTCTACAGGCTACTTTCCAAGACACTAGAAGATAATATATATATTATATAATCTAAAAACTCAAATATTTCTATATTTTAAAATATATATATTTTATTTTATTCATTGATATTTTTATTTTGGTTATCATCGTTTTTTAAAAAGACTTTCAGGTTTGTTGTATAGTTTTGTTGTAAATATGCGTAGTTAACATATCTATCCTTTTAAATCACTAATATAGGAGTAACTTTATAAATTCTATATAATGTGAAAATAACTAATGTGTAATCTTTCCTCAAGTAATTCAAATAAAAGCTACTTGACGGTAAATAATTATCTTTTTTTTATCACGACTGCACCTCAACCCTTTATCTTATCGATCCTTTGTCTTATCAACCCTTTATCTAACAACAACAACAAATATTCATAACATATATATACAGGTAAATATTCACATAATTAGAACTTTTGTTAGTGAAATAAATGATTATTATACAAACATCTTTTTTTTTTTTTATGTAAACAAATTAGTTCTGAGAAAAGGATGACTGCCATAGGATGCAGGGGAAGGCAAAAATTATTTATTTGTAAAAATATTTGAAGCTTTCAGAACTTTACAATCCTTTCAAAGGCATCTGTTGAATGCGTTTCTATATTCGTAAAATATTTGCAAGCTTTCGGATCTTTATAATGCTTCCACAGATATTTGTGGAATGTGTTTCTTTATTTGTAAAAAAATTGTAAGCTTTCGGATCTTTATAATCCTTTCACAGACATCTGTGGAATGCGTTTCTTTATTCGTAAAAATTTTGTAAGCTTTCGAAACTTTACAATCCTTTCAGAGGCATCTGTGGAAAGCGTTTCTTTATAGGTAAAAATTTTGTAAGCTTTCGGATCTTTATAATCTTTCCACAGGCATCTAATGAATGCCTATGGAAAGATTATAAAGATCCGTAAGCTTGCAAAATTTTTACGAATAAAGAAACGTATTATTACCGTTTATATTTTCATATTTTATACTTTGATTTGAATCACAATCACAAATCACAAAATTTCAGTTGTAAACCCTCTCTCTAAAAGATTAACAACACATTGCTCAATGAAAAATGATGAAAATATGGAGAGAAATAGAATTTTTAAAGACCTAAAAAACAATGATTACCCAGATAAATTTATTAAAAAACACCTTTACAAACCTTAATTTGTACAATCAAGTAACAGCTCTGATCAATCAAAAAGGTTTTATTGCACCCTCCCTTACAGCTACGGCTCTGAACGAATTGCCAGAGTCTTAAAGAGAAACAATATAATTGCTACATATAAATCTTCTTTCAATTTGAAAAAATTCCTACGCCACCCAGACACCAAACAAATTAGCAAATTAGAAAACAAAAACAATGTAATTTACAAAATACCATGTAATGATTGCCCCACCAAATACATAGGAGAAACAAGCAAGCCTCTAAAAGATCGAATCAATCAACATAAAGCTGGTTTAAGAAACTATAATCCATTATCACTCCTTGTAGACCACGCTTTGAAAAACAACCACACACCGGACTTTGATAAAACAGATATTTTATACCAGGACATAAATGAAAAACATTGCCGATTATTTTTGGAAAGTTGGACCTCCGCAGTAGACAAAGATAGTATTAATAGGAAAATTGAACTACCAGAGATATATTCGCAATTTAGATCGTCATAAAATATTTAAAGTTTAATTTTTCATTCATTTTTCACTTCAAATTCCCGATAACTTAGGTCTATATTTTAATTAATTTTTTAGGGAGAAGTACACATTTAGAAGCACGTAAAAATGTTTTAATACTCAAAACGCATTTTTCCTTTTATATACTTTCTTTTAATATATGCAACATCGTTTAAGTTTATTTCAAATACAATCACACGCTTATTTTATATATATGTATTATATTATTATATTTATATTTCGATAGTTCAATGTCTTCAATGTTTTATTTGTGTGATATCATTTATTTAAAAATATTTTCCCATTTTAACTTATATTTTATTTCGAATTTCACAATTTTACATTTAAATTTAAAAAAAAAATTATTTCAACCAACTTTTCAAGCATTTTTTTTACGCTTTGTGTTTTCAGTAAAAATTTTAGTTTAACATTTCTTTTATATATATTTTGTTATTTTTATTTATTTTTAAAGGAACATCTTTTTACACATAGTACAAATAATTTTAAAATATAAAATAGGCGTTATTGTTAATTTTCAAAATATTTACACCCATATTTTACAAAATTTATTTTGTTCATAATATAAATATATTTATTAAATTTTTCTCCCCATTGAATATAACAAAATATTTTTTAAAACTTAATGCTGTTGACGTTATGTGGCGCTGAGTTTGTTGTTGACACACTTTAAAATGTTATAACACCTTGATAAAGGTTGGCGTTCAGGCAGCTGAAATATTGGTAAAATAAATTTTTTTGATCCAATATATGCCTTTTTAATTAAAGATTTTATACTTTATAGCAATTTTCTCTTTTAAAAGATGAAACATATTAATATCGTTATGATTTCTTTCTATTACACGTTTATCACGGTACAGAATCCGCAATATAAACATAGATGCTACTAGTCTATACCTTTATAATATAATATAATGTGGCTTATGATTGTTGACATTTGACAATTATCCGGCAAATGTTTCTTTTGAACTAAAAATCGAAATTTATTTTAAGGAGAAATAACGATTATTTCTAACCTTAGGGATGAGGTATGTCCAGGGTAGCCTAGTGGACATGGCATCTTCCCGGTAAGCGGAACACTGTGGGTTCGATTCCCATCCCTGGACACTTTATTTTTCGTTCATCATTACTCTTAACAATTCATCCTTCCATACTTCATCCCTAAGGTTAGAAATAATCGTTATTTATTTTTTTAAAATACGATTTTTCGTTCAAAAGAAACATTTGCAGGATATTGTCAAATGTCGTTCTACAGTCCTTATTGAAGTTCTGGATGGGTGTCCAAACCCTTAAGACCGGCATTAGTGATCCCTATCCATTCTTAATAAAACTTTAACTGGAAAAGAAATAGCAAATCGACAAGAAAATATCGTTAAACTTTATAAAAGCAGATTGGAACAAATTTAGTAGCAATCTAGAAACAAATTGCCAGGATATATCACCTAAATTCCATTGGAACGCTTTTATTTAGAAATTAACTCTTTTTAGTATTGTTTTAATTGAATAATTCTCTAATGTCTAGCATATTTTCATTATAAAATATTTCTTAAAACCTTTTTTAATCTGTAAATTGCTTTTCTCGAATACACACAATACTTTACAATTTGATTTAATTCAACTAAATTTGAATATCAATCCTTTGTACATATATCAATTGTGTTGATATATATTTTTTTAAAACGAAAATTGAAATTATACCGCGAATGTTTCTTTTATAAAAATCGAAATTTATTTTCAAAGAGAAATAGCGACATTTCTAACTTTGAGGATGAGGTATGGAAAGGTGAAACATGAAGAGTAATGGCGAACGGAAAAATAATTTTTTTTTATTTTTCCGTTCGCCATTACTCTTCATGTTTCACCTTTCCATACCTCATCCTCAATTTCAATTTTCGTTTTACAATCATCAGCCACGTTATATTATATATATATTTTTAAATATTTTCATCTAACTAACCTGCATACTAATTCTTGTACATATTTAAAATATCAGTAAACAGAAACAGCACAGTTCGATGCTCCTGTATCGAGCGGCAATGCCGTACACATTAAGGCACGCAAGGCAGAAGCTCTTCGCGCTCCTAGTCTTTGCTCTGATGTCATAAAGCCGTTTTGTAAGGGGCTGACTTTAGCTGGCTGTCATACATGTATGCCTTTACATTTTTCTATACAAATATATACAATAATTTTAGGCCGTGAATAGTCATATGATATTAACAATGAGAAAGAGAGAGAAAAAAGAACTGTGTACAAAAGAAAAAAGTGTCTGGCAATGAATGAAGTATTCTAACAATGGCTGATAGGTTTGTAAGAGTCGATATTCCTGAATCTTCAAGAGAAGAAAGAGGTTTCAAACAAAGCTCACGTTATTTAACACCAGGAGTTTATAAACATAAGCACCCTTGGAGCTTCTAAGTCCCTTTATGAGTCGTTCTTTAAGTAGGTGCAGCTTCTGTTCTGCGCTGAGCGGTTCATGAACAGCCTTAGTTGAGGAAGGGATACATTCTGAAGAAGAATGGGTGGAAAGATGCGGTGACAAGCACCAAGGAAGTGGACATCCAAAGTCAAGGTTGCGACAGACAAACCCAATAACCGTGATGTCACCCATAGAGGGTGGATGGGTCAACGAGATGGTGTGGTAACCCACCCGTCCTTTGTTTCCCCAACAATACCCCACCTTCCGAGCGTGAAGGTCCTTCTCCTATATATAGCCGATTGTGACCAAAACAATTTATTTTCCAGCGGGGTCATTTGAATCGGTACTGACTATTACCTTAATGAATACCCACCCGTTCTTTGTTGTCTTCCGTGATTTGTGGCAGAATCTACCAAGAGATACCCACCCAGAGTATAATGGCTTTCTTCTTTCCTCTATCTCAGCAGATTTACATTGTTGCATCAGACCTATGTGATTTGTTCTTCTCAAACTGGACCCATAGATTACCATTAGATTGCTTTCTTATCCGGTTGTTTATGATTATAAACTACTAGTGCTAAATAACGTGAGTTTTGTTCGAAATCTCTTTCTTCTCTTGAAGATTCAGGAATATCGACTCTTACAAAACTACCTGCCATTGTAAAACGACATTTGAAAATCACCCCACATGTGTTTCTTTTGAACTAAAAATCGAAATTTTATTTTAAGGAGAAATAACGATTATTTCTAACTATATGGATGAAGTATGAAAGGATGAATTGTGAAAAGTAATGTTAAACGGTAAAATAAAGTGTCCAGGGATGGGAAACGAATTCAGTGTTCCGTTTACCGGGCAGATGCCATGTCCACTAGGCTAACCTGGACATATTTTTCCGTTCGTAAATATTATGCGAGGGAAAAACATGCGGGATAATTTTCAAATGTCGTTCTACAATCATAAGCCGCATTATATTGTATTATAAATTACCTGGCATTGTTAGAATACATCATTCATTGCCAGACACTTCTTTCTTTTGTACACAGCTCTTTTTTATCGTTTTTTTCTCCCATTGTTAATATCATATGACTATTCTATTCACGGCCTAAAATAATTGTAAATATATATAATAATGAATAAAAAAAGGTTTTATAATATTTTTAAAGAAGAGTTATAGAAAATTTCGATGTTGAATTGAGAGTATAATGTCGAATTGAGAGTATAATGTCAGTATAGCAAGCTATTACTGAACGAATAAGTAGAGTCAAATATAATTTATATCATATTAATTTATATTATATTTATATTAATAATGAATATATATATGCATTGGTCTCTTGTAGAACGAGAGTGGTGTACGCGTTCTCACGTGTTTTAGTGACAAACATCCTCGATAAAGATAAGCGAGTTGCCCCTCGAAATATTGGAATAATAAAGATATTTATAACTCCAATATATGCATATATTCTGAATATATATGTATAGACAAATGTAAAGGCATACATGTATGACAGTGCAAGTGTCCCTAGGGGGACATACCGCTTTAAATTGAAAAAAAAAAAATAGAATGTATGATATATACCTCAGAATGCGTTTTTTCTTTTATTATCCCTAGTACACGTGGTACAGACCATGATAATCATGGTGGGTAGAAGTTGGTGAATGCTTTTACTTTTAAAGTAGACCACATGCCTACACATGTGAAAAGTAGTTATACATAGTTTTAGCAGTTATACAGTTTTACTTTTGCACTTACAAATGTGCCAGAGCCACGGACCTCAAAATTTACAAGGTTGTCCTAAAAGTTCGTAAACATATTATGATTATTTAAATAAAAAGGCATATATTGGATCAAAATATCATTTATTTTACCAATATTTCAGTTGACTGAACGCCAAACTTTATCAAGGTATTATAACATTTCAAAGTGTGTCAACAACAAACTCAGCGCCACATAATGTCAATAGAATTAAGTTTAA
>CP092864.1:151087723-151240351 GCA_030710605.1 Cordylochernes scorpioides
CACGCAATTCTAACCTTAACTACCTGTTTAACCTTGGCTGGAGGCGGTGTTCTGCTTACAAGTAAGTACCAAGGGTTATGTCTTCGCCACCTTCTGAGGACTGTAATAGTTTTGAGTTGAGGCGATCACTCGTTGAATCACAAAGGGAGATTTATTGTATAAAGGAATCCCACACACGGGGCGTAGTTACAAACACACTGATTTTATTAATAGGCTAATCCCTTAATAGAATGTTAAAAAATCAATAAGCTTGAGGGATGAGTATCTTTAGCAAAAGCTTTCGGGCTCAACCGCCCTTCGAGGCGCTACAGTATGTAGCGTAATTTTCCTGTCGAAGGGCGGTTGAGCCCGAAAGCTTGAAATAAATTTATTTGCTAAAGATACTTATCCCTCAAGCTTATTGATTTTTAATACTGATTTTATTTTACAAAGCTATCCAAAATTTACATACTTGGTACGTGGTAAAATTAATTAATTTTACAAACAAAATAACATTATGCAAAACAGCTAGAATTTTAACTATTTTGTAACAACAGGTAGAAATTAAATATCAATCTGAACACTACTCGTTTCACGATTTTTCAGGATGCCTTAATGACCAGTTTTTTTGTCGTTGAGGTACAACTTGCACCACGCTGATGAGGACCAACAGCCCGAAACGTGTCCGTGGTTAGCTTTTCTTGATTAATCAAGAATGGGTATTTGGCTATTTCTGGAATAATTAAAAATCAACATTTGTTGATATTTATTCCGATAGATGGTACAAGACATCAGCAAATTTCATTTGAACGATAAGGAGATGTATTTTTTTTTTTTTCTAAAAATAAATTTTCACCTTAGAGTTACATAACAGATTATATTTGTAGTTTTAATACGTGGAATAATTTATTTTTCGAAGCTTTTTAGCTATGGTGAAACTGAAAAGTCTTTGTATGAACCAGATATACTGTATTCCCTTCTATACAGATGTGACGATTGTTGGCGATATCCGTTGTTTTCCATCATTGGGGAGGCATATTCATTTATTTTTATTTATTTACCATTTGCAAATAAGACACGCTATATCCGATCTGGATAATTGCGCGTAAAACTATTTACAATAATTGTAGTAGAGTAGGTAACAGAATTATCAAAAAGAAAATGAACTGTTGTGTCTCTACACTACACCAGGTCACCGAGATCCACTAGGTCCTGAGATAAAATCTTTATTCGCTCATAACACTAATCTGACTAAATATTTACAATTAAGAAAAAGAGCATTGAATAAACATATACATTAAACAAATAAGCAACAACATAAGCAGATAGAAGAAATAGCAAATTTACAGTAATACAATATAATACACTTAGGCCTGTGATTGTAAAACAACACTTGAAGTTACACCGCATGAGTTTCTTTTCAACGAAAAATCAAAATTTATTTCAAGGTGATATTTTGACTATTTCTAGCCTTTTTGGATGAGGTATGAAAGGTGTGAATTATAAAGAGTAATGATGAACGGAAAAATAATGATGAAAGTTGATGAAGTTATCTGTAATAATTAGTATCGTGGAGAGAGAAAGTTGATCAAGTTGAGCTATTTAAAATGAGTTATATTCTAAAGTAACTTATTAATTATTGAGATGGCTCTTGGGAAGGAAATTATGAATCTCTATTTCTTTTTTCAAACATATATAGGACGAATTTAGTCAACAGAGTTGGGAAGATTCACCACTGATGAATCAAGCCTTCCCAAATCTTTCTCATCTTTAGTTCACTTAAGGAATCTCTTATAGAATTTCTTAAAAGAGCACTAAATAATGCTCGAGTATCAGGCCCCTCGTCTGGGAGGCCTTCAACATCGTCGGCAGACCTCCTGATCTCCAGGCTTGGATCATCGGGACAGGTCTGGAGGAACTGACCATCCTGACATCGATGAAGTCAGGAATCTACCTTCGTCCAGGTTGGACTGGGTGAGGTCATCTCCTGGAGGCTATCACGGTGGGCTGACTGTAAATTTTATTCTGTAAATATTGACTGGGAAGTCTATTAAGATGTGTCAATTGTCACAAAATAATTTCATCATCTACCTACAAATGGCGTTAGGTATTCTGTTAACAAATCATTGATTTGATATAATTGACATCTACTCAATATCAGATATGTTGTTGGGAACATACCGCCCTGTCCTTTATATAAATCTTGTAAACCTGGCGGCCGCTCTGTGTTGTTGTTGTTAGGTTGTGTTGTTGTTGTGTGTTTTATTGTTGTTGTGTGTGTTGTGTGTTTTATTGTTGTTGTTGTGTGTGTTGTGTGTTTTATTGTTTGTTGTTGTGTGTGTTGTGGTTGTTGTTGTGTGTTTCATTGTTGTTGTGTGTTTTATTGTTGTTGTTGTGTGTTTTATTGTTGCTGTTGTGTGTTTTATTGTTGTTGTTGTGTGTGTTGAGCTTGTTGTTGTGTGTTTTATTGTTGTTGTGTGTTTTATTGTTGTTGTTGTGTGTTTTATTGTTGCTGTTGTGTGTTTTACTGTTGTTGTTGTGTGTGTTGTGTGTTTTATTGTTGTTGTTGTGTGTGTTGTGGTTGTTGTTGTGTGTTTTATTGTTGTTGTTGTGTTTGTTGTGGTTGTTGTTGTTGTGTGCTGTTGTTGTTGTGTGTTTTATTGTTGTTGTTGTGTGTGTTGTGGTTGTTGTGTTTTATTGTTGTTGTTGTGTGTGTTGTGGTTGTTGTGTGTTTTATTGTTGTTGTTGTGTGTTTTATTGTTGTTGTTGTGTGTTTTATTGTTGCTGTTGTGTGTTTTATTGTTGTTGTTGTGTGTTTTATTGTTGTTGTTGTGTGTGTTGTTGCTGTTGTGTGTTTTATTGTTGTTGTTGTGTGTTTTATTGTTGTTGTTGTTGTGTGTGTTTATGTATGTTGTTTTTGTTGTGTTGTGTGTTGTTTTTGTTGTATGTTGTGTTGTTGTTATTGTGTGTTGTTGTTGAAGTTTGTGTTGTGTTTTTTTTTTGTTGTGTGTTGTTGTGTGTTGTTGTGTTGTGTGTGTTTTGTTTTGCTTTTGTGTGTTTTGTTTTGTTTCGTGTGTTGTATTGTGCGTCTGTACGTATGCTATTGATCCAATAACTATTTCACCCACAGTTATAGTCCAGGGTAGCCTAGTAGACATGGCATCTGCCCGGTAAGCGGAACACACACAGATATATGTCCAAGATCCCAATATGGTGACAGATCATTCCATTCTGTACTTATCTGCTCGACTAGAAACCTAGTAGAGATCTACCTAGGTTGGTTTTTATCGATATATTTTGCTTTATTATATTCATTTTTATTCATTTATATTACAATACACACACGTTTTATCTTATGTGGATATTTGCATGTAGATTTTCAAACAAACCCTTTTCTATACATAGTCTCAAAATATTGTAACAAAGTATTTATTAATTTTATTATTTTTATTAACAGAGTGGTCATTTTTTTGTTAATATTTTGCTACTTTGTAAATTTCCCTCGTGGCTTATCTTTTGTTTATCATTCATAGTTTGTTCTTGCCTCAAATACCCGAAGTTGGTCTTCCCTAATTTTCCACGGGGCATTTTGGTGGAGATTCTGGGTAAGTTAGGGAAGACAAACTGAAGATCGCCGAGAAGACCTTGAAGCCATGGGTGCTGTGATCTACATTTTCGAAGACTGGCTCCAGGATTCCACCGCCGTGTCAAAGCCAAGACTTCCCTCCAAGATGACGATGTCCCTATAGACCATACGACGACAACGCCTCTCTTCACGCCGCAAAAAAAAAAAAAAAAGGACGCAAAGGTACTAGGGACAAAGTTCCAAGACTTCGATGGAATCCTTGGCAGAAACACGTCAGATCCATGTCAGTATCTACAATAATTGCAAGCTGTGGGTCACAGCTCCCATAGGGAAGAAGCTATGTAACAAAGTATTTATTAATTTTATTATTTTTATTAACAGAGTATTATTTATTATGTTTATATTTTGCTACTTTGTAAATTTCCCTCATTGCTTATCTTTTGTTTATCATTCATAGTTTGTTCTTGCTTCAAATACCCGAAGTTGGTCTTCCCTAATTTTCCACGTGGCAATATATATTCAAATTATTTCTAGTATTAGAGAGAGTGAAAATTATTTAAATTCACAAAATTTTTAGTACAATATTTATGCAAGAAAGAAATTTTATTTACATATTATATCTTATTTATAGTTTCTGATCAATCATACACAAACAATAATATTTAATATATTAGAATAATATAAACACTTAAGCGGAACATTTTGGGTTCGATTCCCATCCCTGGACACTTTTATTTTTCCCGTTCATCATAACTCTTCATAATTCACCATTCCATTTCTCATCCAAAAAGGTTAGAAATAGTCAATATTTCACCTTGATATTAATTTTGATATTTCATTGAAAAGAAACTCATGCGGTGTAACTTCAAGTTGTCGTTTTATAATCGCAGGCCGCAGTGTATTATATACTAAATTATATTATAGGTTTTTAACTTTTAATTAGACAATTTATATTTAGACATTTTTCATTTTTATCTAGACATTTTCAATTTCAATTTAGACATTTTTTTTTTAATTTAGACACATGGACCTTTCTATAAAAAGCCCATGTGTCTAAATTAAAAGGGAAAATGTCTAAATATATTAATTAAAAATATCCAATTAAAAGTTAAAAACCTATATATAAAAATTATCTAATTTATAATTATAATTTCTAGAAAAAAATTCCATGTAAAGTTTACCACCAGATGTCGTGGTTTTCCTATATAAATCTATTGTTGTTGTTTCCCCATTGGCCGGCTCTTTCTGTAAATATGTAAATTAGTAATTTTTTCTTTACGCTTCAAATCAGGTATGTGTCTTTCTTAATTTGTTTCATTAGCTCAATTATATCAAATTGTGATTAAAACTGTTTTATTATTTTTTGACCACGACTGTAATATCAGAAAATACCTATACTGCATAACATTATCAAAAAATATACATTGCATACTATTGCTTAAGTACTTATGCATTCTCAAAATAATCAGCATCAGAAAGTAATAATTCTATATCTCAATATAATTCTAAATTCAACAGAAATTTATTTATAATATAATATATGATAGAAATATTGATTATTAAAATAAAAACTATACAAATTAAAGCTACAATTTTCAATTCATTAGGTCTACATGGTATTGATACAAATCATCCAGCGTGAGTTGTAGTACAGGATTACTGTTCCTGTAGCTCCCCCAGCCTCCTGATGGTGTTCCTAACAGAATGTGTTGGTGATTGGGACATCACCAGAGACAGTCTTGGTGCAGGTGTGGCAGTTCCAGATTCCAACACACTTCCTCTTCTGTGGCGCTCTTGCCGCAAAAGCTGCAGGTGTATTTTTTTTTTTTTGTGCTGGGAAATCTCGATCCTCTTGATCTTAACCTAGTGCCGTACTTTCCAACGACTCCAACCTTCTTGGTGCGCTTGGCCATTTTATCTATGAAAAATGAAGTACAAAAATTTCAACTGTGTTTAGGTCCATACGGTAGTTGAAATAGATTCTACAGAACTTATACAATTTTGTATTTTAAATTATAAATTTATATAAACATTTGGCTTAAACTCACCTATTATAATTATATTTTAAATTATTTTGAAAATATAGCAATCCATATTTAATTCATTAGATAATAAAAAAGACATATATTGTATTTAATAAAAGATTTATTTTCCCAATATTTCGGTTAGCTGAACGCCAAACCTTTATCAAGGCATTACATTTTTGTATACACAAACTCAGCGCCGCATAGTGTTATAATATCACAGTTGAAATCATTTAAAATACAAAGTAGGTGGGGGAAATTTGTGCATGATTTGATTGTAATTTTTATAATTTTTTCATGCAAAAATTTTACCCACCTACTTTTTGTATTTTAAATGATTTCAACTGTGATATTATAACACTATGCGGCGCTGAGTTTGTGTATACAAAAATGTAATGCCTTGATAAAGGTTTGGCGTTCAGCCAACCGAAATATTGGAAAAATAAATCTTTTATTAAATCCAATATATGCCTTTTCTATTATCTAATTTTAAATTTTATTATGATGATTATTATATTATGAAAATATATCTTGATTCCGAAATATTAAAAATAACAACAAAAAAAAAAAATTTGAAAGTAAATTGTAGTGAGACTAGCTTACACGTCTAACCTTGTAGATGACGTAAAGGCTGGTTCTTCGGTCGAGGTGATGGGCGATGTACTGATCATCTTGGCGTCTACTAAGACGTTCATCTAGGAGTTCTTTGTTCAAATACGACAGCGTCATTCGTCCTGTTATCCGAGAGATTTTCTCTATCATCGGCCGGACCTGCAGTCCTGGATCTTTCCAGTTGGTCTCGAGGACCACGCCATTACCATCTCCTCAGCGGAGAACGCTGGCGAAGCGCCTTTTTGTTGATCACGAAATACGTGGTGTCGCTGGAGACCCGCTGGTGATTCTCCACCAAACTCTGCAGCGATGGTAGAGGCCCCATATTCATTGTACTTAGTATCATATAAAATGAAAAGATTTAAAAGCACGAATGTTTCTTTTATACATAATACAAACTTCTACTGCCCTTACTGCGATGAAAAAAAATATATTGGGAGGGCCTGGCTCATCAGTGGTGAACCCTCCCAGCGGTTTCGCCAATTTAATCCACCAGACCGCTTCTCAGAGCTCTAATACTGTATTGGACGATTCTGCTTATATGCATATATAAGCATATTATATTCTGCACTGAAGGATGGAATCTCAGAAATGGTTTTCAAGAAAACTATGGACATAAGCTTATAGGACAGTAGAATTACATTCAAATATTTGCATCGAGCAATGCTCTTCCGCAAACAATAAAGACAAAGCCAGTTAGGCATAAATTAACACAAAGCAATAAGGCGCCATCTTTACATATAAAATGAGAAGATTTAAAAGCACGAATGTTTCTTTTATAATAAAACAAATAGTATACATAATTATTATTTTTTAAATAGTGCAGACTGTGCACTTTGCATGTATTGTTAATTGTCTACAAGTTCTTTAAGCGCAGAACTGAGGAAGATTAAAGAATACGTGTCTGGAGAAGGAATCTTTCAAGATGGGGAAGCCTCTATCTCACTGAAGAAAAGGTAAATACTCCAATATCATCCTTTGTATATACTTTATCATTCTGTTTTTTAAAATTAATCATTAACTGTTGACGTCTTTCAAATATGAATTTGCTTTTTGAAAATAGAGCAATCCATAAATAAATCTTTAATTAAAAAGGCATATACTGGATCAAAATATCATTTATTTTACCAATATTTCAATTGGCTAAACGCCAACCTTTATCAATGTATTATAACATTTTAAAAAATAATAATAATAATATGAAAATTAATGATATTTTGATCCAATATATGCATTTTTATTTAAAGATTTATTTATGGATTGCTTTATTTTCAAAAAAATACACCTATCCCCCGATTTACACGGTATATACGTTCCTGAGAAAACGTGTAAATCGAAAATTAAAAATTTTCGCGAAATTTTTATGCGAAGAAATACAGACACAGTGTGCGTGTGCAGCAAGTCAGCACATAAGGTCGGGATTCCTCGTGAGATGTGTACACAGCGCATGTGTTCAATCACAGTAGCATTTAGTATAGTGCGATAAAAACAAAACAAAACAAAAAACTTATTTGGAAAACCGTGTAAAAGCGAAAACGTGCAAACAAGTACCGTGTAAATCGGGGGATAGGTGTATTAGTTTATATATTACATTTTTTTTTCTAATCTGATTTTGTCCATTCCATATTTACATTGTAATAATGGTCTGTTGATGATACAGAGTAACGATCAACATGGTTTTGTATAATATATTACATGAGGGCCTTTTTACAATGTATACTCATGGACAAAACTTAAGGTACAAGGTTGGCTCAAAATTTCATAAACACTTGCAAAAAAATTGAATTACTAATATTATTCGCCGTTATATATAATGTCTTTGTATTATGTATAAAGTAATTGTATTATGTATTAATATGTATTCGCCGTAATAATATTATTCGCCAAGTAATAAGAAAAAAACGCCCTTGGAACCTTAGTAGAATAATTTTTAACGCCTTGCCAAATGTTTTAATTTTGTTTGCTCCTGACGAGAAAAAAAGATTTTTGTCAAAACGTCGAGGTAATAAAAAAATTTACTGGCCTAAGTATCTTTACTTTCAAGAAAAAGAAAAACAACGTTTTAAGAAAAGCACGAACTTTTGGGACCGCATAGTTGTACCTTTTAGTATGTATATTTTAAAAAGTAGAACGTTCGAATTTACATGTAGGAGAAATCCGCCTCTATATATGCAAAAAAAAAGGAGTAGTTAATGGTCAAAATATGACTACTTCCTTTTGTCCATGAGTATAAATTGTACATTGTGTCAAAATTCGAAACGATTATAGGCGCGCGTATGATTCTTTTCGAAATTAAACAATTTCTACTGTCCTTACTTCAATGGAAAAAATTAATGGGAGGGCCTGTCTCATCAGTGGTGAACCCTCTCAGTTTCGTCAGCTTAATCTACCATGGTAATTAAACCAATAATGAGTTAACCACTGATTAGCCAGGCCCTCCCATTAATTTTTCCTTTGCAGTATGGACAGTAGAAATTGTTTATTTTTAAAAAAAGAATCATACGCGTCTATAATAGTTTCGAATTTTGATAACAGATGGCGCGCTGATGCATCATAATATAATTATACATTGTGTATAAATCAGGCTTGAATATACATTTTTAAGAGTACCCTGATTAAACAAAAGGTAAAGTTGGTAGAAGAACACATAGACAAATGTTTACCAAGGAGGAATAGAAAAGCAAATAACTATTGCGGCATCAAAGAGGTCAGAACCTTCCATTATTTAACGGCCAGAGTTGGTCAATGGTCATAAATTTTTAAATTGTTACTTCATAGAAGCAAGCACATAAGCTGTTATTGGACAAATTCGTCCTGATGCTTCCTTGGCCGCGTTCTAAGATATTCATATCGATAAAACTTAACAGATTGTATTCGAATCACCTTTTATATAAATCAGTGTCGGGCAACCGGTGTGCCGTGGCACACTGGTGTGCCGCGAACATTTTTGTAGGTATTTAGAACTTTTGGTTAAATTTAAAAATAATGTTTAAAAAAATATTTTTATAATTTTTATTCAATTTTAATAATTTTTTTCAAAAATTTTCATATAAAAATGAAATTAAAAAAAAGCAAATTCATTTTATATAAAACTTATTTTGGTATTATAATTACAACAGTTTGCATAATTTTATATTTCATATAACGTATGTACATAATCTTGACGTACATAACTGGCACGTGCCATTATTAAAAAATAAAAATGCAAATAGGTACGTACCTATTTAAAATCATAAGTTAAAAAAAACAATCCGCGAAAACAACTTTATTTAATAAAGTTGAAAACATACTGCGGGAAAATACCTAATTTTTAAAATAATATGTCCAAACTTAACCGTCATTTACAATCTTTGTCACAGCTGTTTATTAATAGAGACTCAAAGCTACAAAGCTTAATAAAAAGAAAACAAAAAAAATTTATAAATTTATTAAAAAAATTTATTCGGAGTTTTCGTCAAAGTATTGCTGTAGTAATTCTTCATTTATTTTGCATGTAGTAAAACACACACACATTCACACAATAAGTTTTGTACACCGTAAAATCTGTTGGTTAAAAAAGGAAAAAAATATTTTTGTTACGAAATTCTCACAGGTGTGCCGCGAAAAAAAGAAATTAAGCTTAGTGCGCCGCAACTCGAAAAAGGTTGCCCGACACTGATATAAATAAATAACTATAATTAATTAAAAAAAACATTTATTGGATCAAAAAATCATTTATTTTACCAATATTTCAGTTGGCTGAACGCCAACCTTTATAAAGGTGTTATAATATTTTAAAGTGTGTCAACAACAAACTCAGCGCCACATAACGTCGACAGCATTAAGTTTTAAAAAAATAACTATATGAAAAAAAAACAATAGAAAGAAGAAAAAAAAAAGATCAGGTGTTGATATTAAAAACAAAGTAGGCATATCCTGACCAAGAGAACATATATTTTTAGAAGGCAGAGCGCCATCTAGTGAAACAGAAATCAACTAAACATTGATTAAGCGTGTTCCCTGATATTTGGCTAACCCTATTTCTTGATAAATCAAGAAAAGACATCCAAGAAGATAACTATATGACAAACAATTCCATTGTTCCATTCAACAGAACTGTTTGCTCGCTGTTATAAGGTTATCCTAAAAGTTCGTAAACATATTATGATTTATATTTTGCAAGTGTTTACGAACTTTTAGGACAACCTTGTAATTCTGAAACTAGGCCCACCTACTGATTGACCACCCTTGATATAGAACATCAGAGATTAAATCATTCTTCTATAAGAATTATGTTATAATTTTACCAAGGTTACCAATATTACCATGGTTTTCCCAAAGGTTCGTGAACTTATTATGGATTATATTTTTCAAGAGAGAGTGTTTACGATCTTTTGAGACAACCTTGTAATTCTGAAACTTGGCCCACCTGCTGATTGACCACCCTTGATATAGAACATCAGAGATTAAATCATCGCAAAACTATACTGTATTGTATTTTTTAATTCTAAAAAATATTTACCTGCAGAAGGGTCGTTTACAAACCCGAACACTTGTAAACTCGTTAAAAGTATAATAAGGAAACATATCCTCAGATATTTATATTTGATTAATCTAATTGATAAAGAGGATTATAATTCTGATAAAACTTTTAATGAATATTCGACACTATTATAGATGCGTATGATTATTTTGAAAATTAAACAATTTCTACTGCAATTTATAATAACATATAATGCGGCTTATGATTGTAGAACGACATTTGAAAATTTCCCTCATGTGTTTCTTTTGAACGAAAATTCGAAATTTATTTTTTAAGGAGAAATAAAGTCTGCCCGGTAAGCGGAACACTGTTGGTTCGATTTCCATCCCTGAACACTTTTATTTTTCCGTTTATCATTACTCTTCACAATTCATCCTTTCATACTTCATCCCTAAGGTTGGAAATGGTCGTTGTTTCTCCTTGAAATAAATTGCGATTTTTCGTTCAAAAGAAACACATGCGGGAAATTTTAAAATTAAATTTAATTGCCATCTATCGTTAAAATTTTACACAAATAAATTTACTGGCAATGCGTTTCTTTTAAATATCATCAAATATTATCTCTACAGACCTTACTGCAATGATATAAGTTATTGAATGAGCCAAGCTCTCTCATTCAATAACTCATATCATTGCAGTAAGGTCTGTAGAGATAATATTTGATGATATTTAAAAGAAACGCATTGCCAGTAAATTTATTTGAGTAAAATATTTTAAAATGTCGTTCTACAATTTCTACTGCCCTTACTGCAATGAAGATATTAAAGGTAGGGCCTGGTTTATCAGTAGTGAACCCTCCTAGCATTTTTGCCAGTTTAATCTACCGCTGTTAATTTTTAAAAGTATCATACGCGTCTATAATAGTTTAGAATATTCTTAACAGATGGCGCCCTGATGCATCATAATATTGCCACGTGGAAAATTAGGGAAGACAAAAACTTCAGGAGGAGACAACAATTTATTTCAGGGAAGGACAAAACTATCAAAGGTAAACAAAAGATAAGCCACGAGGGAAATTTACAGAGTGTGGCAAGATATAAAACATAAAAATGACCACTCTGTTGAATAAAAAATAATAAAATTAAGAAATACTATGTTACATAAATAAAATTAATAAATACTATGTTACATAGCTTCTTCCCTATGGGAGCTGTGACCCACAGCTAGCAATTATTGTAGATACTGACGTGAATTTGACGTGCTTCTGCCAAGGATTCCATCGAAGTCTTGGAACTTTGTCCCTAGTACCTTTGCGTCCATTTTCTTGCGGCGTGAAGAGCGGCTTTGTCGTCGTATCGTCGTCTATAGGGACATCGTCATCTTGGAAGGAAGTCTTGGCTTTGACACGGCGGTGGAATCCTGGAGCCAGTATCTAAAAATGTGGATTACAGCACCCACGGCTTCAAATTCTTCTCTGCGATCTTCAGTTTGTCTTCCCTAACCTACCCAGCATCTCCACCAAAATGCCACGTGGAAAATTAGGGAAGACAAAAACTTCAGGAGGAAACAAAATTTATTTCAGGGAAGGACAAACTATCAAAGGTAAACAAAAGATAAGCCACGAGGGAAATTTACAGAGTGGCAAGATATAAAACATAAAAATGACCACTCTGTTGAATAAAAAATAATAAAATTAAGAAATACTATGTTACATAAATAAAATTAATAAATACTATGTTACAATATTGTAGCGTAGAAATCAAGTCTTTGTATATCTGAAGGTGTGAAAGTATTTATTGATGACGTCACGGCGACTAGTCGACAATTATTAACAAATCAACCCAACTATCTACAGCTAGGGAATCTTGAACAAGCAGACAAAGAAATATTTTAAAGATTACTTTGAAAATACAGAGTAAAATACACCTATCCCCCGATTTACACGGTAGATACGTTCCTGAGAAAAACGTGTAAATCGAGGGATAGGTGTATATTAAACTGTCAAATCTGAATAGGTGTTCGCCCCCTCATGAATCAGAGCCTTCCAATATTCTTTTCAACATAGGTAGTATAGAGTAGAATATTGCATTTTAGTATAGTGCGATAAAAACAAAAAAAAAAAAACTTATTTGGAAAACCGTGTAAAACAAGTACCGTGTAAATCGAGGGATAGGTGTATATTTTTTTGAAAATAGAGCAATCCATAAATAAATCTTTAATTAAAAAGGCATATTTTGGATCAAAATATCATTTATTTTACCAATATTTCAGTTGGCTGAACGCCAACCTTTATCAAGGTGTTATAACATATTAATGTGTGTCAACAACAAACTCAGCGTCACATAACGTCAACAGAATTTTATTGACTTATATTTTATTGAATTCTATTGACGTTATGTGGCGCTGAGTTTGTTGTTGACACACATTAAAATGTTATAATACCTTGATAAAGGTTGGCGTTCAGCCAACTGAAATATTGGTAAATTAAATGATATTTTGATCTAAAATATGTCTTTTTATTTAAAGAGTAATATATATTATTATAATATGTTGAATATTTTCATTGAATAATATTAAATAATAAATAATTTCTTCGCCAAAATATAAAACTTTTAATAAAAACAATTAGAATTTATTGGGTTAATGCTTAAAATAGCTAAGTACCTGTACTTATTTTCTCGTTAGAGCAATTGTCCAATGGCAGAGGCACGAGGAAGAAAGTTCCCGTAGTCACGTTTCGGGCCAGTGACTTCTACTGAGGGCAGGATAAAAGTGTAAGTCAAACATCACCCGGAAACACCCTTCACCCCCCCCCCCCCCCCTCCCCCAACTCAATCGATGTCCAAGAAGGGGAAGAAGAAACCTCACCCACCCACTTAGGTCATCTGAGATGGTCCCCGCGTAACAAATATCTAAAGATATTTGCCAACAAAGATGAAACATAAAATATAAACGGTAGTAATGCCTTTCTTTATTCGTAAATATTTTGAAAGATTTCGGATCTTTATAATCTTTCCACAGATAGTTGTGGAATACGTTTCTTTTTACAAGAGAAAGAATCGCCAGACATCATCTTGAAAAAGGAAGAAAAGTTAAAGGCGACGACTTTCTTTTGTTAATGCTCTAAATTCGGCAAATTTTCCTACTTTGACGTCCTTCAACAGGCAACTTTCCAAGAAACTGAAAGATAATATTTATATACAGGTAAATATTTACATAATTAGAACTTTTCTTAGTGAAATAAATGATTATCATACAAAAATCTTTTCTTTTTTTTTTTTTTTATCTATGTAAACAAATTTGTTCTGAGAAAAGGATGACTGTCATAGGATGCAGGGAAAGGCAAAAATTCTTTATTTGTAATTTTTTTTTCAAAATTTCGGATCTTTACAATCCTTCCACAGATATCTGTGGAATGCGTTTTTTATTCGTAAATATTTTGCAAGCTTTCAGAACTTTACAATCCTTCCACAGATATCCGTGGAATGTGTTTCTTTATTCGTAAATATTTTGCAAGCTTTCAGAACTTCACAATCCTTTCACAGATATTTGTGGAATGCGTTTCTTTATTTGTAAAAATTTTGTAAGCTTTCAAAACTTTTCAATCCTTCCACAGATATTTGTGGAATGCGTTTCTTTATTTGTAAAAATTCTGCAAGCTTTCGGATCTTTACAATCCTTTCACAGGCATCTAATGAATGCCTATGGAAGGTTTGTAAAGATCCGAAAGCTTGCAAAATTTTTATGAATAAAAAAAAACGCATTATTACCATTTGTATTTTCATACTTTTTACTTTATATCAATTTTCTCTTTTAAAAGATGAAACATATTAATAATCGTTATGATTTATTTTTATTACACGTTTATCATGGTACAGAATCCGCAATATAAACATAGCTGCCACTAGTCTATACCTTTATAATATAATATAATGTGGCTTATGATTGTTGACATTTGACAAATATCCGGCAAATGTTTCTTTTGAACGAAAAATCAAAATTTATTTTAAGGAGAAATAACGATTATTTCTAACCTTAGGGATGAAGTATGTCCAGGGTAGCCTAGTGGACATGGCATCTTCCCGGTAAGCGGAACACTGTGGGTTCGATTCCCATCCCTGGCCACTTTATTTTCGTTCACCATTACTCTTAACAATTCATCTTTCCATACTTCTTCCCTAAGGTTAGAAATATTCGTTATTTATTTTTAAAATACGATTTTTCGTTCAAAAGAAACATTTGCGGGATAATTGTCAAATGTCGTTCTACAGTCCTTATTGAAGTTCTGGATGGGTGTCCAAACCCTTAAGACCGGCATTAGTGATCCCTATCCATTCTTAATAAAACTTTAACTGGAAAAGAAATAGCAAATCGACAAGAAAATATCGTTAAACTTTAGAAAAGCGGATTGGAACAAATTTAGTAGCAATCTAGAAACAAATTGCCAGGATATATCACCTAAATTCCATTGGAACGCTTTTATTTAGAAATTAACTCTTTTTAGTATTGTTTTAATTGAATAATTCTCTAATATCTAGCATATTTTCATTCTAAAATATTCCTTAAAACTTTTTTTAAATCTGTAAATTGCTTTTCTCGAATACACACAATACTTTACAATTTGATTTCATTTAACTAAATTTGAATATCAATCCTTTGTACATATATCAATTGTGTTGATATATATTTTTAAAATATTTTCTCATCTAACTAACCTGCATACTAATTCTTGTACATATTTAAAATATCAGTAAACAGAAACAGCACAGTTCGATGCTCCTGTATCGAGTGGCAATGCCGTACACATTAAGGCAAGCAAGGCAGAAGCTCTTCGCGCTCCTAGTCTTTGCTCTGATGTTAGAGAGCCGTTTGTAAGGGGCTGACTTTAGCTGGCTGTCATACATGTATGTCTTTACATTTGTCTATACATATATATACAATAATTTTAGGCCGTGAATAGTCATATGATGTTAACAATGAGAAAGAGAGAAAAAAGAACTGTGTACAAAAGAAAGAAGTGTCTGGCAATGAATGAGGTATCCTAACAATGGCATGTAGGTTTGTAAGAGTCAATATTCCTGAATATTCAAGAGAAGAAAGAGGTTTCAAACAAAGAGCTCACGTTATTTAACACCATTAGTCTATAACCATAAGCACTCTTGGAGCTTCCAAGTCCCTTTATGAGTTGTTCGTTAAGTAGGTGCAGCTTCTCTTCTGCGCTGAGCGGTCCATGAACAGTCTTAGTTGAGGAAGGGACACATTCTGAAGAAGAATGGGTGGAAAGATGCGGTGACAAGCACCAAGGAAGTGGGCATCCAAAGTCAAGGTTGCGACAGACAAACCCAATAACCGTGATGTCACCCATAGAGGGTGGATGGGTCAACGAGATGGTGTGGTAACCCACCCGTCCTTTGTTTCCCCAACAATACCCCACCTTCCGAGCGTGAAGGTCCTTCTCCTATATATAGCCGATTGTGACCAAAACAATTTATTTTCCAGCGGGGTCATTTGAATCGGTACTGACTATTACCTTAATGAATACCCACCCGTTCTTTGTTGTCTTCCGTGATTTGTGGCAGAATCTACCAAGAGATACCCACCCAGAGTATAATGGTATTCTTCTTTCCTTTATCTCAGCAGATTTCCATTGTTGCATCAGACCTATGTGATTTGTTCTTCTCAAACTGGACCAATAGATTACCATTAGATTGCTTTCTTATCCGGGTAATTATGGTTATAAACTATTGGTGTTAAATAACTTGAGCTTTTGTTCGAAATCTCTTTCTTTCTCTTGAAGATTCAGGAATATCGACTCTTACAAACCTTACTGCCATTGTAGAACGACATTTGAAAATTATCCCGCATGTGTTTCTTTTGAACTAAAAATCGAATTTATTTTAAGGGGAGAAATAACGATTATTTCTAACCTTAGGGGTGAAGTATAAAAGGATGAATTGTGAAGAGTAATGATAAACGGGAAAAAGTGTCCAGGGATGGGAAACGAATTTATAGTGTTCCGCTTACCGGGCAGATGCCATGTCCACTAGGCTAACCTGGACATATTTTTCGGTTCGTAAATATTATATATGCGGGAATACACATGCGGAATAATTTTCAAATGTCGTTCTACAATCATAAGCCGCATTATATTGTATTATAAATTACCTGCCATTGTTAGAATACATCATTCATTGCCAGACACTTCTTTCTTTTGTACACAGTTCTTTTTTCTCTCTCTTTCTCATTGTTAATATCATATGACTATTCTATTCACGGCCTAAAATAATTGTAAATATATATAATAATGAATATAAAAAAGGTTTTATAATATTTTTAAGAGTTATAGAAAATTTCGATGTTGAATTGAGAGTATAATGTCGAATTGAGAGTATAATGTCAGTATAGCAAGCTATTACTTAACGAATAAGTAGAGTTGAATATAATTTATATGATATTAATTTATATTATATTTATATTAATAATGAATATATATATTCATTGGTCTTGTAGAACGAGAGTGGTGTACGCGTTCTCACATGTTTTAGTAAAAAAACACAAACATCCTCGATAGAGAGAGACGAGTTGCCCTTCGAAATATCGGGTTAATAAACATATTTATAAATCCAATATATGCATATATTCTGAATATATATGTATAGACAAATGTAAAGGCATACATGTATGACAGTGTAAGTGTCCCTAGGGGGACATACCGCTTTAAATTGAAATTTAAAACATATATATAGAAGGTATGATATATACTTCAGAACGCGTTTTTTCTTTTATTATCCCTAGTACGAGTACTCGTGGTACAGACCATGATAATCATGGTGGGTAGAAGTTGGTGAAAGCTTTTACTTTTAAAGTAGACCACATGCCTACACATGTGAAAAGTATTTATACATAGTTTTAGCAGTTATACAGTTTTACTTTTGCACTTACAAATGTGCCAGAGCCACGGACCTCAAAATTTACAAGGTTGTCCTAAAAGTTCGTAAACATATTATGATTATTTAAATAAAAAGGCATATATTGGATCAAAATATCATTTATTTTACCAATATTTTAGTTGGCTGAACGCCAACCTTTATCAAGGTATTATAACATTTCAAAGTGTGTCAACAACAAACTCAGCGCCACATAACGTCAATAGAATTAAGTTTAAAAATATTTTTGCTTATATTCATTGGGGAGGGGAAAAAAAGATACATATATTATGATTATGATTTATATTTTATAAGTGTTTACGAACTTTTAGGACAACCTTTTACCTCATATTTTTAGGTATTCATTAAGAGAATACTATAAAGTTAAAAACACACAAAAAACTATCTTCATTTTTAAAAGCTTTTATTTAAACGCATTGAAAAGTTTTAAAAAAATTGTATCTTCTGTTATTGAGCAATTAGATGTATCTGATTGAAAATAAAAGTGGCAGGGGACCATCATATTTAGAGAAGAGGTAAAAATATAGCAAACACTTATAAAAATCAGTTGCTATAATACATATTAAATCACATTAGGTTCGAAATTCATTATGATTGTCCCCCGCCTCTTTTCACTCAGATACATCTAATTGCTCAATGACAGAAGATAAAATATTTTATATTTTTACTTTTTAGTGGGTTTAAATCAAAGCTTTTTTTTAAATGTATTTTTATTTATTAATTTTAAAAAATCTTTTGCGGTACGTCGAGTGGAAAATCTCCTTTAAATATATTCCGTATAGCAAATAAATATCATTTCTGTTGTAAGTTATTTTGGAAATATATTTATAGTAAGCTATAGAAATGTATAGTAAGCTATTGTCTTAGATTTGTTTGCTGATATTTTTGTAAGCAATACGTAGGGTGAAGTGTTGGTACATTTAATTTGTTGATATAGGGCCTTCCTATCTGCATTAAGGGCTGTATAATTAAGCAGGTAATTTTTGCAGATATACAAATTTATACAAATATGGCGCAAGCCATCAGCAACTTTCAGTTGCACGATAAGGAGATGCCTTTTTCTTAATTTATGCACCTTATCCCAGTACAATATCACATTTGTGCTATTTCTTCACATTGTGTAGCGTTCTCACGCAATTCTGGCCTTAACTACCTGTTTCAGGATTATTCAGGATGTCTTAATGACCAATTTTTTGGTCGTTGAGGTACAGCTTGCACCACGCTGATGAGGGCCAACAGCCCGAAACGCGTCCGTATTTAGCTTTTCTTGATTAATCAAGAATGGGTATTTGGCCAATTCTGGAATAATTAAAAATCAACGAGAATAGTTGATATTTATTCCGATAGATGGCGCAAGCCATCAGCAACTTTCAGTTGCACGATAAGGAGATGCCTTTTTCTTAACAAATAAATACGTATACGTACAAGTATATACGTGTATTTCATAAAGATAGACAACATTTGTGTATCGGGGGAAATATCTAAACATACGACTAAAGCTCTTTTATATAAACTCAGACGACTGTTCTCTACACTACTGTACTTTCACACAATCTACTCTTTTACACAATTTACCATTTTACAGCCAAGCACTGAAAACACCTAGTGAATGGGCAGTTTTTATCCACAATCGACCCATTCAAACATAAGTTTACTGTCAGCAGGCACTTTTAACACCTTGTTCTTTAACAGTCGACTACTGTTGATTCTCCTAACAATTTATTTTAAACTATGCTCTCTGTTGGAAGGCTTTTGTATAAATAATTCGGTTATCAAAGAAGTTAGTGTCAGATTGCCTTTATGTGACCATTATATAATTACAGTAACAGATAAAACTTTATCATACAACTGTAGAAAAAGCCATTATACCTACAAATATTGTGTAGATCATTGTTATGTCTACCTACTGTACGTATGTGATGTACATACACACAGAATCTGTCTTTTATTTGCCACATCGGCTGTGACTTAAGAGGTGATAAAGGAAGAAAGTAACTTCCCGCATGTTAAACACGGCGCAGGAAGACAAACACAATTGAGGCCAACGGAATGTTCAAATTACCGGGCATGTAGGAATCCGAGGCAAATTAAGAGTACTTAGATGGTTCGTTGCGTCAGGAGCGCGCTTTTACTTTCCCTCAAAGAGATTTAGGTCGCTGAGGGGATTCTTATAGTACGTGGTGATCTTGTTGTCTTCTATGGTGGATCCTACATGACTTAAGATTCACCCATAGAGATTAGAATCATATGGAAACGTTTCTATGGGCGTCTTTGAATAGCTGTCTCAACGCTTCCTGCAGAAATACAAGCTTCACTGACCTTGAAGTCATTAGAAACTGCGTGAAAGTTTGTGTCGTATATTTATATTTTAAATATATAATATTGTATGAAAAAACAATAGAAAAAAATAAAAGATAAGTGGGTCAGGTGTTGATATTAAAAATAAAGAAGGCATCTCCTGACCACGAGCACATGTGCTTTTAAGATGGCAGAGCGTGGATGGCTTTTCTTGATTTATCAAGAAATTGGGTTGGCCAAATATCACGGAGCAAGCTAAATAAACGTTTAGTTTATTTTTGTTCCACTAGATGGCGCTCTGCCATCTAAAAAGCACATGTGCTCGTGGTCAGGAGATGCCTTCTTTATATTTATAATATTGTATATAATATATTAATATAAAAATAATAATATTAAACCCACAGATTCTGCGATATATTGTATATATCATAACATATAATTTATCATCATATAATTCGATTGTTAACTTGTAATTCTTAAGCTTACATCTAATACGGTGTAATATAATAAAAGACATTTAAATAAATAAAGCCTAAAATATATTTCTACTTTTAAATCAACCTAAATACACCACAGTTTGCTTCTAAGTCTTCATTAACGACCGCAATAGACCGACAATTCACTTTCTTCCATAGAAGATTGAAGTCATTTGACTCTCTCAACAATGTCCTGAAATATATTAATGAATTGTGTGTTGTTTTTAATAATTATCAAGATTAAATCTGTAGAAATTTCGAACTAATACTTGTATTAATAGATATACAAGGTTCTCCTGAATCATAAAATGTTTACGAACTTTTAGGACAATCTTATAACTTACCGTCTGGTAAAAAAATACTGAAGGATTATTGTTAATTATTTTTGAATACACCTATCCCCCGATTTACACGGTACTTTTTTTACACGTTTTCGCTTTTACACGGTTTTCCAAATACGTAATGTATATTCTCAAATTGATGATTGTATTGACTCTCCATTGAATTTGAGGTTGCACGGAACAGCAATTATTCTGGGATCAGACTTCTTAGTCACTTTCACTGAGTAAGTTGAAGAATCGTTCGCCTTGAAGATATTTGGTGCCATTGAATTATAGGGTACTTCCATTGTTAAGGAATGGCACAATGGAAAACCTTGATTAACACAATAAACAATTTATTTCCAAAATATCTTAATTATTTTAAATCTTCCTTCGAAATGAGTGATTTTTTAACGAGAAAAAGTATATTTATTTTATAAGGTTGTCCCAAAAGTTCGTAAACATATTATGATTATAATTTGCAAGTTTTTACAAGGTTTTAGGACAACCTTGGTAATATTGGTAACCTTGGTAAAATTATAACAGAATTCTTATAGAAGAATGATTTAATCTCTGATGTTCTATATCAAGGGTGGTCAATCAGCAGGTGGGCCAAGTTTCAGAATTACAGGATTGTCCCAAAAGTTCATAAACACTTGTAAAATATAAATCATAATATGTTTACGAACTTTTGGGACAACCTTATATTTTAACCATAATGGTTCCACATTGGGGGTTACACATTTAACGTGGGTGAAGAGAAGCCAGAGCTATTATAGCTATAGAACAAAACACTATAAAGGAATGACAATACATCCAGATGGCACAAGAACCTACTGTACATGCAACAATTGTCCTGGTGTGGAACTGACACCTACCCACATATTCTCATGTCCAGCAATGGCTGCAGCCTTGCAGAAAATTGACATGGACCCAGAGCAGCAGCTTTACATACCCATGATAGAGGACATTGCTGTGATAGAGATGCATAGAGACATCTGAGGCTCTTCATTGGACACGACAACAACAATACAGAGAACATTGATAGAGATAGAGAACATTGCAAATTCTGTAATATAGATGCATAGGGACATCTGAGATTCTTCATTGAACATGACAACAACAACAATACAGTATACACACCCAAAATAGAGAACATTGCGAAAGCTATGATAGAGATGCATGGGGACATCTGAGGCTCTTCATTGGACACGACAACAACAACAATACAGTATACACACCTAAAATAGAGAACGTTGCGAATGCTGTGATAAAGATGCATGGGGACATCTGAGCCTCTTCATTGGATACAACAACAATACCAAAAAAGGAAATAATATTTTGACAAAAGGTAAGACGTTACCCAATAAAGATAACTTTTCATTTTCTATCCCAGCGACCATTCGATACAACCTGCCTTAAATAACATCGGCGTTGTTAAGGATGGGGAGTGTGTCGTCTGGGTTGCTAAACACTTTGCGTAACGACATAGTCGTCTGCCCACCCACCACCGTTAATCTCTCGCAGACGACGAAGAAGAATAAACATCAGACGATGATGAAAATAATCCAATTTCAAAATACTTGAGTGATTTTTTTCTATTATTATTACAACGTTGTCCTAAAAATACGTAAACACTTTTTAAAAATTGAAATACCGGTTTTATTCGCCGTTATGTATAATGTCTTTGTATTATGTATAAAGTAATTATATTATATATTGCATATTATGTGTTTATAAAGGGCACATCTTGGATTCAATAAATAATATTTTATTTCCGATATTTCAATGGGCTAAACGGCCATCTTTTTCAAGGATCTCATCCCCTCTCGCGGCAAGCCGCGCATTACACTTGAGACACGGGCGTCTCACAATCTCTTCGGGCGAAAATCATCCAAATGAAAATGTAATGTATGCAAAAAAATATCGTACAATACTAATTAAAATAAATGAATAAATAGAGTGAAAAGTAAATATCTATATATACAAAATAAATATTCGGCTATTGCATTATGAATGAAGACATTTCACTGAAGTTCATATATACATAGAGGTTCCTATTCTAGGAGCATCTAAATTGTGTGTACATGTCCGGTATATCGATCTTTCGGTTTATGCTATTTCTGTCTTCCAAAGAACTCCAACTCTCCAAGAATAGCCTGCTGTGCTTTTCTTTTATATCTTGGTGTATTATTGATGTTTGTTCAAAGTCTGGAATGTGGCCATTGATGAGAGCATTTATTGAATCCAAGATGTGCCCTTTATGAACAAATATAAAAAATATGGATTGCTCTATTTTCAGATTGCATATTATGTATTCGCCGTAATAATATTATTCACCGTTATGTATAATGTCTTTGTATTACCTATAAAGTAATTGTATTAAAAAGTAATTGTTAGAAATGTCGCTATTTCTCTTTGAAAATAAATTTCGATTTTTATAAAAGAAAAATTCGCGGTATAATTTTAATTTTAGTTTTACAATCATCAGCCGCGTTATATTGTATTTTAAGTATTATTATGTATTCACCGTAATAATATTAATCGCCATGTAATAAAAAAATGATAATCTGCTAACAAAATAATATATATTTTTGCTACAATATATTGGGTAGGGTTAATTAAATAGACATTTAAAATGCGCTTCCCATAGAAATAATGATTCGCCTCCTACAGGTTGATCAAAGCGATATTAAAGTCTAGAGTAGTTTATGGGCAACGTGAGATTTGTAAACGTTGTGCAATGGAGATTTGATCTAACATTTGATAGGTAAGGAATTGATCTACCATTGGATAAACACAATACGTTTCATCGATTTTATCTGTTCAAATCCTTCGTTACCAACATGAAACAACTTCTCTAGCTTTGTTGTTGTTGTGGTGTCCAATAAATAGCCTCAGATATCTCTATGCATATCTATCACAGCAGCTGCAATGTCCTCTATCTTGGGTGTGTAAAGCTACTGGTCTGGGTCCATGTCAATTTTCTGTTGTTGTTGTCGTGTCCAATGAAGAGCCTCAGATATCTCTAGGCATCTCTATCAAAGAAGTCGCAATGTTCTCTATCTTGGGTGTGTAAAGCTGTTTCTCTGAGTCCATGTCAATTTTCTGTTGTTGTTGTCGTGTCCAATGAAGAGCCTCAGATATCTCTAGGCATCTCTATCAAAGAAGTCGCAATGTTCTCTATCCTGGGTGTGTAAAGCTGTTTCTCTGAGTCCATGTCAATTTTCTGTTGTTGTTGTCGTGTCCAATGAAGAGCCTCAGATATCTCTAGGCATCTCTATCAAAGAAGTCGCAATGTTCTCTATCTTGGGTGTGTAAAGCTGTTTCTCTGAGTCCATGTCAATTTTCTGTTGTTGTTGTCGTGTCCAATGAAGAGCCTCAGATATCTCTAGGCATCTCTATCAAAGAAGTCGCAATGTTCTCTATCTTGGGTGTGTAAAGCTGTTTCTCTGGGTCCATGTCAATTTTCTGCAAGGCTGCGGCCATTTCTGGGCATTAGTATATGTGAGTAGTTGTTAGTTTCTCTAGCTTTCGATTTCATAAAACAAAATTGAGGATAAAGAAGTTGTTTCGTGTTAGTGTAACGAGAGATCAGATAAAATGATGGAACGTTGTATAATTGATTAAATAATATGGGATGTAAGAACTGCTGCAACAGGATCACCATCACAAAGCAGAAGATTCATAATTCTATCGTTCTGTTAATGCTGAGTGATGAATACATTTAACTAACACCTACCCACATATTCTCATGTCCAGCAATGGCCGCAGCCTTGCAGAAATTTGACATGGACCCAGAGCAGCAGCTTTACACACCCAAGATAGAGGACATTGCTGCTGCTGTGATAGAGATGTATGGAGATATCTGAGGCTCTTCATTGGACACAACAACAACAATACAGTATACACACCCAAGATAGAGGACATTGCGACTACTGTGATAGAGATACATGGAGACATCTGAGGCTCTTCATTGAACACGACAACAACAACAATACAGTATACACACCCAAGATAGTGGACATTGTGACTGCTGTGATAGAGATGTATGGAGACATCTGAGGCTCTTCATTGAACATGACAACAACAACAATATGAATACATTGGAACTAAGGTGAGGTACAGTATGAGCTTCAACGGCTGTGGTTTCAACATGTGACGTAATCCTTCATTAAAGTTTAATTTTCTAAGATATAAGGGTTTTCCAAAAGTTCGCAAACATATTGTCCAAAATGCCTATACACCTTAAAACGCACACACAACTAAGTAAAAGAAAGAATATTAGGGAATACAAATTAACGAAAGTCAAATATCGCAAATACAAAACTTTTCCAAATGTTCGTAAACACTTGCAAAAAATTGAAATACCAATATTATTCGCCGTTATGTATGATGTCTTTGTATTATGTACAGTAGAACCTCCCTTTAGCAGATGCCTCTCTATAAAGGACAGTTTTTATTTGTAAAATTACCAATATTCACTATGTAACAACTCTCCGGTAAGAGGACACCTATCCCTAAAGGACACATTGACTCTTCAATTAGGTGTCTTTTACAGGGATGTTCTACTGTATTTAGCAACTCTCCGGTAAGAGGACACCTATCCCTAAAGGACACTTTGTCTCTTCAATTAGGTGTCCTTTACAGGGAGGTTCTACTGTAGCAACTCTCTGGTAAGAGGACACCTATCCCTAAAGGACACATTGACTCTGCAATTAGGTGTCTTTTACAGGGAGGTTATACTGTATTTAGTAACTCTCCGGTAAGAGGACATTTCTCCCTAAAGGACACTTTGACTCTTCAATTAGGTGTCTTTTACAGGGATGTTCTACTGTATTTAGCAACTCTCCGGTAAGAGGACACCTATCCCTAAAGGACACATTGACTCTTCAATTAGGTGTCTTTTACAGGGAGGTTCTACTGTATTTAGCAACTCTCCGGTAAGAGGACACCTATCCCTAAAGGACACATTGACTCTGCAATTAGGCGTCTTTTACAGGAAGGTTCTACTGTATTTAGTAACTCTCCGGTAAGAGGACACCTCTCCCTAAAGGGCAGTTAAACTCTGTAATTAGGTGTCCTTTACAGGGAGGTTCTACTATATATAGCAACTCTCTGGTAAGAGGACACCTCTCACTAAAGGACAGTTTAGCTCTGTAATTAGGTGTCTTTTACAGGGAGATAGTTCTACTGTATTTAGAAACTCTCCGGTAAGAGGACACCTCTCCCTAAAGGACAGTTTGGCTCTGTATTTAGGTGTCTTTTACAGGGAGGTTCTACTATATTTAGCAACTCTCCAGTAAGAGGACACCTCTCCCTAAAGGACACATTGACTCTGCAATTAGGTGTCTTTTACAGGGAGGTTCTACTGTATTTAGCAACTTTCCGGTAAGAGGACACCTATCCCTAAAAGACAGTTTGGCTCTGCAATTAGGTGTCTTTTACAGGGAGGTTCTACTGTATTTAGCAACTCTCCGGTAAGAGAACACCTCTCCCTAAAGGATAGTTTAACTCTGTAATTAGGTGTTTTTTACAGGGAGGTTCTACTGTATAAAGTAATTATATTATGTATTACAGTTAAACATGAAAAATTTGAAGCCCAAGGGACCAAAAAAAAAACGAATTATCAAAAAATCGATTTAAAAATGGAAATTCTAGGGATCAAGATAAATATCTATTGAAGACGTTAGAATTATACAAATTCTATTGTATTATGTATTTGCCGTAATAATATTATTGCCAAGTAATAAGAAAAACAAACGTTTTAAGAAAAATACGAATTTTTGGGGCAACCTTATCAATGGCAACAGTTTAAAAAGGAAAGAAATAGAGAAAGAGTCAAAGACTGAGGGTTTGAAGAAGGGGACAAAGGCCCATGGCGACAGTGGGAGGCGACGGTCGCGACCTCTTCAGGACGACATCGTCAGAAACTGGATTGTGCCAGCTGTTAATGAACTCAATAAATCTCGTTTTTTTTTTTTTTTTTTTGGTCCCCTGGCGGCAATTATCTTGTCTGGAATGGGGCCCGAGGCGGTCGGGATTCCTGGGTGTCCGCTGTTGTCATCCTACCTTGTCCCCACTTTCTCTTTCTCTCTGCTCATTCTATTTGAATGATTCTCTATGGACAATTTGACAATTTAAACAATATTATTGATTCTTCTAATCAATTTAACAAAGGTGGAAAAAGATATAATAAAATAGTAACTAAAAGGTAGATAAAATATAGGGGAATATATATATAGTTGTACACATTTCTTCAGCAAGGAAGGCTTCCCCACCTTGAGAGAGTTCTCCTCCAGACAAGGTCTTCTTGAACACTCCTCAGTTCCACACCGAGAATGTACTTTGAGGAAGATTCTCTATGGAGAATTTTACCACGTGGAAAATTAGGAAAGACAAACTTCAGGATGATACAGTAATTTATTTAAGACAAGAACAAACTATGAATGATAAACAAAAGATAAGCAATGAGGGATGGTTTACAGAGTAGCAAAATATAAACATAACAAATAATACTCTGTTAATAAAATAATAAATACTTTTCTATATAGCTCCTTCCCTATGAGAGCTGTGACCCACAGCTATCAATTATTGTAGTTACTGACATGGATCTGACGTGCTTGTGTTCCTGGGATAAGTTTATTTTAAAATGTTTTTATTTATGGATCTTAATCTTTTTTTTCGGGCATGAAAGCCTTCCATAGGAGAAAATATTTTACATGAAATCACCAAAATACCTATAGAGAATTATCGTAAAGATAGAGGCTGTCTGGCTGGCATTCATATTTATATTTAAAAAATAGACACTTCGGCCAGTTGGAGTTTTTTTATTTTCTCAACGTTTCGACAAAAATCTTTTGTCTTCGTCAGGAGAAGTAAATAAACTAATAAGCTAGATATAAATTGTACATAATAGTTAGAAATCTATATAATAATCTTTGTGATTATTATTATTATATTACTTTATTTTTATTATGGGGGTCGGTGGAAGGCTGGTTAAACCGTTTGGTTTTCGACCACTAGGACCCGGGTTCGATTCCCGCATTGGACACTTTTTTTTGTTTAAAAAAAATGCTCCAATGGCCCCCGATTCTTGCAAAAGTCCAACCCCACCAGCGAGTGCAAGTAACCAAACGGGGCTCTGGCATTTGTAAGTGCAAAGTCGAACTGCTTTTCACATGTGTAGACATGTGGTGCGCTTACAGTAAAAAGCAGTCGCTAACTACCCACCATGATTATCATGGCCTGTACCACGTGTACTAGGGATAAGCAAAAAAAAAAAAAAATTTTATCTATTTTTTACTTAATTTATTATCATTTTATTTTTATTTTTTTATTTCCAAGATCATAGTCTTTGACGAGTTTAATATATGTTTTTGACTCGCGCTTTAGATGTTGTACTAAATTCGAAAAATCACGTGAGAACGCCCTTGTAACCTCAGAACAATTTTTAATACTTTGCCAAATGCTCTATTTTTATTTACTTCTCCTGACGAAGACAAAAGATTTTTGTCGAAACGTTGAGAAAATAAAAAACTCTAACTGGCCGAAGTGTCTATTTTTTATATATATATAGAAAGAGGATTATGTTCGATTCATTAATAGACATTTTTATGGTAGTCTATCTTGTGTGCATTGCATTATTCTGATCTTAAACTTTGTTATTAATTAATCTACCAGGCGCGATATTGAAATAGTTGCGCCTATTACAGAAGAAACAAAACAACAAACAAATTAAAACTTAGAATTAGATATTTACAAATTTACATGTATTAATCGACAGAGTTCATAAAATGTATATAGACAAAGTGGCTGATGTGAGAGAGTTAAATCATTTAGATCAGGGAACAATCTCACTTCTGTAAAGTTCGGACAGTCATAGATAAGGTGAAGTTTGTTCAGTTTCTCCGCAGGTACAATTTGGTGTTTCTGATAGACCTCTTTTATGTAAGTATTTCTGGCCGTGTGATGTGACAAATTGAGTGACTATAAAATTTGGATGCAACTGTGTAGGAATTCCGTTTGGAAAAATAGTTCGAACTGTGTAATTAGCATTATGAATGGATTGATACAAATGATTCATAATAATAGATTTTTCTATGCCAAATACTTCGTTATAAATATTTCCCTTAGTAAATTTTGTTTTTCAGTACGTATTTTATTGATTGAGATAGTCTTTTATGAAAGATATGTCTATGTTATTGAAATCTAGAAAAGTCTTAGTGAGCTTCAAGTGAAGAATGGAAATAACCAAAATTTCAACACAAACACCAAGATGGTAATATTACTCCATCTCAAATATGAAGAGATTGTAAAAAACAAGATTTTCAATACAATATTGGCTTGTTATCTAACTAAAAAAAGCGATATACCGAACAAAAGAATGGAAAATTTGCGATAAATAAAAAAATATTTTGCCAATGTTCTGCTTGGAAGCGTACTGTAAGGACCTAGCGTCCTCGAAGGTATAAAAATAGCTGCGATTCCTTGTTAGCGACAATCTGTGTGACAATGGTGACGACATCCTGGAACACTGTCCACCAGGAATCACATTTCTCATTGCCTTTTGTATTTCGATGATCTTGAATTTTTTTTAAATCCCACGCGGCTGACACCGATTGTTTAGAAGTTCCTGAATGGATGACATAAAAAGTTTGTACGTTCTTATAAAGTTGTTCCAAAAGTTCGTAAACATATTATGATTTATATTTTTCAAGTGTTTACGAACTTTTGGGACAACCTTGTAATTCTGAAACTTGGCCCACCTACTGATTGGCCACCCTTGATATAGAACATCAGAGTTTAAATCATTCTTCTATAACAATTCTGTTATAATTTTACCAATATTACCAAGGTTGTCCCAAAAGTTTGTAAACACTTGTAAAATATAAATCATAATATGTTTACGAAATTTTTGAACAACCTTGTGGTAATTCAAATCAAATATATTTATTGTTTGTCTTATATCTAATTATAAGAACTATAGGACACTGTACAGATCATAATTATTTCGATACTGAAGCCAATTTAGCTATACAAAAGCAAAAGAAGATTTACGTTATCGTCAGCAAAGGTAGAATCCTTATGTTTATGGAACTCTTACATACTGTTACACCAAGTTGCAGCTTTGCAGAGTCGTCGACCTTGGTTTCTTCCTTCTTGGTGTTATACACCGAGCAGGTTTCCATACTTAAAGCAAATAAATAAAAGTGTCTTCCTCGTAGGTCGCGATCCGCAGTCTTTGTCTAGGTCCTCTCTCGCTCCAATAACCAATCAATTTATATGTACAATAACAATATTACAAAAGGAATGAAACTATAAAAAGGAATGATG
This sequence comes from Cordylochernes scorpioides, assembly GCA_030710605.1. Lineage (NCBI taxonomy): Eukaryota > Metazoa > Arthropoda > Arachnida > Pseudoscorpiones > Chernetidae > Cordylochernes > Cordylochernes scorpioides. Next base: position 151,117,764 of record CP092864.1, read on the forward strand.
ATAATCTAAATAATCTGTTTTAAATAAATATTAAATATCATAAAATATTCTGAATAAATGTAAGGCGCATTAAAATTGATGCAACAATATTCATCTACAATTATATCAAAGCCTATATGACGATCATCAATTGTCCAGTGTCTACTGGGGCAAACTACCAAAGAGATGTATCCACAACCACATCACACACAGCTGCCAGCAGTAGCAGTACAGATACAGTTTCTGGAACAACCACTGAATATCCACCAGTACAACGGCAAAAAGATCAACTTCCTATGATACCTCTAAGTCACGATCATTCTCTTCTAATTCGATGGGGGATCTCTGAGATTTTGAGATTTAAAAATATTTTATTGACCTCTAAACATTCACTTAATAACCAACATTACTTTTCTTTATTCTCTCCTTCTCCACTCGGAATATAAGATATATATATTGTGGCGAAGAAATATTTTATTATTTAATTTAATTATTCAATGAAATATGTGAAACAGATATTTTATTAGTTAATATTTGTAAAATCATCATTTAGTTACTTAGCTTGCTTGCTCGATATTCTCTAGCTGTAGATAGTTTGGTTGATAATTGTCAACTAGTCGTAGTGACGTCATCAATAAATACTTTCACATCTTCAGATATACAAAGACTTGATTTCTACGTTACAATATTTATTTACATTTCCAATTAATATATACAGAATGGAAATAGCTAAGGAGATTAAACCTAATGAAACTAAATGTGTTTGTCTTTATATGTTTGGATGGATGTTTATTATCGAGTTATAAAAAAAGAGGTAAGAAGGATTGGGTGCGTGAATCAGGTTTGTAAATGGAATCTTTGCAGTAGCAAGGTCACCCACCATTGACATACAAGTGGTGATGCGGGCGAAGCTGAGTTAACCATTGTGTCATCTTGACGCAACTTGGCCGTTGCTTGGTGGACAATTGACAATTAAACGATTTTTTATTGACATCTAGTTAATGGTATAGAGGACACACTATAGTACACTCATAAATCTATAGAGTGCCGAGAAAGCTCAACTTCCAATAATGAAAAGTCGTTCTCCATAAAAAGAAATTCTCTTATTTCCAAAGTTGTATATAAATTCTACAAGACCGCAGTCACCGTTCGAAGGAGATTAATTGAATCGTCGAATGTCGTGGTCCATTTGGACGGGGAAAGTGAAAACTAGAACGCGGCTGATTCCACACTCGTCTTTTCAGTGATTCGCTAACCATGACTTATGCACAAAGGAACGTGTGGCCATTGGACATGCGTCGGACCAGAAGGCTGTTGTTGGGTGCTGCGCTGCCTGGAGTATAGGAGCTCTATTTATTATTTCTTCCTGTGGTGAATCTGTATAAGACCCTGGAGGTTGTTGTTGGGTGCTGCGCTGCCTGGAGTATAGGAGCTCCATCTATTATTTCTTCCTGTGGTGAATCTGTATAATACCACTGGTCTTATTAAAGCTTTGTGTGTGTATTTATTCCCAAAGTCATAAAATACTCCAGATTACTGGCTTTCGCATTAGAAATGATCGCAAGTTGCTTTTTGTTCAAGCCTCGTCTAAAAATATACAAACCTACACGTCAGGTAACAGAAATGGAGAGATTGAGATTGAAACTACTTTATTTCAATGTTCATATAATGTTAAAAACAGAATAAATAAGATTAAATGAGGATACATAACTTCGCCTTTGCCGGTCCCAAGCCCGGATGAAAAAGGAGAAGGGGGGAGCAGTAACAAGCTCACTAAAAAACCTGGGCTCAGCTGGCCCGGCTGATAGTACCCTGTAAGGGCTCCAGGGATACAGGATGAGCAGCGTTTGTACTCCATGTTAGGAGCGGCTGCACATGACGTCTGTTCCTCATGTCAGAGGCGGCCATTTCTTTTGGAGCTAAGTTGGCATGCCACTGAGTAGTGCTCCCAGTCTTAATGACAAAGGCAGACACATTCTACTTAACCCAGTCATGATGGTTGTCAAACAGACACCATCAAGGGTCACAACTTGATGCCCTAATATGATTGAGTGAAGATAAGAAAGAAGAAGTAGAAGATAAGGAAACATATATGAATATATATATGTAAATATAAAATTATTGATGAATATATACATATGCAGTAGAACCTGGATAATTATAACGTCTTTTTTTTTCGAATATTTATCTTGGTCCCAAGAATTTCCTATGAATAGAATTCTCGTTTTTAATTCGATTTTTTTTGGTCCCTTGGGCTTTGAATTTTTCAAGTTAGACTATATATATACAAGGTCTTCATTGGTGGCGCCCACTGCAGGAAAGACTCCGCCACCGATGGACTGCGAGAGTTCACAGAGTGGGCAGGTCTAGGTGATGACTGGTGTTACCCACCTCAAGACCAAGATGGTGCTTGTAGATGGTAGCTTTCTCAACACTTGTTAGTTTCATTGCCTCGGGATGGAGGCTGATACAGAAGAGAGAGAGAGATTGAGATTAAATCCACTTTTATTACATCGTTCATAAAAAATATATAGATATAAATGAAAACTAAAAATAAATAAAAATAATAAATAAATATGAAAAAGATAAGGATGAATGTACATAATGAAATCTATACAGGCTTCATTGGTGGCGCCAACCGCGGGAAAGACTCAGCCACCGATGGACACGTGGAAAATTAGGAAAGTCAAACTTCAGGATTTCTTTTCTTCCGGGCTAATTAGCCTTTTAAAGCAAGGTCTTCTAGCCCCCATCATGGCATCAGAAGGCGACTTCCAGTGGCAAGGGATCCTAAAATCTGGCAGAAGAGGAAACAAACTTCAGGATGACACAGCAATTTATTTAAGGCAAAAACAAACTATGAATGCTAAACAAAAGATAAGCAATGAGGGAAGTTTACAGAGTAGCAAAATATAAACATAAAAAATGATACTCTGTTAATAAAATAATAAATGCTTCACTAAACAATATTGTTAGGGCCCATTAATAATTAATAAGTCCTATAAAGTTTTAACTAATTTCCATTGCACGGACTAGAATTGCTTCAACTCTAGATAGAGAAAGTCATATTCTCATAATCAAAAAGGAAACACATTCACTGCAGGATTTGTGGAGATATGATATCTGATGAAATCTCCCACTATAATCATAAAATGCAAATATTTAGGTGAAGAAAGAAAAAAAAAACTCTTAAAAACACCTTCTGGAGATTTAGCAACCCACTGAAGACTCTGAGAACTATTTCAGAAAAGAAAAATATAGCAATAGAACTCTATAATTTCTGCAGATCAATTGTAAAATAGATTCATACACAAAAGAGGTAGTGAGGAAAGTTTTAGAACAGATGTGTAAATAAATCCCTTTCAAACAAAGGCTCACGTACACATGGGGAAAGGAAGAAAAAAATTACTGTATTATTTTGTTGTTGTATGGCGAATCTATACAGGGAAATGGGCCCTAATAAAAGCCTTTTTGTTGTTGTATGTGGAATCCATACAGGGCAATGGACCTTAATAAAAGCCTTTTTCTTGTTGTATGGGGAATCCATACAGGGCAATGGACCCTAATAAAAGCCTTTTTGTTGTTGTATGGGGAATCCATACAGGGCAATGGGCCCTAATAAAATACTTTTTGTTGTTGTGTGGTGAATCCATACAGGGCAATGGACCCTAATAAAAGCCTTTTTGTTGTTGTATGACGAATCCATACAGGGCAATGGGCCCTAATAAAAGCCTTTTTGTTGTTGTATGGGGAATCCATACAGGGCAATGGGCCCTAATAAAAGCCTTTTTGTTGTTGTATGGGGAATCCATACAGGGCAATGGGCCCTAATAAAAGCCTTTTTGTTGTTGTTTAAACTAATTATCATGGTTTGTTATCGAATAGGGTAAACGTCTCTTTCATTTTCACGAAAAAGATAAAAGTCTTTTGAACGAGATGGTTGAAGTGGGACAATGGTCTGTGATTAGAGGTCCTCACGACATCCGCTGGCCACGCCCAGGGTCTTCCAGCATTGTCACATTGCCAGGATAGAATCCTAATCTGACAGGATGCAAATTGAAACCTCCCCAATGGTAGATAACTCTGCCGGTTCAAAGCCCGGATGAAAAAGGAGGAGGGAAAGCAGTAACAAGCTTGGTAAAAAACCTGGGCTCAGCTGGCCATGCTGATAGTACCCTGTAAGTGCTCCAGGGATACAGGATGAGTCTGTATTCCATGTTAGGAGCGGTTACACATGTCATCTGTTCCTCATGTCAGAGGTGGCCATTTCTTTTAGAGCTAAGTCAGCCTGTCACTGAATAGTGCTCCCAGTCTTAATGACAAAGGTAGATGCATTCTACTTCACCCAGTCATGATGGTTGTTAAACAGACACCATCAAGGGTCGCAACTTGATACCCTAATATGATTGAGTGGAGATAAGAAAGAAGAAGAAGGAAGATAAGGATATGTTCTAACAGAAGGTACTGGATCTTCAGAAATATTCCATCTGTAAATCCATTCGTACATGGCCTGGATGACTGACCATCCTGGTATCTGACATGTATCTATAAGTATCAACATTGAACTGAGAGTCCTTGTCTGGTGGAGGACAAGATGGAACCCTTCCTTCCTGAGAACAGTATATTTTATCACCTAATTTTAACTAATCACATTTATCTTTGTTTAATTTAATTTTGTAACAATTAACTAAGAGGGTCAATAAATATATCAAAAGATACTTTCCCTGGAGGCATGATTAATTTTACTCAACTTTAAATATATATCCTGAAAACGTATTTACTTATAACTGGTAAAGAATTTTACTGATTTTCACGTGTATACGTGTAGACATGTGGTGCACTTACAGTAAAAGCAGTTGCCTACTTCTACCCACCATGATTATTATGGCCTGTACCATGTGTAATAGGGTCCCTTGAATCAATATTGAGTAGAATTAATCATGCCTCCAGGGAAAAGTGTATTTTAATATATTTTCTATTGTTTTTCATGTGTTAAGCGTATTTACGCAAGTTTGGCCTTAAATACCCATTTCTTGGTTTTTCAAGAAGCCTCTGGGACCAAAATTATTTTTGGTCGCAGTGGTACAGCCTACTCCACGCTGACGAGCGCCAACAGCGCGAAACGCGTTCGTGGATGGCTTTTCTTGATTTATCAAGAAATTGGGTTGGCCAAATATCATGGAGCAAGTTAAATAAACGTTAGTTTATTTTTGCTCCACCAGATAGCGCTCTGCTATCTAAAAAGCACATGTGTTTGTGATCAGGATATGCTTTCTTTATTTTTAACTTTAAATATATATCCTAAAAACGTATTTACTTATAACGGAAATAATTTTACAGATTTTCACATGTGTAGACATGTGGTGCACTTACAGAAAAACAGTCACCAATTTCTACCCACAATGATTTTCATGGCCTGGACCACGTGTACTAGGGCTAAGTAAAAAAAATCCGTTTTTTTTTTTACTTATCCCTAGTACACGTGGTCCAGGCCATGAAAATCATTGTGGGTAGAAATTGGTGACTGTTTTTCTGTAAGTGCACCACATGTCTACACATGTGAAAATCTGTAAAATTATTTCCGTTATGAGTAAATACGTTTTTAGGATATATATTTAAAGTTGAGTGAAATAGGCAAGATTAATTGATTAAGTATTTCTGACAAAGAAGATGTAGTAATAAAGACCCCCCTCCAATGGGGAAAATATATTGTGAAATACAAAAATATAGAGTACACGCTATCATATTTATAGATTTTCTCCTCAACCTATAGATTGGTATTTATCCTTTTCCATGGTGCTAATCTGTTGATAGTATCGTAAGGTATTTTCCCGAAATTGTCCATGAATTCCATTCCCGGCCTTCCTCTTCCCGGTTTTCCCCACATTGTCCTTCCAGCTGTTTGCCACTTCGAGTGTTTATAAACATATTTATACTGCCATTTGATATGGTCACTTTCTATGTCTGAATATACAGAAAAGGTCCCAGCGCTACAGTAACAACAATTGGTAGACGAAGAGAAGAATTAATTATAAATCGACAGAAAGGTCACAACTGATAGACAAAGAATCAATGCTAAATAGACAGAGGCCTCAGCGCTAGAGTAACAACAATTGATAGACAAAGAGAAGAATTAAAGATAAATCGACAGAAAGCTCACGACGCTAGAACAACAACAGATGATAGACGAAGAATCAATGCTAAATAGACAGAGAACAACAATGGATAAACGCAGAAAATAATGAATAGTAAATCGACAGAAAGGTCATGACGCCAGAGCAACAACAGCTGATAGACAAAGAATCAATGCTAAATAGACAGAGAACAATTGATAAACGAAGAAAAGAATGAATAGCAAATCGACAGAAAGGTCACGACGCCATAATAACAACAGCTGATAGACAAAGAATCAATGCTAAATAGACAAAAGGTCACGACGCTAGAGTAACAACAGATGATAGACAAAGAATCAATTCCAAATAGACAGAAAGGTCCCAGCTATAGAGCAACAACAGCTGATGTAGGAAATTATGTCCGATTGGCCAAGAAACGGTGCTTGGCGATATCTCTGGAGCATCAGCCTACAAAATAATCCAACCACGGTGGACACGCACCCTGTGTGACTCCATACCTGGCAATATCGCGTCACAATATACTTGTTATCACATGTGTGTAGAAACTGGTCGCTCCATCCGTCTAACAGAACATCAAAGATGCATCAACCATAGAGATACCAGGTCCCCTAATATACCAATATATCCATAATACAGGCCACACATTCAACTTATTCCAAGTTACCGCACATTACATAGGAATAAAAAAAAACAACAACAGCGTCTCTTCCTGGAGACAATAACAACAATCCAACTAAACAGTTTTAACAGAAAAATTGACTTCCCTCTACAATACCTACACATATTTAATAATAACAGTAGCCAATCTGTTTCCTACCCTTGAAATAATTTAACCTCCCAAGTTTCCAAAACCTTTGTCTGAGGGGTTTCAGATTGTTTTTGCATATACCTGCATTTTATGGCAGTCATCCTTTTCTCAAAACTAATTTATTTACATAGATAAAAAGATATTTGTATAATAATCATTCATTTCATTAAGAAAATTTGTAATTATGTAAATATTCACGTGTGTGTGTGTATATATATATATATATTATATAATCACAAAAACTCAAATATTTCTATATTTTAAAAAATATATATTTTATTTTATTCATTGATAATTTTACTTTTGTTAACATCGTTTTTAGAAAGACTTTCAGTTTTGTTGCATAGTTTTGTTGTAAATATGCGTAGTTAACATATCTATCCTTTTAAATCACTAATATAGGATTAACTTTATAAATTCTAAATAATGTGAAAATAACTAATGTGTAATATTTCCTCAAGTAATTGAAAATAAAAGCTTCTTGATGGTAAATAATTATATTTTTCTTATCACGACTTAATCTTCAACCCTTTATCTTATCGATCCTTTATCTTATCGATCTTTTGTCTTATCAACCCTTTATCTAACAACAAATTATTCATAACATATAGATTGTCTTTTAGTTTCTTGTATAGATGCCTGTTGAAGGACGTCATAGTCAGAAAGCTTGCCGTTTATACATCACAAATAAAAGAAACACGTCACCGTAAACTTTGATTCCTTCTTCAATATGATGTCTGGTGATTCTTTCTCTTGTCACTTCATATATTGTGGAAGATAAGCTTTAACAGTTAACTATTAAAAGACTTGTTTTACCAACATCTATTTATTTATTTAACAGTTGGGAGAGACACGCCATATCCACAATTAGGATAATTGCGTGTATATCTTAAATTATATACAATTAACACAATTGAACATTAGGAATCATGAAAATTAAACGTTCGATGTCAAATTTTGCATATAGCAATTAGAAATAGTAGCTTGAAATATGTACAGTCAACACTTTCGCCTTGAAATATACATACTGCAGAATCTACTAAACTTAATGTATTGGTCTTTATTGCAAGCAACTTGTTTGTATTAGTCAGGTAAAGTTGGTTTTCTTCCCTTAGATCAGAAGTTAATGGACAGTTAATCAGAAGGTGTTCAGGGGTTTGTTTTTATTAAGTATTAAAAAAAAGATGCATATATTGAATTTTGTATGCGCAATTACAAATACAATTACAATTATTTTATTTCCAAAGCGCTATATCCCGCAAGGGATACTTGCGCCAAACAAGGAGAAAAGTTTATTTACATAAGTTATTTACATTATTCAACGCATGAAAACATTAGAGATCCAGATTTTGTAGAAAGTTTAGAATGTATTTACAAAATGAATTGAACTTTAAATATGATTTTTTTTATCGGAAATCGTTAAGTTCACAAACAACTTGTTCATTCTTCATTCTATAATCTTGAAATGCTGGGCAATAGATCAGTAGATGTCTTGAGGTTTGTTCCTCAATACCACAAATGTGTGCAATAGATACCCAGAAATTATTTGAAAGAAGAAAAATAAAAATCAGGTAAAAATTTTATTTTAATTTGGTTTTGCAAGCTTTTGAGAAAATATACTTCTCTTCAAAGGGCTGATACTCTATGTACAATCTCTTACTATTCTCTATGCAAAATAATTGAAAAACTTTTCGTTATTGGCATGTGTTCTCGTGGGTTGCATCAGATTGCCCACATATATTTAATCCCAGTATAATATCTATTACTTTAGCTGTAAGCAGTCTAATGCACGCCTACACATACCAATAACAAAAGTTTTTCAATTATTTTGTATAAATAATTATTTAGCGATTGTACATAGAGTATCAGCCCGTTGAAGAGCAGTATATTTGCTTGAAAACTTGTAAATTCAAAATTAAAAGAAACAATTCACCTGATTTTTATTTTTCCTCTTTCAAATATATTAGATTTAAAATTATTTTATTGTTTCAATATTTTGAGGGGCAACTCTCCTCTCTTTATCGAGGATGTTTGTGTTTTTTTTTTTTTACTGAAACATGCTAGCACGCGTACACCACTCTCGTTCTACAAGGTTAATGAATAATACTAAAGAGTATGCTTTAATATTATAAAAGGTTTTCTTACATAGCTATTACCAAATAGTCAAAATGCAAATTAATCTTTTGTTATCACATTTCGAAAATAACAATTCCACAATAATAAAATTATATTTGATAATATATGGGGGTGTTAGATACATTATAAATTAAATCTAAACATCGTTTAAGTGTCTTTATTGTTTGCGGAAGAGCATTGCTCGATGAAAATATTTGAATGTAATTCTTCTGTCCTATAAGCTTATGTCCATAGTTTTCTTGAAAACCATTTCTGAGATTCCATCCTTCAGTGCTGCGTATATAAGCAGAATCGCCAAATACAGTATTAGAGCTCTGAGAAGCGGTCTGGTGGATTAAATTGGCGAAACCGCTGGGAGGGTTCACCACTGATGAGCCAAGCCCTCCCAATATATTTTTTCATCGCAGTAAGGGCAGTAGAAGTTTGTATTATGCATAAAATAAACATTCGTGCTTTTAAATCCTTTCAATTTATATGTATAGATGGCGCGTTATTGCTTTGTGTTAAGTGTATTCGCAGTTTATCACAGCAGAAGACACAGCTCCTTTCTTAACCGACTTTGCATATACTATGTCGATTCAGAAGAATGAATTTATTCACATAAAATCATAGTTTTGGGTAAAATTGAAGACAGCCTGGGATATGTTGGCCTATAAGTTCTGTGAGGATTATCTAGAGTCTGACAAGAACATGACACAGAGAAGATCAGAATTGTACCTATGCAAAGATGAAAGGTAAAATCGTGAAAGAATTCTAACTGACAATAAACCAGTCGAATATTCCAAAAGACTTCATAAATACAAGGTTATCCCAAAAGTTTGTAAACATATTATGATTTATATTTTACAAATGTTTACAAACTTTTGGGACAACCTTGTAATTCTGAAACTTGGCCCACCTACTGATTGACCACCCTTGATATAGAACATCAGAGATTAAATCATTCTTCTATAAGAATTCTGTCATAATTTTACTAAGGTTACCAATATTACCAAGGTTGTCTCAAAAGTTCGTAAACAATTGTAAAATATAAATCGTAATATGTTTACGAACTTTTGGGACAACCTTGGTAATATTGGTAACCTTGGTAAAAATATAATAGAATTCTTATAGAAGAATGATTTAATCTCTGATGTTCTATATCAAGGGTGGCCAATGAGCAGGTGGGCCAAGTTTCAGAATTACAAGGTTGTCCTAAAAGTTGGTAAACACTTGCAAAATATAAATCATAATCATAATATGTCTGCAAACTTTTGGGACAACCTTATAATTCTGAAACTTGACCCACCTACTGATTGACCACCCTTGATATAGAATATCAGAGATTAAATCATTCTTCTATAAGAATTCTGTTATAATCTTACCAAGGTTACATATTATGATTTATATTTTACAAGTGTTTACGAACTTTTGGGACAACTTTGTATTATCCTCTTACATTATTTCATTGATGGATTGTAGGTTGGTAAGATCGAAGTCTTGTAACAGTGTAAGAAAAGTGTCCGAGAAAGGTATCGGCAAAGTTGTCCGTTGGATGGGACGGACTTACCTTAGGCCGGCGTCGATCGGGGGTCATAGCGGCACCATGCCGAGAGAGCGAGTGGCCGTACCTCGCCGCCCTCTACCGGCAGCAGCTCCCGGCGCCACCTCCCGTACACAACACCCCCACCGTCCGGCACACCTTTTAATCAATCAATATCATGCTACCCTCTACTTCTAAATCTTTCAATTCCCAATTTTATTATAACAATCACAAATTTATGATTACATTAGCACGCCATCTATTATCAAAATTCGGAACTATCATAGACGCTTCTTCAAATAAAAGACACTTCGGCCAGTAAATCTTTTTTTATTATCTCGACGTTTCGACAAAAATATTTTGTCCTCGTCAGGAGTGAACAAAAATCAAAACATTTGGCAAAGCGTTAAAAATTATTCTAAAGTTCCAAGGGCGTTCTCACGCGGTATTTCAAATTTTGTACAACATCTAAAGCACGAGTCAAAAACAAATAACTCACAAAAGACTATGATCTTTGAAATAAATTATATAAATATACACCTATCCCCCGATTTACACGGTAGATACGTTCCTGAGAAAAACGTGTAAATCGGGGGATAGGTGTACACAGAAATAAAAATAAAATGCATTGACAGGTTAAAATATGTAGTCAGCACATAAGCTCGGGATTTCTCGTAAGATGTGTACACAGCGCATGTGTTCAATCACAGTAGCATTTAGTATAGTGCGATAAAAACAAAAAAAAAAAACTTATTTGGAAAACCGTGTAAAAGCGAAAACGAGTAAAACAAGTACCGTGTAAATCGGGGGATAGGTGTATATACTGTATAATGAGAAATTATAAACAAAAATAAATATAAAAATCTAATAATATTCACAAAGATTTCACAATAGTATAAATTAATCTATTTCTATTATGTACAATTGATACCTACCATTTTAAAACTACTTTTTAAATTTAAAAAGGAATTGTACTGTTGCGGAATATCTTCAAATGTATTTATAGATCTTTTCCCCATTTCTCGTGATACCCATATCCCTCTAAAAATAATATTTCTTTTAATTTTATATTCCTGTGAAATATCTGTAATTTGAATAACTATGAATGCCGGCCAGGCAGCCTCTATCTTTGCGATATTATAGACGCGTATGATAATTTTAAAAATTAATCAATTTCTACTGTCCTTACTGCAATGGAAAAAAATTAAGAGGAGAGCCTGGCTCATTAGTGGCAAACCCTCCCAGAAGTATGGTAGATTAAACTGGCGAAACCACTGTGAGGATTCACCACTGATGAACCAGGCCTTCCCATTAATTTTTCCATTGCAGTAAGGACAGTAGAAATTGTTTAATATCTAAAAGAATCATACGCGTTTATAATAGTTTTGAATTTTTAATTACAAAGTTGTCCCAAAAGTTGGTAAACATATTATGATTTAGTAAATTAAATTTAATTGCCATCTATCGTTAAAATTTTACACAAATAAATTTACTGGCAATGCGTTTCTTTTTAAATATCATCAAATATTATCTCTACAGACCTTACTGCAATGATATGAGTTATTGAATGAGAGGGCTTGGCTCATCAGTAGTGAACCCTCTAAGCGGTTTCGCCAAATTAATCTCTAGACCGCTCTACTATTGTATTGGATTGGCTTGGTGTATACCCTATATTTTCTATGGAAGGCAGCTTAGGGGTGTTTAGTGAACTATGGACATAAGCTTATAGGTGTGTAGAGGTACATACATATAATTTCAAGATATGATGGTATTTAAAAGAAACGCATTGCAAGTAAATTTATTTGTGTAAAATTTTATTATGATTTATATTGTAACATAGAAAATCAGGAAAGACAAACTTCAGGATGACACAGCAATTTATTTAAGGTACCAATCAACATTTATAAGATACAAGTTAAGCAATGAAGGAAGTTTCAAGAGTAGCAATATAAATAATATAAATATCAATAATCTGTACATAAAATATAATAAATACTTTGCTACATAGCTCCTTCCCTATGGGAACTGTGACCCACAGCTTGCAAATATTGTAGATACTGACATGGGTCTAACGTGCTTCTGCCAAGGATTCCCTTAGTCTTGAAACTTTCTCCTTAGTAGCTTTGAATCTTTTTTCTTGCGGCGTGAAGAGCGGCTTCGGCGTCGTATTGTCTATAGGGACATCGTCATCTTGGAGGGAAGCCTTGGCTTTGACACGGCGGTGGAATCCTGGAGTCAGTCTTGGAAAATGTAGATCACAGCACCTATGGTCTCAAGGTCTTTTCGGCGATCTTCAGTTTGTCTTCCCTAATCTACCCAGCATTTCCACCAAATGTAACGTAGAAAATTAGGAAAGACAAACTTCAGAATGACATATCAAATTTATTAAAGGCTAAAAAAAATAAACATTTTAAAGATACAAGATAAGCAATGAGGGAGAAGTTTCAGGAATGACAAGATATAAATAACGTACATAGAATATAATAAATGCTTTGATACAATATTTTGCAAGTGTTTACGAACTTTTAGGACAACCTTGTAATTCTGAAACTTGGCCCACCTGCTGATTGGGCCATCCTTGATATAGAACATCAGAGATTAAATCATTCTTCTATAAGAATTCTGTTATAATTTTACCAAGGTTACCAATATTACTAAGGTTTTCCTAAAGGTTCGTAAACACCCATAAAATATAAATCTATGCTCAAAACTGGGCAACTCTGTGCTTCACTTCCATCAATAATTGACAATATGACCCAGAATAAGTATATTGCTACGGCGTTTTATGGTTTCCTCAGAAGAAGGCCAAATGACACTCACTCCTCACTTTCTTACTGCTACTCTTTTTGTGTTGTTTTCTTGCTTCCCTCTTTCTCTTTCTTTCTTTTTTTTCTTTTTCTTCTGTCTATATTGTTGTTTCCTTTGTCTCACTGCTTTGTTCTTATGCATACCTCTGGTGAATCTTGTATAGGGTCAGTGACCCTAAATAAAGGCTTTTTGTTGTTGTTGTTGTAAAATATAAATCATATTATGTTAACGAAATTTTGTGACAACCTTAGTAAAATTATAACAGAATTCTTATAGAAGAATGATTTAATCTCTGATGTTCTATATCAAGGGTGGCCAATCAGTAGGTGGGCCAAGTTTCAGAATTACAAGGTTGTCCTAAAAGTTCGTAAACACTTGTAAAATATAAATTATAATAATAGAATAGCCGAACATAATAGGAATATCAACAATAGCGATCCAAGATCTTTAATAGTTCAACACATAAAAGAAACAGGTCATACATTTCACTTATCTCAACCCATAGTGTATTATGACAATATCCATAGTAAATACCAAAGACTTTTAATAGAATCTATGATAAACAAACAGCAAAAAAGCATAAACAGATGTATTGAAATATCAGAAACATACGAAACAATATGGACAAATACTGTTCCATAGATGTCTTAACACAATAGTTCACGAATTTATTGGGTTTAATTTGAAGTCTCGAGATATCATTCAACCAGCACATATCATCCACCATGCAAGTATATTTTCAAAAAGTTGTTTTTCACACATAAATAATGTAATATATTTTTCTCTCAATATATAATAAGTATTTAAAATATGTATATAATAACGTGTATATAAAAATTGTATTTATTATTAAGTTGTTAACGTGATAATCCTGTTGAAGGACTGACAAGTCTGAAAGGTTGGAAATAAAAAGTTGTACAAGAAATTAACCCTGGAAGCTTTATTTATTTTATAATAATAATGTTTTCATGCGTTGAATTATGTAAATAACTTATGAAAATTAACTTTTCTCTTTGTTTGGCGCAAGTATCCTTTGCGCGATATAGCGCTTTGGAAATAAAATAATTGATAATCTATATATATAAAAATGAATGTATGTGTGCGTGTCCTTTATGCCTGACCAAACCACTCATTGGAACGCCATGAAACTTTGGGAAGTTATTCAGTATAGTACTGGGAAGGTTTCTAGCAAAAAAAAAATTTTTGAAATAACTTTTCGCCTAAAAATAATCTAAATCTAAAAATAAAAATATTCTAATTTATCTGTTATGATTCAACAATCTGCCCTAAATATTATCATGATGATACGATGATTTTGTAATGTAGAAAATTAGGAAAGACAAAATTCAGGATGACACGGCAATTTATTTGAGACAAGAATAATGATACAATTCCAAGGCAAGATGCTATTCCTTTAACTTCCAATTACCGAGGGAACCAATTAATATTGATTTTATTCAACTTATCGAGTATTTTTCAAGGGACCGGGAAAAAATTTTCACTTTATCGAGAGATTCGTTAGACAAACCTTTACTCGGGTAAAACCCGGGCGAAGCCGGGTACATCCGCTAGTTGCTAATAATAATCCTAATATGTTTATATGAACTTTTAAGACACACACACACACAACTTTGTAAATTCTACATATACCCCATTGTATAAGAACTGAGATTGTAGTCATCAATGGCAAACCCTCCCCATCCTATTTCGTCAATTTAATCCCATTTCACTCACTTGAACGGCTTAAATATTTATAAATATCTTTTGATGTGTAGATCTTTTGTAATATTTATTGACATGTTCTTTTATAAACATGGTGAAATAAAAAGTTTTTTTGTTAAATTTCTATTACTCAAAATACTTTAACCTTTTATCTTGTAACATTAAAAAAGGAATGTTTATTTTATCGAGTTATATTTAGTTACAAGTACAGTACAACTTGAATTTTTATTTTATTTTAGATGTCTTGAATTTATTTATTTCAATTCAAAACGCTATGTCCTTCTAGAAACACTTGCGCTAAATGTACATACAAATATAACAAAGAAAACATTCAACATGGAAAGATACACAGAAAGTAACTTAGAAATATTCATAAATATTATTTACATATAGAGATATTCTTTGAATTTTATTTACATTTACATCATTAAATTTAAAAATATATACATATATACACACATATACACGCATACACCTATATATTGTTTACAACCATAAGATATGTCCAATATTTCCTTGAGTTCGTTATCTTGATGTACGTATACATGTTGGTTGTCTAGTGGTATACTTACAACAACAACAGCAATTTTTATTCAAACCTCTGTAGCTTACAGAGATTGAGGGAAAAGAAAATTTAGAATCAGATAGGGGGCCTTCACCACCTGCGGAGGGGTGTGCTTAACATTGTCAGCTCGTCCCTGACACCTTCCATCTCCACCCCTACGATAATTTAACGATAATATAATTACACTTATAGACAAAACCTTAAGGAAGTTGTACCTTTTAGCATGTATATCGGGATTCAGACAATAACTCTGAAAGATATTAAAGTGACCTTTATTGAAGACACACGAGATAACCAAGTGTGCATACACTCATGGACAAAACTTAAGGAAGTTTTACCTTTTTCCATGTATATCGGTATTCAGACACTAACTCTAAAAGATATTACAGTGACCTTTATTGAAGAAACACGAGATAACCAAGTGTGTATACACTCATGGACAAAACTTAAGGAAGTTTTACCTTTTGCCATGTATATCGGGATTCATACAATAACTCTGAAAGATATTACAGTGACCTTTATTGAAGACACACGAGATAACCAAGTGTGTATACACTCATGGACAAAACTTAAGGAAGTTTTACCTTTTACCATGTATATCGGTATTCAGACAATAACTCTAAAAGATATTAAAGTGACCTTTATTGAAGACACACGAGATAACCAAGTATAAACAAAATTGCTATCGTCTCCTTAAAAAAAAAAAAAAAAACGACCATTAAAGACTTTCCACTTCTTTTTTTTCATGTTTTTGTTTCCTGTTTTTCAAGTTTTGTTCATGAGTGTATATAAATTCAAAGTAAATTGAGAGTGATGCCTTTAGATGTCTTGGTGTTTTTAGAAATGTATACATGTTGGTTGTCTAGTGATATACTGGAAATGCTGACAAACTTGGCTCTAATTTTCATTGTTTAAAATTCGTTCTAAATATAGAGCGCTATGTCCCCCCTAGGGACACTTGTACTTTAAAGATAAACTAAACATAGAAACAAAAGAAAGATATTTGAAATATGTACAAGAATCAGTATGCAAATTAAATGAAAAGGGAAACAATATCAACATAATTGAAATATAGAACGACGTTTAACTAATTGTATCGCAAATGTTTCTTTTCGCAGAATAAAAATCGTAATTTTAATTGATTTAAAGGAGAAATAGCGACTATTCCTATCCTTAGGGATAAGGTATTTTTTTTTACCTATCCTTTTATTAGTCTAAATTAGACAAGATCTTGGAGGTCGTGCTCATAAAGAAGTTCAAGAACTCTTCTTTGTTCTCTGTACAGGGATCCATTGTCCTTTCCAATACAATTTAGTATATGTTGGGGAGTGGCCTCTTCGGTTTTGCACCTAGTGCACATGGGGAAGCTTTTGGCTCCCTCTTTATAGACTAGAGGGCGCAGATGACTAGATTTCCATCTGGCCAACTGTGTCGATTCCCTTCTGTTTAGTTGGAGGGTCTGTTTTTTTGGGGTTTTCTATTTAGTACCAAGAATGATGGAAACTATCTCTATGGTTCCTTATCAGTTGTAGTTTTAATTTGTTAATATGGTTCCTTGCTGAAAGGTAGGTCTTGGAGTTCACCGCATCAGGATGAAGTATGAAAGGATGAAACATTTACGGTAAAATTTGTTGAACGTCGTTCCATATATTCATAACCGCATTATATTGTATCACAATTGAAATATGTAGAAAGGGTTGATATGCAAATTTAGTTAAATGAAATCAAATTGTAAAGTATTGTGTGTATTCGAGGAAAACAATTTAGATAATTCAAAGTCTTTAATTCGAATATATTATCTTGGTCCCTAGAATTTCCTATAAATAGAAATTATGTTTTTAATTCGTATTTTTGGATAATCCGAATTTTCTTTTTGTATCTTGGGTTTCGAATTATACAATTTCGATTGTATATTATTTATATATTATTACATAATTAGAGAAATTTCTGATAAAGCTTAATTAAAAGTACAGTAGACACTCTCCTATAACGCGAGTTTTTACAACGCGATTTCGTACAACGCGATAAAAAAATTGCGACAAATTTATTTATACAACGCGAATTTTCGTATAACGCGTTATAAAATAAAACAATTTACCCTAACAACATTCGCGTTATAAAGTTTTATTTCGTACAACGCGAATTCCTATAACGCGATTTCATACAACACGGAACACATTAATCGCGTTATAGGAGAGTTTACTGTACTTCAATTCTTTATGCCTAACGTCCATGGCTTAGATATGCAAATTCATTTTTAAAAATACATTTACTGCTTAAACTAAACGTGAAATTGAATCCCCATCTTACATTCGCTTCTCTAAAAAATGAATTTAATTTATTTATATCAACCACAAAACACGATATCCCGGCTAGGAATAATTGCGTCGATTTACATTTTTTAAAACAGAAACAGTTATAAACATATTACAAAAGAAAAAAGTAATCAAAAATAAAAAAGAGAAACAATAATATATATTTACAAAAATAGTTAAATCTATGATAATTCTTTCTAGTATTTACAAATTGATATAGATCTACAACATTGTCTGTTGTCTAGCGATAAAGAAGAGTGGACATTCCAGCAGTAGATGTCTCGAGTCCTGGAATTCGTTACCACAATGTGAGCTATGACAGCTCCAATTATTGATAAAAATTCCTCAAAATTTCCATGCTTCGTTATAAACGTTATAAATTTAATTAACACAAAGCAATAGCGCTCCATCTATACATATAGAACGGAAGGATTTAAAAACACGAATGTTTCTTTTATACATAATACAAACTTCTACTGCCCTTACTGCGATGAAAAATATATTGGGAGGGCTTGGCTCATCAGTGGTGAACCCTCCCAGCTGTTTCGCCAATTTAATCCACCAGACCGCTTCTCAGAGCTCTAATACTGTATTGGACGATTCTGCTTATATACGCAGCACTGTATTTAATTGCTAAACTTGCCATAAAAAAAGAGAGTATCATTTTTATAACATTCTATAATGTTGCGTAATATATAGGCGCGTTTCTTTATCAATACTTAGTTGCATATAATAAATGAAGAATTGTATTATAAAATTAAAAAAGGTTTCTGGAGATGTGTTTCTTTTTATTTTAAAACCATCTCAAGCTTTTAGATATCTCTGCCCTACTACAGGAGAACTTATATAATGAATAAAACGTCGCTTGATGCCACTTTCATTTATGTTCACCCATAGAAGAGAAGAGATACCTGAAAGCTTAAGACTTCTTGAATCAAAAAGGAATAAACATATCTCCAGAAACATTTTGAATTATTTAATTAATATCCAGGAGACGGAGGACTACTTACTATCAAACCTCCCTTTGAAAATTAAACGATTTATAGCCCGTCTAAGGATTCTATGGCTACTTTCCCCCGAGGATATCACGGGATTTTGGAACAGCGACCCTTTAAATTGCTACTTCTGCAATGTTGACATCCAAGACAATTTGGTCCACTATCTATTCCATTGCCCATTTCTACATTAAAAGAGACTGGAAATTCGCGAAATTTCGGGGCTAACTCACTACAATAAACAACATGTATATAAAATCTTCACTACTCTCCTGCTAGATAAAACATTTGTTTATAAATGTTTAAAAATTTTCAAGGCGATTGATAAAATGAGGGAAGAAGTGCTCAACTCCACAGACAACGGCTGATTGCTCCCCCTCCCCTCTAAATTGCTTTTCCTCCTCACTCATGTACATATATAACCTTTCATGGGAATCCCCTTGTAAGACAATAGTGTCTTAATAAAGGTTTTTGTTGTTGTAATTAATATCCAGGAGATTGAAATCAATTGAAAGAAACGTAATAATAAAAAGAAGTCGGTGGAGACAAGGAGGTAATACCCTCGATTCCCGATAGTCAAGAACCGGGATTGAATCCCGTGTTAACATTTTGTTTAATAAGTGAATAACCTTCATGTATTATTCATCGTTGTAAATATCATGAACTAGGGTGTTCTTCATAAAGATAGATGTTGCCTGGCCGGCATTCATATTTATATAAAAAATAGGTTGTTCTTGTTGAGCGGTACCTAATAAAGTGATTTTGGAACCGAAGAAAATTATGAAATTTAATTCATAAAACGTTCAGAAATTGTTTGAGTCGAAAGGCGATCCATCAATTAAAATTATATAAAAGGACGTACCTGGATCTGTAAAGAAAAAAAAACTTTTTTTTTTCTCAAAATATTTCGAGAATTTGCTCCCTCTTTATCAATTTATTGCACAGTGGAATTGTTCAGAAATTGATCATTATTTGAACAAGAGTTTGATAGAATTAGGTGAGTTGACTAGTTGACCAAGATTTCTTTCGTCACAGTTCAATAAAGTCTGTGAGGAGACTTTCATATTGGCCATTGTTTTTTCTGTCGCGTGGCAATTTTATTTCAAAAATAAAATCCCAATTTTTTTTCTAGAGAGAACAATTGGAAAGTAGATCTTCCATAAGAATGATCCCAAATAAAGATGGTTTAATCCTATTTCCCGCAAGATATTATCTTCTCCAGTAATACCTCTCATGTCTTTTCAGGAATTGATCTTTTCTTTCGAATGATGATATCTTAGCCTGAAAGTTTGGTGTATCATATAGAGACAGAACTTCATTTTCTTTCTGAGAAAAAGATAGAAGAAAACTTATCATTCGCATAAGTAGTCTTTAATTTGAATTTTAAAAGAAACATTTATATCATCTAAAAGTTGTTTAAAACGTGGTAAATGCGGTTTTAGACTTATATTTGCACCCACAGACAACATGTGTTTAGTCATAAGAGATTCTGTAACAACTAATGATAGAGCTGGCACTCGTAACATCCATGTAGACTGCATGTGTCAAATACAAGGTCAAGAAACAAGGTACTGTAACAGCAGAAAAAAAGTTGGCAGCTTGTAACATCCACACAGACAGCGTGTGTCAAATACAAGGCTCCGTAACAACTGATGATGGAGTTGGCAGCTTGTAACATCCACACATACAGTGTGTGTCAAATACAAGGCTCCGTAACAGCTGAGGATAAAGTTGACAACTTGTAACATCCACACAGACAGCGTGTGTCAAATACAGGGCTCCGTAACAACTGAGGATAAAGTTGGCAGCTTGTAACATCCACACAGACAGTGTGTGTCAAATACAAGGCTCTGTAACAACTGAGGATAAAGTAGGCAGCTTGTAACATCCACACAGACAGCGTGTGTCAAATACAAGGATCCGTAACAGCTGAGGATAAAGTTGGCAGCTTGTAACACCCACACAGACAGTGTGTGTCAAATACAAGGCTCCGTAACAACTGAGGTTAAAGTTGGTAGCTTGTAACATCCACACAGACAGCGTGTGTCAAATACAAGGCTCCGTAACAGCTGAGGATAAAGTTGGCAGAGTGTAACATCCACACAGACAGCCTGTGTAAAATACAAGGCTCCGTAACAGCTGAGTATAAAGTTGGCAGCTGTAACATAAATGTAGACAGCGTGTGTCAAATACAAGACTCCGTAACAGCTGAGGATAAAGTTGCCAACTTGTAACTTCCACACAGACAGCGTGTGTCAAATACAAGGCTCCGTAACAGCTGAGGATAAAGTTGGCAGCGTGTAACATCCACACAGACAGCGTGTGTCAAATACAAGGCTCCGTAACAACTGAGGTTAAAGTTGGCAGTTTGTAACATCCACACAGACAGTGTGTGTCAAATACAAGGCTCCGTAACAGCTGACGCTGAAGTTGGCAACGTGACAAATCGGGACACGACTGACCAGACACAACGACACGACCTTCTATTCATTAGAGGAGAGACGTAATTAGAGAATCCTTGGTAGGAAGAGAGAGTGAGAGAGAAAGTGTAGGGAAATCCTTGGGATATTAAGAATTACGTAAAAAACACCATAGGTTTGTTTTCCCTTTCATTAGAATTCCAAGGCCTTGGCTGGCCTTTATGATGGTGCGTTTAAATCTTGATTCCTTTGTTGGGGAGGAGCTGCTGTGATTGGCTAATTTTACTGCGGTAGTTTCCTCTTCTCGTTGGGATCTGTGAGTCATCAGGGATGTTTGGATCTTGGTGTGACTGCTTCAATTCTTGTTTTCTTTTTGTTGTTGTCGTGTCCAAAGAAGAGCCTCAGATGTCTCCATACATCTCTATCACAGCAGTGGTTCTCTATCTTGGGTGTATATACTGTATTGTTGTTGTCGTGTCCAATGAAGAGCCTCAAATATCTCCATACATCTCTATTACAGCAGTCACAATGTCCTCTATCTTGGGTGTGCATACTGTATTGTTGTTGTTGTGTCCAATGAAAAGCCTCAGATGTCTCCATACAACTCTATCACAGCATTTGCAATGTTCTCTATCTTGGGTGTGTATACTGTATTGTTGTTGTTGTTGTTGTGTCCAATGAAGAGCCTCAGATGTCTCCATACATCTCTATCACAGCAGTCGCAATGTCCTCTATCTTGGGTGTGTATACTGTATTGTTGTTGTTGTTGTGTCCAATGAAGAGCCTCAGATGTCTCCATACATCTCTATCACAGCAGTCGCAATGTCCTATATCTTGGGTGTGTATACTGTATTGTTGTTGCTGTGTCCAATTAATAGCCTCAGATGTCTCCATACAACTCTATCACAGCATTTGCAATGTTCTCTATCTTGGGTGTGTATACTGTATTGTTGTTGTTGTCGTGTCCAATGAAGAGCCTTAGATGTCTCCATACATCTCTATCACAGCAGTCGCAATGTCCTATATCTTGGGTGTGTATACTGTATTGTTGTTGTTGTCGTGTCCAATGAAGAGCCTCAGATGTCTCCATACATCTCTATCACAGCAGTCGCAATGTCCTATAACTTGGGTGTGTATACTGTATTGTTGTTGTTGTCGTGTCCAATGAAGAGCCTCAGATGTCTCCATACATCTCTATCACAACAGTCTCAATGTCCACTAACTTGGGTCTGTAAAGCTGTTGCTTTGGGTCCATGTCAATTTTTTGCAAGGTTTTCTGTTTTCATTTTCTTCATAACATTAAGAAACTAAAAGAAAATTACAAAAAAAACATTTAGAATAAGAATATGAAAGATATTAGAGAATCATTATTCAATTGTATATTTATACAAGGTCATGAAGACTATATTCACAGATCAAATTCACAATCTTGGTAGGGTTGGGGTCCTGTCTTGAGGCTTCCATACATTCCAAGAGGTGGTCTGGTGAGGTCTCTTTGGTCCTGTAGATGGTACATTGTGTCTTTACACCATCCTGGAAGAGGAGAGGTCTTGTATGGCCAGTTTTAAGCCTGGAAATATAAGTTTCTGCCTGTATACTAAAACAGTGAAATTTTAGATCGGGAATATTCTCAATATCTGTATTTATAAATATACGCGGTATAATCAGATAACATTTACAACAATAAATGGCGAAGAAAAAGCTGTTATTATGAATCATTTGTATCAATCCATTCATAATGCACACACACACACAAAAGCCTTTATTAGGGACTTGCCCCATACAGATTCTCCCAATTGGGTAAGGTAATAATTTGTTATTTACATAGAAATTGAACTGGCTTTACTCTTCATCTCAAAGTCATTCACTTGTTGACTGGTCCTTACATAATGATGATCTAAAAATTTATATTTAGCTATTGTCTTAGATTTGTTTGCTGATATTTTTTAAAGCAATACGTAGGGTGAAATGTTGGTACATTTAATTTGTTGATATAGGGCCTTCCTCTCTGCATCAAGGGCTGTACAATTAAGCAGGTAATGCATTTATAATGCTAATTATACAATTCTCACTATTTTTCCAAACGGAATTCCTACACAGTTTCATCTAAATTTTATAGGCACTCAATTTGTCACATCACACGGCTAGAAATAATTACATAAAAGAGGTCTATCAGAAACACCAAATTGTTCCTGCGGAGAAACTGAACAAACTTCACCTTATCTATGACTGTCCGAACTTTACAGAAGTGAGATTGTTCCCTGATCTAAATCATTTAACTCTCTTACATCAGCCACTTTGTCTATATAAAATTTATGAACTCTGTCAAATATTACATGTAAATTTGTAAATATTTAATTCTAAGTTCTAATTTGTTTATTGTTTTTTTTTTACTCTGTAATAGACGCAAATATTTGAATATCGCGTCTGGTTCATTAATAAATTAATTAAAAATCATATATGATAACACAAATTGCGTTTTTAAAAATTAAAAATACGATTTTATTGCGCATGAAGATGTTCAAAAATAAAAACTTTAAAATAACCTCACTTCTCCTTGAGATACTACAAAACAAACGCCGTAGCAGGAAAAATATCCAACGCCGTTCCTCTCACTTTCCTTTGCAACCTCTAACCTTGATTCTACGTCTTCACTTTCTATTTCATCCTAAACTTTTTCCTCTTCGATTCCTTTTAATCCTCTACGCGATCTACGTATTCTTTGTAGATGGTGGAATACGTGGTGTCGCTGGAGACCCATTGGTGATTCTCCACCAAACTCTGCAGCGGTGGCAGAGGCGCCATATTCTTTGTACATAGTATCATGTATATATATATATATGTTATATAAAAAATAATGAGATTTGCTGCTGTTTTTTTGATTATTTTGAGGATCATACTATGTTAATGCAGTCATGGTTAAAATCTTGAAAGTATATAAAAATAGTTTTGATCAGTAATTTAATTGAACTAAAGGAATATATAAAAAACAATTTGATAAAAATACTGCCTGGCTTAAGGCGTAAGAATCAAAAAATGAAAAACTTATTTACATAATGTACAAAAGATTTGAGCCGGCCATCGAGAAACAACAACAACATCCGCCCCAAAATGTGGACGGGTTACACTTACATCGCCCACTCAAGTCCATCTGGGGACTTTTCCGGGCTCATCTTAAGAAGGTTCAGTGGTGGGTCTGGTAAGGAAATCAAGTCAAGAGGTGAGTCCCAGATATGTACAGTGATAATGTAGTGAGCAGATAGTTAAGGAAAGGTTATGAAAGTATAAATTGGAAGGGTACAATACAGTTATAATACAGTTACATGTTCATGGACAGCCTGGGGAATGATGTGGGGTAGAGAAACAACAACAATGAGTTTTTATAGGGGAAGCCTTACCTCTGGCGGTCGATTTAACAGAGTATTTGAACCTATGAAATATAATTTTAAATATAATAATATAATATAACATATATATGAAAAATAGTACAAAAATGAATTTGTACTTGGATCTGGTAGATAAATTAAGAAAAAAGGCATTTCCTGATCTTGCAATTAAAATCTGCTTTACTATTCAACAACAACAAAAAGGCTTTATTTAAGGTTACTGACCCTTTACAGGATTCACCAGAGGTATGCATAAGAACAAAGCAGTGAGACAAAGGAAACAACAATATAGACAGAAGAAAAAGAAGAAAAAAAAAAACAAGAAAGAAAAAGAGGTAAGCAAGAAAAACACCACAAAAAGAGTAGCAGTAAGAAAGTGAGGAGTGAGTGTCACGCTTTACTATTCATTACTTCACTATTTCACTACTGTACTTCTTCACTTTTGTTCTATCTTTCATATTTTGATTAGCGTTCATACGTTCTTACGGCCTAAATACCTGTTTCATGGTTTTTCAGGATGCCCCGAAGACCAGCTTTTTGGGTCGTTGAAGTACAGCTTGAATATGTTTCAAACTTTTAAAGAATCTCGGGGGTCGGTGGAAGGATGGTCTAAACCTTTGGTTTTCGACCGCTACGACCCGGGTTCGATTCCCGTATTGGGCACTTTTTGTATAAAGACTCAAGATTTGGAGGAAGAAAAAGAGATGCCTCTCCTTTTTAAGAACAATCTTCCAGAGGGGGTCGGTGGAAGGATGGTCTAAACCGTTGGTTTTCGACCGCTACGACCCGGGTTCGATTCCCGCATTGGGCACTTTTTTTTTTTGTTTAAAAAAATGCTCCAATAGCCCCCGATTCTTGCAAAATTCCAACCCCACCAGTGAGTGAAAGTAACCAAAACGGGGCTCTGGCATTTTTGTAAGTGCAAAATTCGAACTGCTTTTCACATGTGTAGACATGTGGTGCACTTACAGTAAAAGCAGTCGCCTACTTCTACCCACCATGATTAACATGGTCTGTACCACGTGTACTAGGAATAAGCAAAAAAAACGAATTTGACCAACAACAATTATTGTAACATCTGCAACACGTGCAACAGCAACAAGAACAAAAGCAGTCGCCTACTTCTATACACCATTATCATCATGGCCTGTACCACGTGTACTAGGAATAAGAAAAAAAAAAAAACGAATTTGACCAACAACAAGTATAGTAGCATCTGCAACAAGTGCAACAGCAATAAGAACAGATATATTCAGTGTTTCAACATACATGGCCATAACATCAATTGTTCTATTTTTGTGGAAGGCAATTTGCCATCAATTACTGCGATCAGAGAGGAAAAAAAAAGGGAAGACGTTCCGACTTATCATGGATTCAAGACGCGTCACTTTTTCCACGTATTGAGGAGGTGTTGCCAATCTTTAATTAGCGGCCGTGAGTTGAAATATTTATAGACATCGGTGTATATAAGTTCTTAAATCGTTATACAGGTAAACCTGTCTATAACGCCCCCTCTAAATAGCGCCCTCCTCTCTATAGCGCCCGATTTTAAATACGTAGTTCGATGCGATTTACATAAAAAGTGACCTGTCTATAGCACCCCCTCTCTATAGCACCCTATTTTGGTGAGCCTCAAGAGGGGGAACTATAGACAGGTTTAACTGTATTCTTCAAGTCAAATATTGTATTTTATGGGGGGTTGTCCTAAAAGTTTGTAAACATATTATGATTTATATTTTATAAGTCTTTACGAACTTTTAGGACAACCTTGTAATTCTGAAACTTTGCCAAACTCATGCCAAACCTCCATACTATTGAACATATGGTATATAGTTAATATATGGTTGTTCCAAAAGTTTGTAAACATATTATGATTTATATTTTGCAAGTGTTTACGAACTTTTGGGACAACCTTGTAATTCTGAAACTTGGCCAAACTCATGCTAAACCACCATTCTATAAAACATATGGTATATAGTTAATATATGGTTGTTCCAAAAGTTTGTAAACATATTATGATTTATATTTTGCAAGTGTTTACGAACTTTTGGGACAACCTTGTAATTCTGAAACTTGGCCAAACTCATGCTAAACCACCATTCTATAAAACATATGGTATATAGTTAATATATGGTTGTTCCAAAAGTTTGCAAACATAGTATGATTTATATTTTGCAAGTGTTTACGAACTTTTGAGACAACCTTGTATTTGGTTGGACCTTAAAGAATTTTTAGATTGTATATTCGTCGTTTTTTTATTTCCTCAATTCTATATTTTCTCTATATTTAGAGATCTCCATTTTTACTCTAGAATGTTTTTTCTTTTGCATAAACTTTTTTATTATTATTACCCCTAGTACACGTGATACAGGCCATGATAATCAAGGTGGGTAGAAGTAGGCGACTGCTTTTACTGTAAGTACACCACATGTCTACATGTGGGAAAAGCAGTTTGACTTTGCACTTACAAATGTGTCATAGCCCCGTTTTGGTTACTTGCACTCGCTGGTAGGGTTGGACTTTTGTAAAAATCGGGGGCCATTGGAGCATTTTTTAAATTAGAAAAAAAGTGTCCAGTGTGGGATTTGATCCCGGGTCGTAGCGGTCGAAAGCCAACGGTTTAGACCATCCTTCCACCAACCCCCTTTCTTGCATAAACTAATCACATAAAATATATCGCATAATTATTTAATACAAATCAATAACACGCCATCTATATAATACAAATGAAAACACCAAAACGCGAATGTTTCTTTTCACAAATAAATCAAACTTCTACTGTCCTTACTGTTCTACTGGAGATAAGAAAGAAGAAAAAGAAGAATCTATAGAATGAATCATGAGTGCGTTGGTGAAGGAATGGTTTAAACCGTTGATTTTCGACAGTCACGACCTGGTATTGAATCCCGCATCAGGCACTTTTTTCTCACAAGAAAAAAAAATTGCTTGAATGGACCCCGATTCTTGAAGAAACCCAAACCTAACCAGTGAATACAAGTAACCAAATGGGACAAACAAAATGGCACACTGGTAAGTACAAAAGTCGAACTGATTTCTACATTCTGTATAGACAAGTACAGTAAAAGTAGTCACTAACTACCCACAATGATTATTATTAAAATGAATCATACTTTATATATTTACTTGTCAGAATATTTTTAAATAGGGATTTTCACACACACAGCTTTATTAAGACCACCGGTCTTATACAGATTCAACACAGAAGCATAGATGGAGCTCCTATACTCCAGGCAGCACAGAACTCAGCAACAGCCTCCAGGGTCTTATACAGATTCACCACAAGAAGGAAGCATAGATGGAGCTCCTATACTCCAGGCAGCACAGAACTCAACAACAACCTCCAGGGTATTATACAGATTCACCACAGGAAGGAAGCATAGATGGAGCTCCTATACTCCAGGCAGCACAGAACTCAGCAACAGCCTCCAGGGTCTTATACAGATTCACCACAAGAAGGAAGCATAGATGGAGCTCCTATACTCCAGGCAGCACAGAACTCAACAACAGCCTCCAGGGTCTTATACAGATTCACCACAGGAAAGAAGCATATATGGAGCTCCTATACTCCAGGCAGCACAGAACCCAACAACAGCCTCCAGGGTCTTATACAGATTCACCACAGGAAAGAAGCATATATGGAGCTCCTATACTCCAGGCAGCACAGAACCTAACAGCCTCGAGGTCCGACGCAATGTCCAGTGGCCACAGAATCTACCGTGCATAGGTTAGCGTATCACTGAAATGACGAGTATGGAAATAGGGATTTTCAAGACTATTTACACCAGGTTCCTGAATCTGCCCAGATACACTCCAGGCTACATAATCAGATTAGAAACCGGTCGTATCTCATTGAGTGTAACAGCTTTAAAATTAACCCTGAAGTATTGGCTGCGGGTGTTGAATATGAGCAGTGACAGATTGCCGCGTATATGTTTTAATAGAACACGGGAACTGTCTAATGCTTCGGGCACACCCATCGGTTTCATTAAAAAGCTCACCAAACTGCTTAACAATAATGGATCCCCTGCACTTGTTTCCTGTGATGATCCTGAAACGCTGAGGAGCGCGATTACAGGGCTCTTAAAAACAGCGGCAGACCAATCTATACAAAACGACCTTACAAGAATGGATAAATCTAAGCTATACTCTCACTACAAAGACATTCACATATCTTTCATGACGGAGGGATACCTTTTAGGGGATTTTCCTTTCCCGGTTGTAAGACTACTCGCACAAGTTAGAATACTTTCAAGTTTTTTTAGAGAAAACCACACCAAGATGCTCTGCGGTGAGGACCCGATTTGTACCTTCTGTAATTCAAAACTAAAAAATGAAATCACTCACTATATTTTTGATTGCTATGCTCTGAAAGAAGAAAGAAGAACCCTTATGCTCAAAACTGGGCAACTCTGTGCTTCACTTCCATCAATAATTGACAATATGACCCAGAATAAGTATATTGCTACGGCGTTTTATGGTTTCCACAAGTCCGTATCTCAGAAGAAGGCCAAGTGACACTCACTCCTCACTTTCTTACTGCTACTCTTTTTGTGTTGTTTTTCTTGCTTCCCTCTTTCTCTTTATTGTTTTTTTTTTTCTTTTTCTTTTTCTTCTGTATATATCATTATTTCCTTTGTCTCACTGCTTTGTTCTTATGCATACCTCTGGTGAATCCTGTATAGGGTCAGTGACCCTAAATAAAGGCTTTTTTTTGTTGTTGTTGTTTTGACTATTTACACCATACTTTCAGTTTGTGAAGAATAGTTATATCAATTGTCTCTTATCAAGTTTAAATATTTGGCCGTTGAGATCATGTCTGAAAGATCCTGAGTAACGATATCAAAAGTGCTGAAGACCCACCAAAGAAATATGATCATGTGGAGGGAATGGTGAAAATAGAAGAAAGTGATGTTCTCCCCCCCCCCCCCCCCCCCCCCCCGACCTCTTCAGGATTTTCCAGGGGATTTCCGCTCTTTGGGAAAACATCCATCTCACGAAAGCAGGCCAATGCTCAGACAGCAGTCGCCAATTGGATTAATTTTCTTCAAATAAAAGACACTTCGGCCAGTAAATCTTTTTATTGTCTCGACGTTTCGACAAAAATCTTTTGTCCTCGTCAGGAGTGAACAAAAATTAAAACATTTGGCACAGCGTTAGAAATTATTCTTATCATTGCCTGTATCATTTATACTTAGGATAAGCAAAAATATTGAATATTGGAGAATTTTTAAAGTTGAATTCTGAACGCTTTGCCTAATGTTTTAATTTTTGTTCGCTCCTGACGAGGACAAAAGATTTTTGTCGAAACGTCGAGACAATAAAAAGATTTACTGACCGAAGTGTCTTTTATTTGAATAACTTTGAATGCCGGCCAGGCAGCCTCTATCTTTACGATAATTGAATTAATGTTATCCGAAATATGGTCTACATGATCTGTAAACAATTCCATTAAAGCGAAACCTTCGCCAGAAGAATAAGGAAAGGCCAAAAAGATTCACTACATCCAAAGAAGAAACTTATAAAACAATTAGGAAAAAATAGTACAAATGTGATATTGTACTGGAATAAGGTGCATAAATTATGAAAAAACGGCATCTCCTTATCGTGCAACTGAATGCTGATGGCTTGTGCCATCTATCGGCGCAATTAAATAGATAGCGCAAGCCATCATCAACTTTCAGTTGCACGATAAGGAGATGCTTTTTTTCATAATTTATAGGACAATAACTGTAATCCAATAGGTTACAAGTTTGACTGAGTTAAACACAATCTCTTGTTGAACCATTTCTCCCTCGTTTTTAGAGTATATTCTATTAAAATTACAAATATATTCTCACAATGAGTATCTTTTTTTATTTAAAAAACGCTAGCTTTCAAGTGTTAATCGCTCTTCAACGAGCTTACTATAATATCGACTTTATCCCACCAGAAATATTTACAAAAAACAAACGTGGATATTTATAACTGAAAATTTTGAATTGGTTTGTAATTTAACTATTTTAACTGCGCGCGTTTGTTTTTTGTAAATATTTCTGGTGGGATCAAGTCGATATTATAGTAAGCCCGTTGAAGAGCGATTAACGCTTGAAAGCTAGCGTTTTTTAAATAAAAAAGATACTTATTGTGAGAATATAATTGTAATTTTAATACTTTTTCACAATTTTATCATGAATAGAGTCTATTCTATCTAAAGAAAAAAAAATAAAAATTGATTTTCAAATTTTGAATATCTGTATAAAAGTAAGAAATTTCGAACAGTCAGATTAACTTGGAATGTAAGTGTACAAATTTTTACAAATCTGAATGATCAGGAAAAATAACCAATTTCCATATTTACTTTTAAACCTTGTTGAATGAAAAAGTGAAACTTGTATAAGCTTATGATTTTGCTTTGTTTTAAAAATGAATCGATGTTGGTTCCATATGTTTGAATTGAATATTACACCTTAGTTCTATATATTTTATTGTTTAAAAAGAAACACAACAAAACAAATAAAAAAACTACAATTTTAAAATGATTTGATAACCAACTAATAAAAAAAACAATAATATTAAAAATGATGATGATAAAAAATTGAATATCGTCTGCCAGAAAAATGCTTCTATGAATTAAAAAAAAAAAAAAAAGAATAATTACAAACTTAACATATAAACTTCAAACACTCTTGTTGCACAAAGTCAACTCGAAGCTGTTGCAAGTTGGACTTTATATTATTCAGGTATTATTCAAGACTTAATAGGAAGGAAGATATCTAAAAATTCAGGTTTCTATCTCAAACCTCCTTTGGAATTACATATCTGTAAAAAGTCAATAAATATATTAATTTATCTTACGCATGGCTTATGATTGTAGAATGACATTTGAAAATTATCCCGCATGAGTTTCTTTTTGAACGAAAAATCGAAATCTATTTTAAGGAGATTTATTTTACGAACGGAAAAATATGTCCAGGGTAGCCTAGTGGACATGGCATCTGCCCGGTAAACGGAACACTGTAGGTTCGATTCCCATCCTTGGACACTTTTATTTTTCTGTTTATCATTACTCTTCACAATTCATCCTTTCATACTTCATCTTTAAGGTTATAAATAATCGTTATTTCTCCTTAAAATAAATTTCGATTTTTTTCGTTCAAAAGAAACACATGCGGAATGATTTTCAAATGTCGTTCTACATTAATATACCTTTTGAAAAATAGAGCAATCCATATTTAATTCATTAGATAATAAAAAGGCATATATTGGATTTAATAAAAGATTTATTTGCCAATATTTCGGCTGGCTGAACGCCAACCTTTATCAAGGCATTACATTTTTGTATACACAAACTCAGCGCCGCATAGTGTTATAATATCACAGTTGAAATCATTTAAAATACAAAGTAGGTGGGGGGAATTTGTGCATGATTTGATTGTAATTTTTATAATTTTTCATGCAAAAATTTCCCCCACCTACTTTGTATTTTAAATGATTTCAACTGTGATATTATAACACTATGTGGCGCTGAGTTTGTGTATACAAAAATGTATTGCCTTGATAAAGGTTTGGCGGTCAGCCAGCCGAAATATTGGCAAAATAAATATTTTATTAAATCCAATATATACCTTTTATTATCTAATTAATATATCTGTTATAAGAAATTCTCATTTATAATTAATTAAGGAATTTTATTAACACAACTATAACATTATTTATTTATTTTTGAAAATAGAGCAATCCATAGATAAATCTTTAATTAAAAAGGCATATATTGGATCAAAATATCATTCAATTCACCAATATTTCAGTTGGCTGAACGCCAACCTTTATCAAGGTATTATAACATTTTAAAGTGTGTTAACAACAAACTCACCTTGATAAAGGTTGTCGTTCAGCCAACTGAAATATTGGTAAAATAATATTTATTTATATAAATAAAAGGGCGTACCTGAATCTGTGGAAGAAAAAAAAATCTTTTTTTTTCAAAATATTTCAAGGGATTGCTCCCTCTTTAGCAATTTATTGCACAATTTATTAAATTACCCGTGACCATTTCTTCTATCTCTTTAGCTTGTATTTCGTATTTTCAATATTATTTGATCTGGTAAATAAAAAGTTATGATTTTTTAATTTATATTATTTTGATAGCTCTACTTTATTCAACTTTATTCAACTGTAAATACAAAGCGCGATGTCCCGCCAAGGACACTGGCGCCCAAAGGAAAGCAATACGAGAGAGAGAGGGAGAATCTATTTATATATCCAAAAACATATGCTCAAGGCATTTACCATATTCTTGAAATTGATTTCAAACAAGCATATAATAGGTAATTTTTATTCTAATTTGTAATTGTTTTCAGCCGTTTTTTTTTTTTTTTTTTGCTTATTCCTAGTACACATGGTACAGGCCATTATAATCATGGTGGGTAGAAATAGGCGACTGCTTTTACTGTAAGTACACGTACACCACATGTCTGTTATGTAAATAAAGTAAGGATGAATCCGTAACCAATTTAACTTTACATATTATTTATTATTAATAGCAATTATACAAAACAAATCTTGGTATATGTGTCTACATGAGAACAACAAAAACAATAATTATTATATACATAAAAATCGTGTAATATTCCAACAATGTCTACACATGTGAAAGCTTGCACCCGTGAGTTTTTGATTATTTATAAAAATGACTAAAATATAACAAAGATTTGATAGTTTCTCTCTAGGCAGTAGTTCCACTATGAATGTGAAAAAAAAGTACAAAAGTGAAATTGCACTGGGATCACAGGAGACACATTTTTCTTATTTCTACTATTAATTCGCAATTTATCAATAATATGAAATTATAAAAGAAAAAATAAATAAAAATCGTAATAAATTAATAAAAATAAACTATACGCCGTTACAAATCAATGTTTTATCAATGCCTCGGTGCAGACAATTTTATTTCTTTGTTTATATTCTTCCTTTCTCCTTTCAATTTGACATATAGTTTAAAGTATCATATATTTGATGAAACCGTTAAGAAATATTTGTAAAAGATTCGGAGAGAAGTGGTTATGTCAAGTAACGCCCTTCTTTTCTCCGTTTTATACCAGCTCAAGGCCACTCTAGAGGTTTGGCAACAGAAGATTGGATTCTACCAGAAATAAAGTAGGTTAGAGAAGCGTAAGTAAACAGTAGAAAACATAATTTCTTTTTTATTTCTTCATTTCATCCTTTATCTTCTTTAAGGATTTCTTTAGAGTGCATTAATTATTGTGAAATTATTGCTCTTCCGTGAACCTTTTAACTATTTGATTATATTTCTATGAAAATAGACACTTCGCCAGTTAGAGTTTTATATTTTCTCAACGTTTCAACAAAAATCTTTTGTCTTCATCAGGAGAAGTAAATAAAAATTTGATTATAGATTAAATTTTGAGATTTTAAAGATGTATCCATTAAAATATACAAAGGTCACTCCAAAGTTTTTGAAATAACTTATTTTTATTAAAGCTGCAACTTTCAATTTTTCAGAGTTTCTCAAAGTATTCAGCCTTAGAACCTATGCAAGATTACATCCGTGAAAACCAATTATCGAAGTACTTACACCAGTCATCTTCGGGGATAAAATTTACACACTTTTCTCTAGCTGCTGATATGTAATTCTTCGATATTCTCTATATAAAAATCTTACCAGCTCAATTTTTTCTTGGATCACTGCTGTTGGTGATTGACCTGAACGAGGCTCATCTTCAAGGTTGGTTTTTCCAAATTTAAATTCATTAAACCGATTGAAAACTGTTCTAATAGAAGGAGATTTATCTCTTAAAGCTTTCATCAATCTTTTATGGGATTCTTTAGAAATTAAATAACTTTTATAATCATAAAAGATCATAGCTCGTAAACTTTCTCTAGTCAACTCCATTGTTTCTGATACAATGTTTAGAAATTACCTCTGCCACTGTTAACAAAGTCGCACCCTCTAAGAGAAATTGTTGTTACTATTTCATTGTCTATTTGTTACTGGAAGCTGTGATGTGTTTGTAACAATTGGAAGAATCAAATACCTAAAATTTGCAGATAGAATCCATTTTCTGTCAGGAATCAGAACCGAATTACAGGAGCTAACGATGAGTTTTCAGAACTCTTCTATCAAATATGGCCATGTTGATAAACTCACCAAAAAATCTGATCATTTGAGAATATGATACCTTGCGAGTTTTCTTAACATCAATATTAAAGAAATCAAGAAGGAGAAGATTGAGAGAGATATATTTATAACCCAGGTTACTGGAGCGCCAACTACCCGGGGAGTCCAGCTCACTAGTATGGACTAGTGTTGAGTACTTTTACTCGCGTCCTGTTTTGATCTTCT
This sequence comes from Cordylochernes scorpioides, assembly GCA_030710605.1. Lineage (NCBI taxonomy): Eukaryota > Metazoa > Arthropoda > Arachnida > Pseudoscorpiones > Chernetidae > Cordylochernes > Cordylochernes scorpioides. The sequence goes on from CP092864.1 coordinate 151,152,917, forward strand.
TCTTCTTTCTTATCTCCACTCAATCATATTAGGGTACAGGGTGAAGTAGAATGCGTCTGCCTTTGTCATTAAGACTGGGAGCATTACTCAGTGGCAGGCCGACTTAGCTCCAAAAGAAATGGCCGCCTCTGACATGACGAACAGACGCCATGTGCAGCTGCTCCTAACATGGAGTACAGACTCATCCTGTATCCCTGGAGTCCTTACAGGGTACTATCAGCTGGGCCAGCTGAACCCAGGTTTTTTAGCGAGCTTGTTACTGCTCCCCCTCCTCCTTTTTTATTCGGGTTTGGGACCGGCAAAGACGGAGTTAAGTTTTGTTTTGATTGCTGAGTTGAACCAGTTGCCCAGAAAGTTCCATGCTGAGGTTGAGTCTGGAAGTCTGGCCATAGATGTAGGATTGAGGTGGGTCAGTCCAAGCAGCTGTTTGTACCCTATGTCTCAGGAATGCTGGTATAAAGCCAACACCTAATTACAGAGCCAAAGTGTCCATTAGAGAGAGGTGTCCTCTTACTGGAGAGTTGCTAAATAGTAAAAATGGTAATTTTGACAATGAAAACTTTATAAAGAGGTTTCTTCTAGCGTGAGTGTCCTCTCATGAAGGTTCTACTTTACCTTGAGAGTTTGCTCAAAATCAATATTAAAGAAATCGAGAAAGATGAGGTTGATTAGAGAGAGATTTCACCCATCTTGGAAACCTTTTAAACAAAGAGGAAGGATCCAGTTATGATGCTAGATTCAAATCGCTACATCAGTAAATCCAACAACTGAAATCTTTATGAATCAATGAAATCATGGTTAGAACAATTCTCATAGATTCTCTGGTAAACTCCATTTTGATATATGGGACAATGTACATATCTCTTTAGAAGCAACAGATTTCTTCTTATAGTAAAGATTTGCATTCATAGTTCTTGAAAATAAAGATATTTCGGCCCGTAAATCTTTATTATCTCGAAGTTTCGACAAAAATATTTTATCCTCGTCAGGAGCGAACAAAAATTACAACATTTAGCATTAACACTTTGCTAAAAGTTTTAATTTTGGTTTGTTCCTGACAAAGACAAAAGATTTTTGTCGAAACGTCGAGGTAATAAAAAGATTTACTGGCCGAAGTATCTTTAGATTTCTTCTTAGTTCTTAAAATTGATGATACTTCTGCCAGTAATTTATTTCAAAGATCATAGTCTTTTGTGAGTTAAATATTTGTTTCTGACTCGTGCTTTAGATGTTGTGCAAAATTTGAAATATCGCCCTTGGAACCTTAGAATAATTTTTAACTCCTTGCCAAATGCTTTCCTTTTTGTTCGCTCCTGACGAGGACAAAAGATTTATGACGAAACGTCGAGGTAATAAAAAGATTTACTGGCCGAAGTATCTTTAATTTAAAAAACTCTGAATATCGGCCAAGCAACCTCTATCTTTACGAAAACAGATTCCTTGTTTTTAAGATAAGGGAACAGAAGACCTTTGATTTCCAGACTTAAGTCTGGTCATCAAAGGATAATGACTTTCCAGAATGGTTGCAAGGTTTTCCCACTATGTACTAAGTGTCAACCTGCAACTTCAAACTACATTATTGACTGTATTGACTCATCCATTGATGAGCTCTACTCATCCCCAGCAGACACTATCAACAAGCTCTACAAGCTTGATACTCTGATATGATTGAGTGGAGATAAGAAAGAAGATACTTCATTGAATGTATTGGCCCATCTATTGATGAGCTCTACTCATCCCCAGCAGACACGATCAACAAGCTCTACAAACTTGATGCCCTGATATGATTGAGTGGAGATAAGAAAGAAGAATACATCATTGACTGTATTGGTCCATCCATTGATGAGCTCTACTCATCCCCAGCAGACACCATCAACAAGCTCTACAAACTTGATACCCTGATATGATTGAGTGGAGATAAGAAAGATGAAGACATCATTGACTGTATTGGTCCATCCATTGATGAGCTCTACTCATCCCCAGAAGACACCATCAACAAGCTCTACAAGCTTGATACCCTGATTTGATTGAGTGGAGATAAGAAAGATGAAGACATCATTGACTGTATTGGTCCATCCATTGATGAGCTCTACTCATCCCCAGCAGACACCATCAACAAGCTCTACAAGCTTGATATCCTGATTTGATTGAGTGGATATAAGAAAGATGAAGACATCATTGACTGTATTGGTCCATCCATTGATGAGCTCTACTCATCCCCAGCAGACGCCATCAACAAGCTCTACAAACTTGATACCCTGATTTGATTGAGTGGAGATAAGAAAGATGAAGACATCATTGACTGTATTGGTCCATCCATTGATGAGCTCTACTCATCCCCAGCAGACACCATCAACAAGCTCTACAAGCTTGATATCCTGATTTGATTGAGTGGAGATAAGAAAGATGAAGACATCATTGACCGTATTGGTCCATCCATTGATGAGCTCTACTCATCCCCAGAAGACACCATCAACAAGCTCTACAAGCTTGATACCCTGATTTGATTGAGTGGAGATAAGAAGATGAAGACATCATTGACTGTATTGGTCCATCCATTGATGAGCTCTACTCATCCCCAGCAGACGCCATCAACAAGCTCTACAAACTTGATACCCTGATTTGATTGAGTGGAGATAAGAAAGATGAAGACATCATTGACTGTATTGGTCCATCCATTAATGAGCTCTACTCATCCCCAGCAGACACTATCAACAAGCTCTACAAGCTTGATACCCTGATATGATTGAGTGGAGATAAGAAAGAAGAAGACATTATTGACTGTATTGGTCCATCCATTGATGAGCTCTACTCATTCCCAGTAGACACCATCAACAAGCTCTACAAGCTTGATACCCTGATATGATTGAGTGGAGATAAGAAAGAAGAAAACATATTCCCAGCAGACATCATCAACAAGGTCTACAAGCTTGATACCCTGATATGATTGAGTAGAGATAAGAAAGAAAACATATCCCTAGCAGACATCATCAATAAGCTCTACAAGCCTGATACCTATTGATTAAATGGAGATAAGAAAGAATAAGATAAAAATGAAGCTATTTGAATATTTGTCACATCATCACCAAGGAAGTAAAACAAATATTATCTGCAACGAAAATACCGTTACAAGAAGCTGGGTAGAACTAACGCCAGAAAAAAAGCTTGGAGGATTTCAGGACAACGAGGAAGAGGAAAGCCAAGAACGAACTAGATTGATTACATCGAGAAATGGACGAACGCAACTCTTGAGGAACTGAAGACAAAATACTACCCAGATGGCAAAATTGAGTTTTAGTTAGAAACACTCTCTTTGAATTTCCCCAATGGTCTTAACTGGACTATGGATTGACAGCATTTTTTTGACTTGTGAAGTGTCTTGATCCATTCTATGGCTAAAATTCTGACGAAAATTCTGTACAAAAAGAAAGAAATTTCGAAAGGAAAAGACACCTCTTCCATCAATATAGACGTAAAACTATACATCGCCTATTGTACATCTCTTCAATTTAGTTGATTCGGTCAATATAAATGACAAAAAAAAAGTGTTTTTGTGTTTAGTGTGACAAAGTTAATATATATTTTTTCGATCTCTCTGTTACAAATTAAATCAGTAGAATTTTTATTAATATTTGATATACGTATATTTAATATGTATATTATACATTCCTGCCCAGAATAACTCTTTTACGTTGCGGGCGGGAGAAGCAACACAAGTAAGGGACTGTCCTGTAATACGGTGTCGTGAGCCGCTACGGTAACCGTGAACAGGGAACTCTGAAATGTGGCTGACTAACGGGGCAATGGTACCTCCCCTTTCCATGGAGCAACACAAGTAAAGGACTGTCCTGTAGTTCGGTGTCGTGAGCCGCTACGGTAACCGTGAACAGGGAAATGTGACTGACTAACGGGGCAATGGCTTTCCATGAAGCAACACAAGTAAGGGAGTGCCCTGTAGTACGGTGTCGTGAGCCGCTACGGTAACCGTGAACAGGGAACTGTGGCTGACTAACGGGGCAATGGCTTTCCATGAAGCAACACAAGTAAGGGAGTGCCCTGTAGTACGGTGTCGTGAGCCGCTACGGTAACCGTGAGCAGGGAACTCTGAAATGTAGCTGACTAACGGGGCAATGGCACCCCTCCTTTCCATGGAGCAAAACAAGTAAAGGACTGCCCTGTAGTATGGTGTCGTGAGCCTCTACGGTAACCGTGAACAGGGAACTCTGAAGTGTGGCTGACTAACGGGGCAATGGCACCTTCCTTTCCATGGAGCAACGCAAGTAAGGGACTGCCCTGTAGTACGGTGTCGTGAGCCGCTACGGTAACCGTGAGCAGGGAACTCTGAAATGTAGCTGACTAACGGGGCAATGGCACCCCTCCTTTCCATGGAGCAAAACAAGTAAAGGACTGCCCTGTAGTATGGTGTCGTGAGCCTCTACGGTAACCGTGAACAGGGAACTCTGAAGTGTGGCTGACTAACGGGGCAATGGCACCTTCCTTTCCATGGAGCAACACAAGTAAGGGACTGCCTTGTAGTACGGTGTCGTGAGCCGCTATGGTAACCGTGAACAGGGAACTGTGGCTCACTAACGGGACACCCACCCCCATGGAGTGGACAAGACCTCACCCCATCTTATACATTGCTGGTATTAGAATTGCTACACCACGATGGAATTCCACGGCTAACGCAAAATTTGCTTGGTTAGGCAAAGTATTAGAATTTCAACTCCAATATGCAAACTTTTAGGAAAAACCATACCTATAGTTCATATAAAAGACATATATCTTAAATCTATTTTACATGTTCCTTGTAAAAAGATATTGCTATCTCTTTTGTAAAAAGGAGAAATCCATACCTGCATGTATAGGAATTTGATCGCTGCAAAATGGTATCCTATAAGGTTGTCCCAAAAGTTCGTAAACATATTATGATTTATATTTTGCAAGTATTTACGATCTTTTAGGACAACCTTGGTAATATTGGTAACCTTGGTAAAATTATAACAGAATTCTTATAGAAGAATGATTTAATCTCTGATGTTCTATATCAAGGGTGGTCAATCAGTAGGTGGGCCAAGTTTCAGAATTACAAGGTTGTTCCAAAAGTTTGTAAACATATTAGGATTTATATTTTGCAAGTGTTTACGAACTTTTGAGACAACCTTGTAATTCTGAAACTTGGCCCACCTGCTGATTGACCACCTTTGATATAAAACATCAGAGATTAAATCATTCTTCTATAAGAAATTTCTCATAATTTTACTAAGGTTACCAATATTACCAAGGTTGTCCCAAAAGTTTGTAAAAACTTGCAAAATATAAATCATAATATGTTTATGAACTTTTGGGATAACCTTGCATATTGACTGTGGTCTATCCTGCTGTGATATTGCTGCTCGGATGGTCGAAATTTCATGAGCGTCACAAGCATATGAAATCGATTGATATTGGAAAGCCATGCATGGTCTCAACATTCCTCGGTCACTATCGTCCAAGTGGGCAAACATCATATGTCCTTGCGAGATCGTACTGACACATCACGTAACATGAGTCAGTAACTTAGGTCATTTTTGCGGCGTGTCTACAAGGACAGTGTGACGATGTCTGCAGCACAATGGACTGTTAACAGTAACGACCATTGTCAAACCTCTTGTCACCACAGCAGAATCATGGCACGTGGTACCTTTGCGTCCTTTTTCTTGCGGCGTGAAGAGCGGCTTTGTCGTCGTATCGTCTATAGCAGGCCTGGCCAACCCGCGGCCCGCCGTAAAAAATTTTGCGGCTCGCCATTTAACTTTATATTTCTTTTGTAACTTTCATTTCTCGTCTGTATATTCAAAAACAGAAAATATATTGAAATAATTATAATATTTTTTAATTTAAAATATGTCCCACACTTTTTAAAATACGTATTTGATTCCATAAAATGGAAGAAAAAAGTTAGGAATAATGGTAATTAATAGAGAAATATTTTTTATTTTAAATTGTTTTTATTATTTTTATTTTAAAAAAGCAGCCGAAAATAATAAATAAAAACATTAAGCATCAAGGAAGTATTAAGTATTTTTAAATACATTTTAAAGTTAAAATTTTGATATAGTTGAAATTTTTAGACCTTGTTTACGATTCCGTGCGGCCCGTGGCGTCATTTAGGTTGGCCAGGGCTGGTCTATAGGGTCATTGTCATCTTAGAGGGAAGTCTTGGCTTTGACACGTCGGTGGAATCCTGGAGCCAGTCTTCGAAAATGTGGATCACACACCAATGGCCTCTAGATCTTTTCGGCGATCTTCAGTTTGTCTTCCTTAATTTACCCAGCATATCCACCAAAATGCCATGTGGAAAATTAGGGAAGACCAACTTCGAGATGAGACAACAATTTATTTCAGGCAAGAACAAACTATGAGTGATAAACAAAAGATAAGCAAAAGAGGGAAGAAGTGTACAGAGTAAAGCAAAATATAAACATAAAAAATAATACTCTGCTAATAAAATAATAAATACTTTGTTACAATATAATGCAGTACGTAAAGATTAACATGGACGCAGATATGGCGTCACATATTCAGACAAATCTCGATTCTGCATCTTCCATCATAATGGTCGTATCTGTCTGAAGAGACACAGAGAGGAAAGATTAATGTCTACTTGAATTCGACAAAGTTTTATGGGCCCATTCCCTGAAGTAATGGAGTTCCACTAGGTACACACAAGAACTACCTCAAGTTTACATAGCCAGCCATTTGGACAACCGTCGTTGCATTTCTTGGATGCTACGGCTCATAAGATTTACCCTATTTTCAAAGTCTTCTTCAAACAAGCTTCCAACAGGACAATGTACGTTCTCTTGAGGTTCAATCTGTCCTAACCTTTTTCGATACAGAGGATGTTTGTCTGCTGCCCTGACCAGAACGCTCTCCAGATCCATCAATCCGAAACATCTTCTTCTTCTTTCTTATCTCCACTCAATCATTCACGACTGGGTGAAGTAGATTGCGTCTGCCTTTGTCATTAAGACTGGGAGCACTACTCAGTGGCAGGCCGACTTAGCTCTAAAAAAATGGTCGCCTCTGACATGAGGAACAGACGCCATGTGCGGCCGCTCCTAACATGGAGTACAAACGCTGCTCATCCTGTATTCCTGGATTAGGAGCCCTTACAGGGTACTATCAGCCAGGCCAGCTAAGCCCAGGTTTTTTAGTGAGCTTGTTACTGCTCCCCCTCCTCCTTTTCCATCCGGGCTTGGGACCGGCAAAGGCGGAGTTCCGAAACATCTGGTCCATGGATGCTGAGTAACCAGAACGCCACCAAGCCGCTAGAACTTTTGTTCCTGCAACTACCATCCAAACTATGTTTGGCCTAATTCCTAACAGGATAAGAGCTACAAGGTTATTCTAAAAGTTCGTTAAAATATTAAGATTTATATTTTGCAAGTGTTTACGAACTTTTGGGACAACCTTGGTAATATTGGAAACCTTGGTAAAATTATAACAGAATTCTTATAGAAGAATGATTTAATCTCTGATGTTTTATATCAAGGGTGGTCAATCAGCAGGTGGGCCAAGTTTCAGAATTACAAGGTTATCCCAAAAGTTCGTAAACATATTATGATTTATATTTTGCAAGTGTTTATGAACTTTTGAGACAACCTTGTAATTCTGAAACTTGGCCCACCTACTGATTGACCACCCTTGATATAAAACATCAGAGATTAAATCATTCTTCTATAAGGATTCTGTTATAATTTTACCAAGATTACCAATATTACCAAGGTTGTCCTAAAAGTTCGTAAACATTGCAAAATATCAATCATAATATGTTAAAAATCAATAAGCTTGAGGGATGAGTATCTTTAGCAAATAAATTATTTCAAGCTTTCGGGCTCAACCGCCCTTCAACAGGAAAATTACGCGTACTAGCGTAATTTTCCTGTCGAAGGACGGTTGATCCCGAAAGCTTGAAATAAATTTATTTGCTAAAGATACTCATCCCTCAAGCTTATTGATTTTTAACATTCTGTTAAGGGATTAGCCTATTATTAATAATAATAATAATAATAATAATAATAATAATAATAATAATAATAATCAATCATAATATGTTTACGAACTTTTGGGACAACCTTGTATTATTGCAGCCAAAGGCGTTCTATGCTTGTTAATACCATTATACACTAAGTGTCAAATAAATACGATTTTTCTTATTACATTTGTATTTTATGCTGCAATTTCCAGCTGTTCATTTTTCTTAGCTGTATGACTCTTTTGATAATTGTTGGATATTCAGCTGTGAAATGTTAATATAAAATATAGTACCTATTTCTATTTGACATATCGGACGCGATATCCCAGCTTGGGATACTTGCACCTAAATACATTTTAGCAACTTATATACAATTCATTTATATACAATTCAACAAACAAGACTAAAAACAAAATAAAAACTGATAGGTTGGTTTTCTCAAACAGAAAAGTCTGAAATGAATTTACAAAAATTATTGAATTTTACATAAGTGTCTTTGTTATATACAAATTCGCAAATTTCTTCGATGGGATAAAAATGATTACTTCTGTAGCTTTGAAAGAATGTACCTTTGAAAATTACATTTAGATAAACCTACAAACAGATTAAAAATTAAGGTCGTCTCTTGGTCAAAATAGACGCATAAATTGACCGCCATCTATAAACCTTCTCTGCAAACTAGCAGACTCAGGTCGGTGACAAAGCCACAACAGCAGCTTCGACAGAATGAGAAACGCTCATTGGAGACCATGGTTTCAATCTAATCGACCTCCTCAGTCCAAAACGGTCTTTGATTCAATGAGATCCACAAAGGATCAAATGAAATTTTCGCAATTTGACAAAGAAGTGTTTAGCTGGTAAAGCTTTAGGGCTGGGTCTTCGGGCATGGCCTAGACGATGATGCCCTGGCCATCCTGGCGTCTGCCAAGACACACATCTATAGGTACTTCCTCGGCGTGGAACTGAGGAGTGAAGACCTTGTCTGGAGGAGGACTCTCTCAAGGTGGGGAAGCTTTCCTTGCTGAAGATATTTGTATATATATTCCCCTACACTTTATATGCCCTCTTACTCTTTTATTTTTCTCCTTTGTAATATTGATTGAAAGAATCAATAAAATTGTTTAAATTGTCAATTGTCTAGGCACCTAGTTTTGGCGTGTATTTCGACGAAAGCGGTCACCTTAATTTTTGATTCATTATCCTCCCAGGAAAATCTGCATCTATATTTTGGCGATAGATTTGGCCTATCCACTTTACCAGCTTAACACCTCTTTGTAAAATTGTGAAGATTTCATTTCATCTCCTTTGGGGATATATACAAGGTATGTCTCATAAGTTCCCGGACTGGGTCCATAAAAAAAAATAAATAAATGAAAAATGTAAATAAATTTGACTGTTTATTATAGAAAAAATATCTGGGAACACGGTGGTACCAATATCGAGGCGGTACATTAGCGCGCGCCAAGGTCATTCTGATTTATTTAAAGGTCACACCTAGCGCTGCGGCGATTTTACGATGGAACAAAAATTGAAGCGGAGGATTTGCATAGAAATTTGTGTGAAACTTCAAATATCAGCAACCGAAACTTTTAAAATGCCTAATAAAGCATTCCCCAATGACCCCCCAAAAAGAACAACTGTTTTTGAATGACATTCTAGATTTAAAGCTGGCAGAATTTCTATTGAAGATGATCCTCGGCAAGACGCCCAAAATGTGCAAAAAATCACCGATTTGATAAAAGAAAATCCTCGAACCACTTTGCTGGAGCTAGAGCAAGACACAGGCATCTCTAAAACAACGATTGGAAGGATCGTAACCAAAGATTTGAAGCTCAAAAAGACTCCTGCAAAATTCATCCCAAGATTCCTCACTAATGAGCAAAAACTGTGTCGGCTTGCAACCTGTGAGAACATGTTGGAAATGACAAGAACGGATCCGGAATGGAAAGACAAGATAATCACAGGCGACGAGACATGGGTCTATGACTATGACCCTGAAACCAAGCGTCAATATGCCGAGTGGAGAGGTCAGGGTGAGCCTAGACCAAAAAAATCCAGGATATTGAAATCCAGAAACAAGGTGTTGCTGGTCGCTTTTTTGGATAACAAGGGCATTGTTCATCACGAGTATCTTCCTGCAGGCCGAACGGTTATTAAGAAAATGTATTTGGACATTCTTCGCCATCTAAGGGAAGCGATTCGAAAAAAAATGCCAGAAAAATGGCCTAATGGTGACTGGATCCTACACCATAACAATGCCCGCCCTCACACAGCGCACTTGGTGACGAGTTTTTTTGGCTAAAAACGGGACAGAAATCCTACCTCAACCACCCTATTCCCCAGACATCGCACCAAATGACTTTTTCCTGTTCCCCAAACTTAAAGCAGTTCTAAAAGGAAGACATTTTGACACCAGGGATGACATAATAGAAAAATCGCTGTTGGCATTGAAGAGCATTCCAAAAGAGCTCTATAAAAACTGTTTCGACAATTTGGGGAAACGATGGCGCTGGTGCGTTGAAGCAAGGGGGGATTACTTTAAAAAGTTTTAATAATTTTTTTTTTAAATATCTTACCTTTTTTTTTATGGACCCAGTCCGGGAACTTATGGGACACACCTTGTATATTATAGAATCTAAAATACAATTTTTTTTTAAACATATATTTCATTTTCATTCATTGACTGTTATATATTTTTTGACCATAGATTCATAACCTACCACTTTAATTATTATTGTTGTAAATATGTATAGTTAACCCTACCTTTTTTTTTAAATCACGATTATAGAATTCATTCTATAAATTTTATATTGCTGTGATAAATAATTTTATGTGTATTTTTACTTCAAGTAATACAAAATAAAATCTACTTGAAAGGTAAATAATTATCTTTACTTTTCCATGATTGCACCTCTTTTCAACAACAAAACACAAAAATATTCTAACACAATATATATATATATATATATATGTCATAAAAAAAGATGTATTTTAGGTACGTTACCAATTCATTCATGCAGTCGTGGATTGAAGTGAAATGATAACTTTTATATCCAAAATTGTATTTATTTTAATGATTATATTTTAAGAACAAACAGTTTGCATACATTCAATTTTATAAAAATTATATAATCTAAGTATAAACAAAAAAAACATCTTGGGTTGTACTCCTTTTGTTGAGGATTTTAAAAATCAACTCTGTGTTTGGTTCTATGATTATTTAAAATATAATTATATTAATGAATAATAAAAATCATATTTTTATTATGTCATTTCTTCCCTCCAAGGATAAAAATTAGGGAGTAATTTTCAAAGTAAAAAAAAGTATAATTATTATTTACATAGATTATCAATTAAGATGGAGGATACCAATTGAAACTATATCAATGATGCTCTTTATTTCTTCTACATATTCCTATTGGTACCTTTTTTCTTGACAGTAGCTGAAAATTATCCAATCTTATTTGAATTTATAGGTGTCTCCTTCCTATAATTCATAAGGGGATTTACCTCATGAATTGAGTAGGCCTTCTCAGGCTCTCAAGATTCAAAAGGTATTTTGCCACATGCCAAAAAATATATTTTTGAAAATCACAAATTTATTTCTCATAATGACGAGTGGTATCCAACATCTTGTTTCACATTTATTTGGTTTGATCAGAATAAAAACATAAAATAATGGTTTATTTACTTCCACATAATGAAAAATATTTACACATGAAGTTTTATTATTTACATTAAAAAAAAAGAATGTTCGAATATGAAATGTTCCATATAAAATTTGTGAGGGAAAATATATAGAATCATATAAGTGAATTTCTCAACAAATAAAATCAAAATGTAAAATATTTACAACAATTGAAAAGAAAAGTGTCAAGTTATATCTTATGTGTGCACAAAAATTATATTCTCAAGGCTAAATTTTTAGGCGTAGTTATTTTTGGTATTGTCTTATTTATATTAAGATTTCCCTACCATTATTTAGTAAGAAGAGGGATTCTACTTTTCAGTACCTTAGGTGCCACTTGTTGGCTTGGTTTTTTCTCTAAAGTGGGTATTTTACTTTTTGTCAGTTTTAACTCAAATCCTTCTTTTGGGTAGTATGGCCTCAATTTGGATGAATGAATTACCATGGTAGTTTTTCCTAAATTAGATTGGGGTTTATCAATTTCATAATTGACTGGGGATATCTGTTTTAAGATTGTAAATGGCCCAGACATTGGAGGCATTAATTTTCGGTTATCAGGATGGTAAAAGGTTTGTAACCAAACTTTATCGCCTACTTTAAAGGTGGAAGGTTGATAATGTTGATCATATCTAATTTTATTTATCTGATGAAATTTTAATGTATTATTATAGGCATTTGTTCTGGCAGTGTCTATAGGGGGGTAAAATTCTGATTCTTTTAAGGGGGGATCATAAGGGAGCTTACCATACAAAAGGTAAGTAGGAGTATAGCCTGTTATGGAATGGGGAGTATTATTATATTCATTTAGTACTGAATCTAACAATTTCGTCCATGGTATTGATTTTCCTTTCAAGTTATTGAATTTACATCTTAACCTGGTTATTATAGTTTGGTTAAGTCGTTCATTTAACCCATTACACTGAGGTCTTGATGATGAAGTCAATAATTGTTTAATGTTATTGTTAATCAAATATTTTCTAAATCTTGGTGAAGTAAATGATGGTGCCCTGTCACTTAAAAATTGTTTTGGTTTTTGTATTTGAAAAATTTTGTTTAGGCAATTTATATATGAGTCAGTAGTTTGACTTTTTGAGGGGAAAGCCCAAATGTATCTAGTAGCATGATCTACGATGATGTGAAGGAATTTCTTTGTGGAATTATAGTAATTTAGTCCACCTACTGTGTCTATAGACACAAGATCAAAAGGATCCTTAGCTGGGGGGAGACTTTCCAACAGACCAAATTTCTTCTGGTGAGATATCTTATTGAGTTGACACACCTCACAGTGTTTTACATAATTAGAAATATCTTGAATTAGGTAGGGCCAATAATAGATAGGGGAAATTAGATTTAACATTTTAGATACTCCTATATGGCCGTAATCTTGATGAGCTCTTATTAATACTTTTTCTCTTAATGATGGTGGAACAACACTTTTGATTAATCCTTTTTTCTTTATTGTTAAAAGTCCATTAAATTTAGTATATTTCCTATCATTAATGTTATCATCAAATTGAGCTTGTTTTAGTTCTGGGTCAGAAACAAAATGAGCTATGGGGTATCTGCTGAGAAAATCAGCTTCTTTATTTTCAGTTCCTCTTATGTGTTTTATCTCAAAATCAAACATTGAGAGCTTTAAGCTCCATCTAAATAATCGTCCTTTTGGGTTCTTTATGTTCTTCAAATACTTTAGACAAGCATGGTCTGTATGGATGGTGAAATGCACGCCATCTAAGTAGGGTAAAAAGAAATCCACAGCATCAATAATAGCAAGGCATTCTTGCTCAGTTACACAATAGTTTGATTCATAAGATGTCATTCTACGGCTTCTATACGCTATTGCAGTGATTCTCAACCTTTTTTTTGTTGCGGCACTATTTTAAAGATTTGAAAATTTGGCGGCACAATTTTAGAATTTCGCGGCACACTTTTGCTAACTTGAATGCAAGAAAATTCAAATTATGTATCAATATTTCTATGCAAAATATAAGTAATATACATCTCTAACATTCAATTTGCTAATTTCGTTATTTTAAAAAGTAAAAAAATGAAAAAGAAAAAAAAGAAAAACCAATACAAACGTGAACATAATCATATGACTAAAATTCGGCGGCACATTTTTAGAATTTCGCGGCACACAAAATTACCGCGGCACAGTGGTTGAGAATCACTGCGCTATTGGCTTTAAAAACCCATCGGATTGTTCTTGTTTTAGGATAGATCCGATCTGTTCTTGGCTAGCATCCGTGTAAAGGTGTATAGGATATTTAGGATTATAGATAGCTAATATAGGTTTTAAGGTTATTATATTTTTTAATTTAGAAAATGCGGTTTCGCATTCTTCGTCCCATTTCAAAGGGAGTCTGAGTTTAGCATAATTAGGGATAAATTTTGAGTAAATGTTAATAGATCCTAAAACTCGTTGTAAATCCTTTTTATTCCTTGGGGAATTCAATTTTCTAATCGTTTCTATATTATTAGTGCTGGGTGAAAATTGATGGTTTGATATTTCATACCCTAGAAAAGAAATCTGATAAGTAGCGAATTTACATTTACTTAGTTTTAGCTTAATATTTTCCTTTATGCAAATATCTAAAATTACTTTTAAATGGGTCAAATGTTCCTGAAAATTATTTGAAAATATAATGAAGTCATCGAAGTAATTCATGCAAAAATCAACATCATATTTATTTAAAATTTGCCTTAAAACTCTTTGGAATTGACTTGGACTATTTTTTAATCCAAAAGATAATTTATTAAATTCGTAAAGTCCGTGAGTGGTAGTAAAAGCTGTGTATTCTTTATCATCTGGGTGTATATCTAAATGGTGATAACCTGATAAAAGATCTAGTGTAGTGAAGATATTAGCGTCTGAAAGCTTATCTAATATAGAATCTATTCTTGGTATGGGATCAGAATCTCTTTTTATTATATCATTTAATTTTCTGTAGTCTATTACTAGTCGAATTTTGCCTTCATTTCGCTTATTCACCAACATAGCAGGGGATGCATAGGAGGAATAAGATGGTCTAATGACATTATATTTTAAAAGTTCTTCAATCTGTCTTTTAATTTCAATGTTGTCCGAGAAGGAAGGTCTAAAAGGCTTTAATGAAATAGGTGTTTGTGAGGTAAGTTTAATTCTAATTGGATCTGCTTTAATATGTCCTATATCCATTTTATGGGCAGCAAACGCTTCCTTATTTTCCTTAATTAATTTAATTAAATCAGATTTTTCATATGGTGAAAGTTTTTCATCAAATTCTACACTATTAAAATTTCTAAAATCATTTTCATTAGGAGGAATAATAGATTGCAATAAAGGAATTACATTATGATGTGTACAATTATTATTATTAGGGTTATGGTAATTAACATTAAGAATTCTACCAAATTGAGTAATTGTAAAACTTTGAAAATCAATGTCTAATTTAAATAATCTTATATGGTGTAAAGAAAGCAATACATATGGCAAATTAATATCAGAGGAATAAAAATCAATATCTCTAGTAATAGATCCTATAGTTGTATTAACATTAATTTTTGAATTTATATTTAGCATACCGGATGTCTGTTTAATAAGAGGTAAATTATTAAAAGCAACATAGTTTGGTTGAATCTTATCTATCATATGTTGAGGAATTATAGAGAAGGTACAGCCAGTATCTATGAGAGCTATAATATTGATATTGTTCATATTTAGATTTATATACAGACCTTGGCGTCAGGAGTGTTGAAGCGGAGCTGGTCGGCATTCGCTCGAAGGGGCTGTTGTCTGCGTCAAGGTGTCCATGGATCGAGACGGCACGGACATGAAGCTTGCAGCGGTGGGGGCTTGCACGGCCCTCTCGCGAAACCAGCACCTATTCTCAGGATGGAAGCGTCCGGCATGTCCCCTGTTCAGGCAAATTCGGCAGGGGCGTCTTTTAGAACTATAGTCCATAGGGCTTCTTCCTGGATGTTCTCATTGCTTTTGTTGTACTTCCACTCTTGGGGCTGTTTCCCTTTTAAAAGATGACTCCTCCATTTCCTTATGTCGATCAATCATTTCTAGTTTAGATACTAACTCTATCCATTCTTCTGGAGTGTCCACCTTTGATGTAATAACTAGTTTTCTAAAATCAGTTGTTAACCCATTTGTCAGGCCCTCTATTAAATTTTCTTTTGAAATCTTTGCTTTAGAAGCTAGGGACGTTTTTTCCTTAAAATAATCTTCAATCCCCTTTTCTGGATCATATTTCAGTTCAATAAAAGCTGTAAATGGATTAACTTCTTGTTTGTAAAAATGAGACACTAATTTACCCTCTAGTTCAGGCCAACTTGTAATATCCAAACAAGTTTCCACATAAAAATCAAAAGCCTCTTCTACTAAAAAATCTCCAATATTTTTCAATTTCCAGGTATCATTTAATTCTTCTAAGAAAGCCTTATGGTTGAAATATTTGAGCCACGATTTTAGGGCTAGACTTCCATTAGGGTTAAATTTACATACGTTTAATTTATTGTTGTCTGACATATTTTTTTCTATTTGCAATGCTTTACTTTTATTTTTGTCTTTTAATTTTGACATTTATATCCAATATATAAAGAAATCTTTTAACCTTTAAGTTGTAATTTCGAATTTTATAGTTGAAAAAATTTACATTTTTAAAATAATTCCATTTTCGTCTTAACGTAAGACGTCTTTAAATAATAATAAATTATATATTTCTATTTCTATTTTCAAAAAAGCTTTTCTTTTTTATATATGGCTTTGAAATCTATTGGAATTCTTCTCGTACAGGGTTAAAATACATCCTGTCGACTATTAAATTTTAGTTGTCATAAAAAAAGATGTATTTTAGGTACGTTACCAATTCATTCATGCAGTCGTGGATTGAAGTGAAATGATAACTTTTATATCCAAAATTGTATTTATTTTAATGATTATATTTTAAGAACAAACAGTTTGCATACATTCAATTTTATAAAAATTATATAATCTAAGTATAAACAAAAAAACATCTTGGGTTGTACTCCTTTTGTTGAGGATTTTAAAAATCAACTCTGTGTTTGGTTCTATGATTATTTAAAATATAATTATATTAATGAATAATAAAAATCATATTTTTATTATGTCATATATATATTATTAAATCAAAAACCCGCCCTAGACTGACGAGGGCCATTAGCCCGATACCATGGTCTCCAGGTATACGCTTCTCAATTTGTCAAAGATGGTGTCGTGGATTTGTCACCGATCTGAGTCCGCTAATTTGCGGAGACGGTCAATAGATGGCGTCTAGTTTTGTTTTCTATTTTTTATAGACGACCTTAAATTTTTTAGATAAACATCTTCGCGGCAAAAATTTCTATCTATACATATGTAACGGGTGATCGGAAAGATGGCTCAAGAACCTACAGGACATGTAAAAAATGTTCCGGTGTGGAACTAACACCTACCCACATATTCTCATGCCCAGCAATGGCCGCAGCCTTGCAGAAAAATGATATGGACCCAGAGCAGCAGCTTTACACACCCAAGATAGAAGACATTGCGACTGCTGTGATAGAGATGTATGGAGACATCTGAGGCTCTTCATTGGACACGGTAAAAACAACAATAGAAAATTGACATAGACCCAGAGCAGCAGCTTTACACACCCAAGATAGTGGACATTGCGACTGCTGTGATAGAGATGTACGGAGACATCTGAAGCTCTTCATTAGACACGACAACAACAACAAAAAATTGACATAGACCCAGAACAGCAGCTTTACACACCCAAGATAGAAGACATTGCGACTGCTATGATAGAGATGTATGGAGACATCTGAGGCTCTTCCTTGGACACGACAACAACATTTACTTCAATAAAGCATGGTCGTCTCAAACAATTCCGACTCTACACCTGGTGCCTATCTCTAGATTATGTACAAAATTCATCTAGCTCAAGAAATACCAGATCTTGTTGAGCTGATGTTCTTGATACCGCTTCACTCTTTAAATTCTCCAGCAACGTTGGATGACGGAAATTCTTCGATGAGTAATGAAATGACCTTCTGGGACATTGGCTGCGTTGTCATTCTTCGCAACAAAAACGATTTTTCAGCCTCAAAGTGTTATGTAACTCTCTTGGCGTATTGGATGGGCATTGACCCATTTCCTCTCTTACTGATTGATGTTCGGAATCAGCCTGGTGTTGAGATTTTGGTCTCGATGTTGTTTAGCCTTGATGGTGAACATTAACAAGTGGAGGAATGGTCGGCTGAATCCACTTGGATCAATAACAAACACAAAAAACAAAACAATTTCTTTGATTTTTACCGGAAAATTTGACGTCAGGGAAAAGGGGTCGATGTGTATCATTCCTGTTGATCCGGGAATTCAAAATTGTAACATATTGCTTGTCATTTTGAATGAATTCTTTATCTGTAAATTTATAAATCAATCATCCATATTTCGCCTTTGCCAGTTGGGATCGCTTTATTTCTATATATATCAGAAGGAAGCTATGCCCTCGAAAATAACAGGAAACACTAGCCACTGAGCATTATGATTTCTCAGAGGGAACATTGAAATCACAGAAAAAAATTGTTCACATATAATCTACTTCCAAAATTTCCATCTATTCTTTTGAAAAAATCGCTAAAATTTTACTGAATTATCAATTGATAAAATTACAAGATTTCGCACAAAAGTGTATGACAGTGAAGAGTTTAATGAGAATCTGACAAAGACTTTTGTAACGAGTTTAAAAAGATGTTCAAAGAGGTAAAATACTTCCAACCCATCTATACAGTAAAACCTCCAATGAGAGAACACTCGCACTAAAGAACACCTCTCCACAAAGGACAGTTTTCATTTGCAAAATTACCATATTTGCTACAGTTTACCTCCATGAGTGGACACTCATGCTAGAGGACATCTCTCTATAAAGGACAGTTTTTATTTGAAAAATTACCATTTTTACTACCGTAGAACCTCCATGAGAGAACACTCGCACTAGAGGACATCTCTCTATAAAGGAAAGTTTTCATTTGCAAAATTACCATATTTGCTACAGTTTACCTCCATGAGTGGACACTCATGCTAGAGGACACCTCTCTATAAAAGACAGTTTTTATTTGAAAAATTACCATTTTTACTACAGTAGAACCTCCACGAGAGGACACTCGCACTAGACGAGACCTCTCTATAAAGAACAGTTTTCATTTTCAAAATTATCATTTTTACTATTTAACAACTCTCCGGTAAGAGGATACCTCTCCCTAAAAGATACTTTGGCTTTGTAATTAGGTGTCCTTTACAATGAAATTCTACTGTATTTAGTGAATCTCCGGTAAGAAGACACCTCTCCCTAAAGGACACTTTGACTTTGCAACTAGGTGTCCTTTACTGGGACGTTCTACTGTATGTGTAAAAAATAATTTAAAATATGAAAAGACCAGGTGATAATATTAAGAATAGAAAGGAGCCTATCCTAAAGGTTAATTTAGGATGGTCTATAATATTTGGCCAACCCATTTTCTAGATAAATTCTGGGTGTTTGTTCTTGTCAACGTGATACACACACATACAGGCATATATATCTTTATTAGATAATAAAAATTAATAAAAGATTAAATCCAATATAAGCCTTTTTATTATCTAATGAATTAAATATGTATTGCTCTATTTAAAAATATATATATTTATATATCTATTCCTAACTCCTTTCATAATGCTTCATGAAAGTTTACAACTCTCGAGTTCATAATTCTCGCAGAACTTCTGAAGAAAAAAAAAACTCCATCTTGTTCTTAAACAATTCTTCCAGAATGTTTCTTCAAACTTCTTTTTGCATCCGTTATTCATTCACTATCCAGTAAAACAATATTTATTGCAATAATTCGGAACCCACGTTATATCGCCCCTGCCAAGCTCTTCGCAACAATAACAATATTCATCAATAATGTATTTAACGACTCAATATATATTCCCATTGCTGACGTAGAGACCACCTTCAATCTCACTCTATCAATGGGATGCAAACGATATTCCTAATTAAAAAAACAGACGGTAAATTACCGCTGAAAGTCCCTGACCTATCAGCAGACGATACTAATTAGAATTACGTCAAAGTTGGGCAGCAGAAGGAAGTTGTTCGGCTGTCCTCAACTTGGAATGTCGGCCGATGAGTCATTACTTTGGACAGTGACCTTCAAACTTACATAACTTCCCTTTTAAACCGGGGGTGTGTATTTCTTTTGGGGATATCTTTTGAAGTACCATCTTTAGTGTGTGTGTGCATGTGTAAAGTGTGTTTGCGTGTGTGTGTAGTGTAGCTGGAGACCAATTCTCCACCAAACTCTGCAGAGGTGCTATGTACAAGGCTGTATTATCACTTTAAAACAGTAGTGCAGACTGTTGCATGTTGTGACAAGATATCAATAAAATTATGTTGTCATTTTCTTTTAAAAATCATTAAAAAAGTTTGTTTTTAGCATCTAAAGAGAACCTTTATAAAAATTATAATCTGCATCTATTTCAACTTGAAATTTTGAAGGATTCCTTGATCAAAATAGCTGGCACTTCCCTGTAGTATTGGGCGGCAAATATAGATATTTGATCCTTTTCAACTCTCACTAGTCCTATGTGCCTTGATACTTTTCCCCAAAATAAAACACATTTACTATTTCATCAATTTTGAAAATAGAGCAATTCATAAATAAATCTTTAAATAAAAAGGCATATATTGGATCAAAATATCATTTATTTTACCAATATTTCAGTTGGCTGAACGTAGGTATTATAACATTTTAAAGTGTGTCAACAACAAACTCAGGGCCACATAACGTCAACAGCATTAAGTTCTTAAAATATTTTGTTATAAAACTTAATGCTGTTGACGTTATGTGGCGCTGAGTTTGTTGTTGACACACTTTAAAATGTTATAATACCTTGATAAAGGTTGGCGTTCAGCCAACTGAAATATTGGTAAAATAAATGATATTTTGATCCAATATATGCTTTTTTAATTATTTCATCAATATGTCTGAATAGGCTTATGTATTAATAAAGCACAATTTGAATTATAGTGTGTGTGTATAGTGAGTGTGTGCATCTATAGTGTGTGGGCGCATGTAGTGTGTGTGCGTGCCATTGTGTGAATGTATGCGTATAGATGTAGTGTGCGCGCGCGTGTGTGCGTTTGTGTTGGAATATGAGTGTGCGTGTGTAGTGTGCGAACATGTATGGAGTATACGTATATATCAGTCTGCGTGTATGCATGCATGCAGGCGTAGCTGTGTATGTGGAGGGGGGAATATATTTTCCTTGCAATGTCATTCGGATTAGATATTCCACCCAAAGAGGGAGAACAAACAAAAAGAAACCCAATGTGGTTTCACAGGAGAGTTAACCCGGTCTTGGCAGTGGTATTCCCCAGGATGGTAGCCATGTCAGCCTGAGTGACAGATCTTCGACAGATTGAAGACATTTTATTAAACTGTCCCCTCAGGCAGTCCTGGTTCCATCTGATGATTGATTCCCTGAAGTCATTGATGAAGATAATAATGATTATATCAGGCCGCACTAATCGAGGGGATTTTTTCCTCCCCTCTGGTCAATTTTAACTTATTATATTTATCCCTATATTAGGGGGAAAAGAGCCCCCCCCCCCCCCCCCCCCCCCCCCCTCAAGTTGACAAGAATCGCCATATAATCAGGAAATATCCGTGTGTTTAATGATTACATTGGCGAAAACAGACCGTTTATTCGTTGTGTTCTAATTTTAGCATTTGCTGTATATAGATCGAATTGGAGTTGATTAATATCACTGATGTATAGGATTATACGACATCTGGTCTATTCCTGCTCTATTGGTGGATGCTCCCTCAGCGCTTCAGCCGTTTTCTTAAATGCTTATGCGCCTACATCGATATTGCTTCAAATCCAAGTCGAGGTATCATGCTGTCAGAAATCGCCAGCAAGCAATCCCTCCAACTACCTAATGAAATAGATAGTGGACATTGCAACTGCTGTGATAAAGATGCATGGAGACATCTGAGGCTCTTCATTGGACACGACAACGACAACAGTACAGTATACAAACCCAAGATAGAGGACATTGCTACTGCTGTGATAGAGATGTATGGAGACATCTGAGGCTCTTCATTGGACACGACAACAACAATACAGTATACACACCCAAGATAGAGGACATTGCAACTGCTGTGATAGAGTTGTATGGAGACATCTGAGGCTCTTCATTGGACACGACAACAACAACATGATAATCCAGAGGGGCCCTCTATTACAGCGCAAGCAGGAGGCTACTTATGGAGCCATTTCCAGGGGCCTATTGTCAGGGCGCCTTGACCAGATCAGCTGTTTGTTGTCGGATGTCGCAAGGAGATTTGTCGCGGTTGCCAAATGTCAAGTTGAGAGTAAACAAAGCCGACCTTCGAGATGTGACGCTTGCCTTCGACACAACACTTGGTGTTCTCGCGTGGAACAACTTCCTCTTTATCGGACCTCTGGAGAATTCGGTTGGTCAATGGAATTCCACTTCTGTCGCAACATATCGGTTACATCCTCCTTTAAAGCTGTCCATTCAGGACGATCCACGACGACTGAGGAAGATGGTACAATGGATTACTTTTCAGACCAGCAAGTTTTAGTCATTTAAATATAGACTTGCTATATCTTTGCTGCAGATTGTCTAAGGGGGTATAAAGAAAGATCTAAAAAAAAGGAATTTTTGCCATTTATATATATTTTTTAATTGAAAATATATATGCTATATAAAATTATTATTTTATTCTTAAACTCTCTATATATATATATTGTACTAGAACAAAATACTCTATAAAGACGACCACCAGATGTCGCCGCTTTCCCTATATAAACCGATTGTTGTTGTTTCCCGTTGGCCGGCTCTTTCTGTAGATATGTAAAATCGAATTATCCAAAAATTTGAATTAAAAACGTTTTGAATAAAAGGAACCAAATTCTAGGGAACAAGATAAATATTTGAATTAAAGACGTTAGAATTATTCAACTTCTACTGTAGTTGGTTCTTTGCTTTCATCTTAAAATAATGTAAAAAAATTATTGAAAACAATATAGAAATCTTATTTGCTCAAGATATATAATTTCGCCATTTATTTATCATTAGGTCATTTTTCCTGAAGGAAAGTGTTGACTTTGCTTAGAATTATTAATGAAACTGATTCCAATAATTATTAATTAAACATTATATTTATTGATTTACAAGAGAGAGAACAAAATATAAAAGGGAAACTAATATTAAACAAAGGAACTTTTTTTTTCTGTTTCGGTTAGCGCCTATTTACCTGTGAGCCCACACACACTCTGTGGTAACAATTAATTAATATATATACAACAGAAAGAAAGTTGTATAAATTTCTGTGTCGAACAAGAAATACCTGCTTGCCTTCAGAATTCATCAATTTTCTTTATTTAGAAATAATTATGCGAAAGGATTGTCAAATTCCACAATAGCTTTTTTTATTCTCACAAATGAATAAACGTTTTTTTTTTTAATAAGCGTTTTTTATATATCCTTTTTCTCTTCCCAAAGTTTTTTTATAATAAGATTTGTTTGAAATTTCAAATTTATTTCTTTATTATTATCAAATCAGACGAGATATCTCCACAAGGGATGCTTACGTCAAGAAACAACACTAAATTCAGAGAAATATATTACATAAACAATTGGTGAATTACAAGGTTTGAGTAGAAGTTTAAAGAAGAAAAGGACATTAAAACCATGTTTGATTCCACATCCTACCTAGGAACAACCAATGAAATAAATACCTAGTTTAGCAATTACGATTTTTTAAACAAGAGAGAAAAATCATAGATATACACCTATCCCCCGATTTACACGGTACTTGTTTTACACGTTTTCGCTTTTACACGGTTTTCCAAATAAGTTTTTTTTTTTATCGCACTATACTAAAATGCGATGTTCTACTCTATACTACCTATGTTGAAAAGAATATTGGGAGGCTCTGATTCATGAGGGGGCGAACACCTATTCATATTTGACAGTTTAATATACACCTATCCCTCGATTCACACGTTTTTCTCAGGAACGTATCTACCGTGTAAATCGGGGGATAGGTGTATTTACTGAATTTCCTAAATTTTAAATATGAGTCCTTACTGTTTATAAACATAAAAATATCCTTGTATTCAATGTCTTCCAGATTTCTGTAGTTCTGGAAGACATTCAATATAAGTAGGTAACATAGTAACATATTGAAAATATAGCAATCCATAAATAAATCTTCAATTAAAAATACATATATTGGATCAAAATATCATTTATTTCATCAATATTATCAAGGTGTTATAACATTTTAATGTGTGTTTAAAATGTTATAACACCTTGATAAAGGTTGGCGTTCAGCCAACTGAAATATTGGTAAAATAAATGATATTTTGATCCAATATATGTATTTCAAATTAAAAAATAGTAACATATATAAGTCATATAGTAACATATAAAATAGGAAGTAGATAATTCCATTAAAAAAATAGACACTTCGGCCAGTTATAGTTTTCTCAACATTTCAACAAAATTCTTCTGTCTTCGTCAAGAGAAATGGAAATAAAACATTTGTCAAGGCGTTAAAAGTTGTCCAATTTCGAACAACGTTCTAACATTCCAAATTGAACAATTTTTAACGTCTTAACAAATGCCTTATTTTTATTTCTCCAGACGAAGACAAAAGATTTTTATAAAGTAAATAAAGCTTCTAGGGTTAAGTTTCTTGTTCAAATTTTTATTTTCAAGCTTTCGGACTTGTCAGTCCTTCAACAGGAGTATCACGATAATAAATTGATGATATATACACCCATACCTTGCTTTGCGTCGGGGTTACGTTCCAAAAAAACACGACGCAAAGTGAAAATATGTGAAGGCGCAATCAAAAACAAAGGTGTTGCCATATTTTAGGGAAAAAAAAATTCAAAAAAAAAATTAAAGACTCGAATTTAAAACAACGCAACTTCGAAAATTTAACGACGCACAGTGAAAATCAGTAAAAATTAAGCAGCGACGCAACTTAAAAAAAAAAAAAAACGCAAAACGAAACGACGCAAAGCGAGGTATTGGTGTATACTATTTTCATATATATTATTTATATGAATTATAAGTGGAGTAGAAACAGCCATAACAAAACTAAAGAATCAAGACAAGAGTGAAATTAGACATAAGATAACCAGTATTTTGATTCTAAGAACAAAAGATTTTTGTTGAAAAGTTGAGAAAACTCTAACTGGCTGAAGTGTCTATTTTTTAAAGAAATATGAATGCCAGCCAGGCAGCCTCTATCTTTACAATAGATAATTTGAGTTAATTAAATTCAATTGGGTGAATTTACTTACCTAGGGCTTAAACGGTCGATGGAATTTAGATTTTATTTGTACTTCCTCTTTCTCTAAGAATACCAGGGAACTGTTACTTCCTTCTTCTGAATGGATTGATTTGATAGGAAGAGTTTCATCTCGTTTGGAGAGAGGATCTTGATTAGAATTAAAGATTTTGACGCCAAAAAAAGATTCATTCATATTGTTACTTCGTATCCAGACGATGTTCTTTGTTTAATCAGGATGCCACAAAGATACACATGTGAGTTTGAATAGATGCAGCTGAAGTTAACGCTTTATTATACCGCACTTAACAGAAGGAATACAATCAGTGGACTTGTCTTCAACCTCCCCGTCAGAAGAATCCTTGGCGCCGTGGATGTCACTTTTGTGTTCCGCTCCACACTGTACATGTCCAGCCTGGACTACACCGTCTTGTAGACCGCTCCGATGTCAGGCTCTCCTGGCACCGTCTTGTAGGATCATCCACACGCCCGGAGACAAGCCGCCACGTTTTCTACTTGCCGCAGATGTCACCAGACTCTGTCCACACAGGAATGCTGTTGTCGACGCCTACCACATGGCAGCGGGGGCAGCTGGAGTCCACCCCCTTTTACTCTGGAATCTTAGCCTTGTCATCCATGTTACAATATTATAACATCTGCTATCGTTATTTAGAACATAAAATTCTTCGGAAGATAAAAAATCCACTGAAATATAAATTGTAACAACACACTGTCTCTTCTCCAAGGATAATTTTCTTGCTTTGCGAATTAGAGCTTTGCAAACTTGAATATAGCAATGATATTCCAATAGAGGAACGAAACAAATTTTATCTCTATTTTTTTGAAAATTCAGAATTATTAAAATAAATAGACCCTTCAAAAGCAAGAAATTCTCGGAGGCAGTGTGTTGTTACAATAAAATTCTTCGTGGCTTTCTTTTCGGTGATTACGTACTTCTGATGGTGGTTCCTGATAAGCCCTAGACATTGGGAATGACGTGATTTCTGTAGATGCTCAGATGGCATCCTCTATAAAGATAAGATCATGGAAGGTATTTATACCGTAGGGAAATGTTCTGGAGGTATTCCAACTTTACGGCCAAAAGAGTTACTACTTGGCGATGAAAATTGGCCAAATGTTGAAATACTTTCACAGAATTTATTTTCTCTGTGGGACATAGTGAGGTTTCCCTTTTCTACTGATTTGGAAGAGGTAATTTGTAACTTTTGAATATATATTTTGATTTGTTGGCGTTAGAGATCGGTATTGTTGATATTGATTAGGTAATGGTTGTAAATCAAGAGGCCAAAAAGAGGTTCATTCAGAATATAACATCTGCTATCGTTATTTTGAACAAGAAATTCTTCGTGGCTTTCTTTTAGGCAATTAAGTACTTCCGATTGTAATTCCTGATACGCTCTAGACATTGGAATTGACATGATGTCTGTAGATATTAGCTGAGGCGCCAAAATGGTCTGGCTTTCAGGATTTGACGGCTCAAAACTTGATCATTCCTGCGCCGTCATTATTTTCTTGAATCTGGAGTTTCTGAACTTGTGAATTCTTATTGAAATCATTATTTTATCAGAATCCATGAGCTATATCCATTTATCTAGAAAAAAATCTTTTTTTAACAATGGCAATAGTGGAATTGTGTTATCATAGCTACAAACGCTGAAAAAGTATAGCCAAGTAAAAATGGTAGCAAATTATTTATAATTTTATTAACAGATTATCATTTCTTTATTGTTTATATTTTGCTATTCTGTAAACTTCCCTCGTTACTTATCATTTGTTTATCATTCATAGTCTGTTCTTGCCTTAAATAAATTGCCGTGTCATCTTACTTTAGTAGTTTCTCGGGGCTCAAAAATCATTCATTTTGGTTAGCAGTCCGTAAATAAAGATATTTCCGTTCCATTCTTACTTGAAGTCTTGAAGTCGCGTTCTGCCATGGGGGTTAGAAGACCATGCTTTAAATGGCCAATTAGCCCGGAAAGAAACTCAACTCTTACTTTCGTACGTGGTGGCTCCAGAAATCCAGGTTACTTCAAGAGAGAGAGAGTGTTATCCTGAAGTTTGTCTTTCCTAATTTTTCACGTTGCAATATGATGAAAAACACCATTTTCCAGGTTTGCTTTAAAATTAAGCTTAAAATGATTCACTTCAACCTTTTTAAAACTTTATTCTGGTGTTTCGGCCTGTTCTACCTATACTTGGGATAAGTAAAAATAAAACTTCGAATACAAGATTGTTCAAAAGGTTTGTGAACATATTATGAGTTATATTTTGCCAGTGTTTACAAACTTTCGGGACAACCTTGTAATTCTGAAACTTGGCCCACCTGCTGATTGGCCACCCTTGATATAGAACATCAGAGATTAAATCATTCTTCTATAAGAATTCTGTTATAATTTTACCAAGGTTACCAATATTACTAAGGTTGTCCTAAAAGTTCGTAAACACTTGCAATATATAAATTATAATATTGTAGAACGACATTTGAAAATTATCCCGCATGTGTTTATTTTGAAAGAAAAATCGAAATCCATTTTAAGAAGAAATAACGATTATTTCTAACCTTAGGGATGAAGTATGAAAGGGTGAATTGTGAAGAGTAATGATAAACGGAAAAATCGGGAATTTCCCATCCCTGGACACTTTTATTTTTCCGTTTATCATTACTCTTCACAATTCA
The DNA here is from genome assembly GCA_030710605.1 of Cordylochernes scorpioides. Classification (NCBI taxonomy): domain Eukaryota; kingdom Metazoa; phylum Arthropoda; class Arachnida; order Pseudoscorpiones; family Chernetidae; genus Cordylochernes; species Cordylochernes scorpioides. The sequence continues at coordinate 151,180,691 of CP092864.1, forward strand.
CCCTTTCATACTTCATCCCTAAGGTTAGAAATTATCGTTATTTCTCTTTAAAATGGATTTCGAATTTTCTTTCAAAATAAGCACATGCGGGATAATTTTTAAATGTCGTTCTACAATCTTAAGCCGCATTATATTGTATTATAAATCATAATATGTTTACGAACTTTTGGGACAATCTTGTAGTGCACGGGCAGAACACGTACCCCTTCAATATCATTTCAACTTAAGTACATGCACTACCACTGTACTGAGAAGCCATGAAGATGGCGTTTGCAAGAAGAGTTGTGTAAAACGGTGTTAAAACATCAGGCAGTTGGAACTAATGAAGAATTACCTCAGTGTGACACAGATACCACCATGCTAATTAAAAATGTCTTAATGCCATCTTGTTCATCCTTTGGGTGATATGACTTGTAATGTGGATGCTGTGACTTCTTGAAGCATCATGCCGCACTTCAGTGTCCTTGTATATTATCTTACTGTCAGGGGATCGGTGGAAGGCTGGTTAAACCGTTTGGTTTTCGATCACTACGACCCGGGTTCGATTCCCGTATTGGACACTTTTTTTCTGTTTAAAAAAAAATGCTCCAATGGCCCCCGATTCTTTCAAAAGTTCAACCCCACCAGCGAGTGCAAGTAACCAAACGGGGCTCTGGCACATTTGTAAGTGCAAAGTCGAACTGCTTTTCACATGTGTAGACATGTGGTGCGCTTACAGTAAAAGCAGTCGCTAACTACCCACCATGATTATCATGGCTTTGAGATAAGAAAGAAGAAGACTGTCACTGTGACAAGGAAATCCAGGACTCGAGACACCTACTGCTGGAATGTCCACTCTTCTTCACCGCTAGACAACAGACAATGTTGTAGATCTATATAAATTTGTTAATAGCAGATATAATTGTCACAGATTTAACCATTTGGCAATAGCTAACTATAATTTTTTTAGATCATCATTATGTAAGGACCAGTGTGTGTGTGTCAACAAGTGAATGACTTTGAGACGAAGAGTAAAGCCAATTCAATTTATATATCACTACCTATGTAAAAAACACAAGATGATTGTTACCTTACCCAATTGGGAGAATCTGTATGGGGCAAGTCCCTAATAAAGGCTTTTGTGTGTGTATTTATTTTTTGTATAATATAACTGTTTCTGTTTAAACATGTAAAATAGTGTCCACAAAAAGTGGACGAGTGGGTAACACCCTCGATTCCCGAGAGTCATGAACCGGGATTGAACCCCGCGTTAAAATTTTGTTTAATATGTGAATAACCTTCACATATTATTCACTGTTTCAATTATCATGAACTAGGTTGCTCTTGTTGAGCGGTACCTAATAAAGTGGTTTTGAACCGATCCCTAGCCGGGATATTGTATTTTGTGTGTTGAAATAAAAAAATAATAAATCTTAACTATTAAATACTACTTTTATATGACTGCTTTGAAATTGTAACATATCAGCAGTCTTCTGTACACGATTCTCTTTTAAAAAATGATATGGACAAGTAAGAATCAAAACTAAAATAATTTTTTTTTATTGTCCCTAGTACACGTGGTACAGGCCCTGATAATCATGGTGGGTATTTAGTGACTGACTTTACTGTTAGTGCACCACGTTGGGATCGAGGGTAATGAAATGGCAGATGAATTGGCAAAAGAAGCCAGAAAGCTGAGCCAAAGGAAAGAACAAATGTCAGTATTTGACGCTGATGCTTTGGCAAAATACAAGATAATCAAACAAAAAATAAGAAAAGATCAAATATGTGAAATAAACTCTGAGAGAAAACTGACAAAAACTATAACAAGACTTAGAACAAAACACTATAAAGGAATGACAATACATCCAGATGGCACAAGAACCTATAGAGCATGCAACAACTGTCCTGGTGTGGAACTAACACCTACCTACATATTCTCATGCCCGGCAATGGCCACAGCCTTGCAGAAATTTGACATGGACCCAGAGCAGCAGCTTTACACACCCAAGATAGAGGACATTGCTGCTGCTGTGTTGGAAATCCATGGAGACATCTGAGGCTCTTCTTTGGACACGACAACAACAATACAGTATACACACCCAAGATAGTGGATATTGCTGCTGCTGTGATAGAGATGCAAGGAGACATCTGAGACTCTTCTTTGGACACGACAACAACAACAATACAGTATACACACCCAAGATAGTGGACATTGCTGCTGCTGTGATAGAGATGCAAGGAGACATCTGAGACTCTTCTTTGGACACGACAACAACAATACAGTATGCACTCCCAAGATAGTGGACATTGCTGCTGCTGTGATAGAGATGTATGGAGACATCTGAGACTCTTCATTGGACACGACAGCAACAATACAGTATACACACCCAAGATAGTGGATATTGCTGCTGCTGTGATAGAGATGTATGGGGAAATCTGAGGCTCTTCATTGGATACGACAACAACAACAACCACATGTCTATACATATGAAAAGCAGTTCGACTTTTACACTTACAAATGTGACAGAGACTCGTTTGGTTCCTTACACTCTGCATGCTGGAGACACGGATTCCATAACTCACAATGGCCTGTCTGAACTCAAGACGGTTCTAAGCTCCTGATAGGATCCAGACGTCCCATCAGAGAAGACCTCGTCTGGTGTATATATTTTTCTCTACTATTTTAAACTCTGTAAACTCTCTTTTGACCATTGACTAGATGTCAATAAACCATTTTTAATTGTCACTCTTGGTGGGGTTGGACTTTTGCAAGAATCGGGAGCCATTGGAGCTTTTTTTTTTTATTAGAAAAAAAAATACCCAATGCGGGATTCGATCCCGGGTCGTAGCGGTCGAAAACCAACGGTTTAGACCATCCTTCCACCGACCCCAGTAAGAGAAATAATAAAAACTATAAATAAAATATTCCGATCGCGTAACTGAACGTTTTCCTCAGCCTCATCAGGTATGGAAGATGTCCGAAATATCTTGTATTTTGCTTTCATAAAAAAGTTTGTGTTTCCTATTGTTTTGTGATTGATAAGTTGGCCAACCATTTTCTCTAGTATGGGGTAGGGGTAACCAAACGTTATTGGCAACAAGATCATATCAAAAAATATATTTTTAAGTGAAAATTATTTTATCGTATTTTGTTATAAGGTTGTACCAAAAATTAGTATTTTTCTTATTACTTGACGAATAATATTATAACCTTTAGTTTATTCATCGCGTGCGCGTGTCTCGAATGTTTTGTGCAACATCTTTGTACTTTCTTATTATCAGAAAATCTTTATTGTCTTTATAATGTCTGATACAGCTTTATGTTCTTTATTTGCGAACCGCCAAAGTGACAAAAACAAATCAAAAAGCGGATGATGATAACCTGCGTCTTGCAGATTAACATTTTCATAGAAACATATATATACATATCTATTGCTAGATATATATCATTTTGTTTTTGTAAATATATGTGATTAGCATTTCTTTCAGATTTTGGTCTTTAGATTCATAAATAAAATATTCTATCTTATCGATAAATTTAATTTTTCTAATTAATTACCTTTCAATCCGGTGGAGATGCTGGGTAATTAATTTATATATTTATACAAAACGGCGAATACATAATAATACATAATACAATTACTTTATACATAATACAAAGACATTATACATAACGGCGAATAATATTATTATGGCGAATACATAATACAATTACTTTATAAATAATACAAAGATATTATACATAACAGCGAATAATATTGGTATTTCGATTTTTTTACATGTGATTATGAACTTTTGGGACAACCTTTTGTTGGGAATCTTTTATGGTTCAAACGATGAAACAATAAATAATAAGTTTACTTACAGCTGAAATGGTTTTAAAGAATTAGGCGATTTTACCTTTTAAGAAAGTATTTTAAATTTATTATTTTCAAAGAGAGAGAGAGAGAGAAAAAAACATTTAACAATTATACTTACTAATTATAAAAACAAAAATATCACACACACACACTCGTTCTTTCTTTTTCTTTTTATATTAGTATTGTCAGCCTAAAAGTATTTTAAGATCATTGTTTTATTATTTTAAAACATTTTCCTTCTTTTTTTCCAACACCTTTTACTTTTATTCAACTTTGAGGAATACCGTTGAGAAGAGGCTCCAATAGCATTCAACTGTGTCAAATTTGCATCAATCAAATCTGGTCGAATTATAGGAAGTAGGTGGAGTGAGGGTGACTTTCTAGATTCGAATGGCCTCTTGACCGTGATATGGTTCTTCGACTCAAACAATGACATATGCGGTCATTTGGAACCTGGTGGAATTGAAAAGATACAAGATTCCTAGACAAAACCTGTTGAAACTTTAAGATAAGTAAATAACTCAATTCAGTGTGCTTCTGTTCTTTATCTAAGCCTACGAATATTGGAATTCTAAACACAAAAAAATAATCTAAATATTTAATTTGTATTGATAAAATTCTATGAATAAAAATAATAACATCACACTTTTTTTAAGCACGCTCTTACAAAATTTCAATCCGATATAGATAAAAAAAAGTCTATATTTAGAATATCATTAAAGTACACATGACGGGCATTCCATTAAAAATAGAAGAATAAGAAATCCGAGAAGTTATCAAATTCTTTGTTTTGGAAGCGAAAAAGGCCATTAAAATAAGTACTTGTACTTGTTCCAAAGTCACTTTATTAGGTACCGCTCAAAAAGAACAATCTAGTTTATGATAATCGCAACAATGAATAATATTTAACTAAAAAGTGTTTAGACGAAAAGACGAAATATTAATTCATAAAAAGTGTTGGAATATTTAATTTTATAAAAATAAATACACCTATCCCCCGATTTACACGGTAGATACGTTCCTGAGAAAAACGTGTAAATCGAGGGATAGGTGTATATTAAACTGTCAAATCTGAATAGGTGTTCGCCCCCTCATGAATCAGAGCCTCCCAATATTCTTTTCAACATAGGTAGTATAGAGTAGAATATCGCATTTTAGTATAGTGCGATAAAAACAAAAAAAAACTTATTTGGAAAACCGTGTAAAAGCGAAAACGTGTAAAACAAGTACCGTGTAAATCGGGTGATAGGTGTATATATCTCTATATATATAAAAGTCAATGTCTGTCTGTCTGTTTCGCGATAAACTCAAAAACTACTGAACCAATTGGTACCAAATTTTGCATGTCGCTTTTTATAAACCTGAGGAAAATTTTCGGCTGCATTTTGATTAGTATTTTTAGCTATTTCTTTTTTTCATTTGAAGAACTTTTTTTTTACGCGGACTAATCCGGAATGGAATGAATACCTAAATATGGCCATTTTTTAAAGCATCGGTGGTTCAGTGGTAGAATGCTCGCCTGCCACGCGTTTTACCCTAGTGAAAGTTTACCTAACGAACATTTGTTAAAACAATTCTAGAAAACATCCAATCCCTACTGAATCTATACTTGGCAAGATAACTTTATGTTTGATTATCTGCTCCACCTAGCTGTACCCGTTCAAACGTTGCTGTCTTTGAACAAAAAGGCAGTTTTAATACCTAAATAATAATTTATTAATGATCAAATGTATACAATACATCAAAATGAAAATTAACAATAAAATTATCCCTACATAAATGTCATTTAAATATAACATATGTAAAAAATAATAGATATATTTTGATAATTTGAAACTCGTAAATTTAAATCTCTCGATAAAGTGAACATTTTTTTCTCGGTCCCTTGAAAAATACTCGATAAGTTGAATAAAATCAATATTAATTATCATTATTCTTGTCTCAAATAAATTGCCGTGTCATCCTGAATTTTGTCTTTTCTAATTTTCTACATTACAAAATCATCATTTTATCTATTCTCCCAATATATATGTTGTAGATAAATGATAAAACTAACTTTGACTTGTACGCAATTAATAGGTAGAATATCTTACTTTTGATAAATAATCATCATCATTTAGTTAAATCTACAAATCTGCAAATAACTCTAAAGATATTCAAGATATTCAAGAAATTATTTTTCAAAACCCTTCCCAGGGATATACCTAATAATATCCCAAAATTTCACGGCGATTGGATGTATGGTTTTTGATTCTATAGAGTACAGACAGACAAACAGACAGACAGACATTCAATTTTATATATATATAGATAATATAAATATATATTATTATTACGATGTACTAGAGCGCCATCTGTTATCAAATTATAAAACTATTTTAGAGGCGTAATATTCTTTTTAAAATAAAACAATTTCTACTGTCCTTACTGCGATGGAAAAATTAAAGGGAGGGCCTGGCTCATCAGTGGTGAACCCTCCCAGCGGTTTCGCCAGTTTAATCTACCAACTATATTAATTAAATCAAATACCTAAACACTAATATAATACAATTTTTGCCATCACACACACTTTTTTTCCTGTAGTTAATGTGTTACTTCTGTATTGCTATTCCATGACACTTCTAATATTTATTATTGATGTACTTTCAGTATGAAGGAAATTGCAATCGGGGGAATTCTCGGGCGAAGCCGGGTCATACGTCTAGTATTTTAATAAAATTAAATATTCCAACAATATACCCTTTAATTTCATAACTTGATTAAAAAAATATAGCCACGATTATCTTTTGTATTTATTGTGTTTTCTTATTGTAATGTATGTATAATAAATAATACATTTAAAGGAGAAGTCTGTCAATCATTAACAAAATAACAAAAAGACATATATTGGATCAAAATATCATTTATTTTACCAATATTTCAGTTGGCTGAATGCCAACCTTAATCAAGGTATTATTACATTTTAAAAGTGTTTTTGTTGTTGACACACTTCAAAAATGTTATAATACACCTTGATAAAGGTTGGCGTTCAGCCAACTGAAATATTGGTTAAATAAATGATATTTTGATCCAATATATGCCTTTTTATTTAAAGATTTATTTATGGATTTCTCTATTTTGTCTTTAAAAGTGTTTGTATGTGATAATAAGCGATTAGCTTAATTTTCTTCATTATTCGATGTTTCTTTTAAGTGTCCTAAAATAATATTGGACAGAGTTCATAAAATGTATATAGACAAAGTGGCTGATGTAGGAGAGTTAAATCATTTAGATCGGGGAACAATCTCACTTCTGTAAAGTTCGGACAGTCGTAGATAAGGTGAAGTTTGTTCAGTTTCTCCGCAGGAACAATTTGGTGTTTCTGATAGACCTCTTTTATGTAAGTATTTCTGGCCGTGTGATGTGATAATTTTAGTTCTTGTTCCGGTTCCCAAAATCGCTTTATTAGGTACCACTCAACAAGAACAACCTAGTTTGTGATAATTACAACAATGTATAATATATGACGGTTATTCACATATTAAACAAAATGTTAACGAGGGATTCAATTCCTGTTCATGGCTGTCGGGAATTGAGGGTGTTACCCATTTGTCCACTGATTTTTCTTTAATAAAATAAGAGTTGGATCCTTCATAGGGGAGTTTATATGGAAAAGGGGGGGGGGGTACCTGCTGGATCTGTAAAGGGAAAAAAATATATTTCTCAAAATATTTCGAGAGATTGCTTCCTCTTTGTCAATTTATTGCACTGTGTGACTATGTGACTGTTGCACAATGTGACTGTGCAATAAATTGATAAAGAGGGAGCAATCTCTCGAAATATTTTGACAAAAAATTGTTTTTTTAACATATCTAGGTACACCCTTTTCTATATAAACTTATTTAATGAATCATCTTTTGACTTTTTAGTTGAGTCTTCTACGTCTTTGAAGCAGTCCATAACTGGGTGCTTGACTTCAAACGAGGACGAACAATGCAAATAACGACCGGGAGAAGTGACCTGTAAAGAAAACATTACCATAAACCACCAGAGGAATATAAATGATTGCAGAATCTAAATTAGACATAGTAAAGTACAAGGTTGTCCCAAACGTTCGTAAACATATGATGATTTATATTTTGAAAGTGTTTACGAACTTTTGGAACTACCTTGTAATTCTGAAACTTGTCCCACCTACTGATTGACCACCCTTGATATAGAACATCAGAGCTAAAATCATTCTTCTATAATAATTATGTTACAAGGTTGTCCTAAAAGTTCATAAACATATTATGATTATGATTTATATTTTTCAAGTGTTTACGAACTTTTGGGACAACCTTGTAATTCTGAAACTTGGCCCACCTACTGATTGGCCACCCTTGATATAGAACATCAGAGATTAAATCATTCTTCTATAAGAATTATGTTATAATTTTATCAAGGTTACCAATATTATCAAGGTTGTACCACAAAAGAGTTCGTAAACACTTACAAAATATAAATCATAATAGGTTTACGAACTTTTGAGACAACCTTATATTACACGCGCAAAAGTTCACGCGGAAGCTTCGGCAGTTACGCGTCATATGAGCGGATAATATGAGAGATTAAAAGGAAAAATATATTTATGTATGTATATATTATATACGTTGACTTTATTATTGCCAGGTGGAATATTAGTAAGGACAAACTTCAGGATAACACAGCAATTTATTTGAGTCAAGAACAAACTACATTATGATGCATTAGCGCGCCATCTATTATGAAAATTCGAAACTATTATAGACGCGTATGATTATTTTTACAAATAAACAATTTCTACTGTAAAATGAAAGGATTTAAAACAAAGCAATAACGCGCCATCTATACATATAAAATGAAAGGATTTAAAAGCACGAATGTTTCTTTTATACATAATATCTACTGTCCTTTAATTAATTTTTACATTGCATTAATAGCAGTAGAAATTGCTTATTTGTGGTGGTGGTGCTTATCTCCATGGTTAAACCAATTCCTGAAGTCCACTCCTCTCCAATTTTGCAATGGTAGTTATAGGCCTGGAAAATAGGTCTTCTATTGTCAGTTTTGAGCATGATTACTTGTTTATTTGTAAAAGAATCATACGCGTCTATTATAGTTTCGAATTTAAACAAACTATGTGTAAATTCGCGTGGTCTACCTAGCTCAAATGCTATGAGCTGGGGTATAGCGATGATCCACTTGAATGAGTTCTGTAAACTTGAATAATGGAGCTCTACACGTAATTGAACAAGGAGAAATTCTGATTTAATGATTCTAGAATAAAAAGCTACATGAATTAATTTGATTAGCCTAACATGACTTGATGGCTCGATTTAACTAGACTAGCGAGTAAACTAAGCAAAACACAAAATATAAACAACACACTGTTGCCGAATCAATACAAATTAATCAATAAAAATATATACAGATTAAAATAAACCAATAAAGAATTGATTATGTAAAACAATGAATTATATAAATTAACAATAAAGAATAGAATAACATCAATGAATAATATTTAACAACAATTTCTACAATAATTAATAACAAATAAGAATAAAACATACATTTTTAACCAAACACTATGAATGATAAACAAAAGATAAGCAATGAAGGAAGTTTACAGAGTAACAAAATATAAACATAAAAATAATACTCTTTTAATAAAAAAATAAATACTTTGTTACAATATAAATATATTTCAACCAATGCGTTGCTAATATTGATAATAATAATATATATAAGATAATAATATATAATTATTATCTTCCTGATAGAGTTCAAATGTTTGTTTAGGAATGTTTTGAATTACTACAGTACCTTGAGTTTACACAAACACTCCTAGGTACTCCCGACATCGATGTAGGTCGCCTGAAGGTGTTGAAAACGACAGTTCATTGTTATTGCCTTGTTGCCAAATCCTGGGAAATTGACGGATTGGTAACGTCAATCATCTCTCTAACACGCCCGGTATAAACTGACTTCTCCCCGTCTAAATAAACCTCATCGATCAGCTCTGTAAACTGGAGGATTGACGAATCTGCCACTACATCACCTTTGACAAATTCGGAACGTCCCTCTACTAACAACCATTAGATGGGGAAATGTTGTTTGTTCTATTCTAGCGGGAGATCATCCTTCCTTCAATGTCTTCTTCCACTGAGGGTGGTGTTGTATTCCAATTGATTACACACAGCGCTCAACGTTAATTATACTTTAATTAACTATAAGGTAAAGGGAATATATATAGATTAAAAGTAAACACACATGGAGAGAAGGAACATGGCGATGGCAACGCCGCAGGTAGGGTTACAACATCAGCAGGAAGTGAGTCAGCTCAGGGTTGCCGAATGCCAACGGTCCACCGCCACCAGCAATCTCCTCCCTCGAAGTGACCTCCTATTCATGGATCACTTCGCCGCTTAAGAGTCTCGAACGATGAAGTTCGTGTAGGTTTCTCCCCAGTGGCTTGGTCAAAATATCCGCTAGGTTTCTTCCACTTATTTACTTCAGTACTGAGGAGTGCAATTGAGTTCTGAGCATTTCTCTGGTTCCTTAGGATCATTGGATGAGATCGAGTAGGAGAAGGCTTCACAGTATCTTCATTATGGCTGTCCTCTTCTGTAGGTATCACGTCTTCTTGATCTAATAAAGACACTGGATTCTCTTCAATCTCCCGTTGAGTCCCATAGCTGTAGTGTTCAACTGATGGAAGCACCTCCCGGTTGCTGTTGTTCCTCGATACATCACTCTCTTTGAAGACACAGTCCCGAGATTCCACCACTTTCTTCATCTCAGGAATCCACACTCTGTAGCCACGTCCTCTGAGTGCATATCCAACAAGGTTACCTTTGACAGCTCTCCTTTCGAGTTTGGATTTACGGACTTGTCTTGGAATATGGACAAATACTTGACAGCCAATAGCTCTTAAGTGTTTAAGACTAGGCTTATTCCCTGTCCACAGTTCATATGGCGTGCTTTCACCATTGTGATTGTTGAGAACTCTGTTTCTGACATAGGCTGCGGTGTAAGTCAGCTCCGCCCAGGAAGCCTTTGGCAGACCACTTCCAGATATAGTGCTCCTGACAAGATCTAGGAGTGTCCTATTCATTCTTTCTGCCACACCATTCTGTTGAGGCGTATACGTCATAGTGTGTTCATGAACTATTCCGACGCTCTTGCAGAAAGTGTCCCATTCCTTGGAACAAAATTCCAAGCCATTATCCGTACGTATTCGTTTTAGTTTCCGGCTGGTTTGTTTCTCAGATTCTTGAATCCACTCTTTGACTTTTCCCAGGGTTCCGCCTTTGTTTTTCAGGAAAAATACACTTGTATATCTCGTAGATTCATCAATGATGGTTAAGACGTACTTGGCTCCTCCCCAGCTCAATACGTCGAGTGGACCCATCAAGTCCGCATGCACCAAGTCCAACGGCATGATTTCTTTTTCCTCCTTGTGTGAGTGTTGAAGGAATGGCAGACGGTAAGCTTTGCCGATCAAGCAGTCTTCGCACTTTTCTGGCTTTGCCGGGCTGCAGTCTTCGCACTTTTCTGGCTTTGCCGGGCTGCAATCAAGTCCTCTTACGCTTTGGTTCTTGGCCATCTTTTCTATTGTATATGCATTTACATGCATCAGCCTTTTGTGCCAAAGTTCCAGTGTAAGCTCTTCCTTGCATTCAGATGCAAGAGAAACACGATCATTCTGATCTATCGGAGAGGATGGAGTAGTCTGGACGTAGTAAAGTCTACCCAACTTCTTTCCCTCTATCAAGAGTTTACCTTTCATGTCCATAATGTAGCAACCACTCCTGTTGAAGACAACTTTTCTACCGTTTTCTATCATTTGGAGTACAGACAGAACACTGTGACGCATATCTGGAACATACAAGGTGTTCTGGGCAACCATTTTGCTGGCATCTCCCTTGTGTCCAACAATATTGGCACTGACAGTACCGATACCACATACTTCTATAGAAGAGCCATTCGCAATAGTGATGGAACTCATATTGCTTGTGCACTCTTTCAGACATGTGAAGTAATCTCTCTTGGGAGTCATATGGTGCGTCGCTCCAGAATCTATGATCCAGGTCTCGGCGGTAGCTCCAAACAAAGTGTTGCACATTGCCGACATATTTACGCCTTTGTTTTGGTCAAACCTCTTTGGTCTTTGTTCATTCTTTCCTTTCTTCCTGCATTCCCTTGCATAATGGCCTTTACTTCCACATTTGAAACAAACAACCTTTGCTTTAAATTGTTTTTTCTGTTTCAATGGGCTTCGAAGAGGCATTAACGACCATGACACCCACATCTTTTGGTAGATTAGACGAACGCCTTTCTGCTTCTGCCAACAGCCGTCTTTTAACTGTGGCGGTCGTGAAGTCTGAATCAGGCAAGTTACATATGATTGAGACAACGATGTCCCAATCCTCTGGTAATCCACCCAAAAGAACCATAGCCAAATCGCCATCATCAATTTTGTCGCCAATTTGGGCCAGTTCGTTTACAATGTAGTTTATCTTCCCCATATACCCTTCCATATTGCTGTGCTGAGTCAACCTTTCGCCATATAACTGCCTTCTTAGTTGTACGGCTCGATATCTACTATCCTTTGGTGCGTATAATTTTTCCAGTTCCTCCCAGACCTCTTTCGGAGTATTCAAATGTTGAACATGCAATTGTTGTTCATCATTAATCCCGAGGCAAATTTTTGCAAACGCCTTACCCTCCCGCGACAAAAAAAGTTTTGTTGCAACAAGGTCACTAGGGTCAGGCTTAGCCTCTCCTGGATTGATCAAACTCCACAAATCGTTTTCGATTAGGATGAGTTTCATCTGGAAGCTCCAGCTGGAGTAATTAGCACCATTTAATTTTGTAATTGTTGTGTTTGCCATTTTACAAAATATTTGGTAAGTAGAAAAAAAAGGATGTTCCAAGTAATCAAAGGAAATTTTGTTACTCACGTTTTAGGCTTCGCGCTTCTTCAGTCTGACGTTTTAATCCTTGCGCTTCTTCAGTCTCATAATCTTTGTTGTATTCCAATTGATTACACACAGCGCTCAACGTTAATTATACTTTAATTAACTATAAGGTAAAGGGAATATATATAGATTAAAAGTAAACACACATGGAGAGAAGGAACATGGCGATGGCAACGCCGCAGGTAGGGTTACAACATCAGCAGGAAGTGAGTCAGCTCAGGGTTGCCGAATGCCAACGGTCCACCGCCACCAGCAGGTGGGATTCATGGTCTCTCCATATCTCCCTCCTTCAGTCTCTTCCTCTACTGAGGGTGGGTCACATGGTCTCTCCATATCTCCCTCCTTCAATGCCTTCCTCTACTGAGGGTGGGCCACATGGTCTCTCCATATATCCCTCCTTCAATGCCTTCCTCTACTGAGGGTGGGCCACATGGTCTCTCCATATCTCCCTCCTTCAATGCCTTCCTCTACTGAGGGTGGGCCACATGGTCTATCCATATCTCCCTCCTTCAATGCCTTCCTCTACTGAGGGTGGGCCACATAGTCTCTCCATATCTCCCTCCTTCAATGTCTTCCTCTACTGAGGGTGGGCCACATGGTCTCTCCGTATCTCCCTCCTTCAATAACTTCCTCTACTGAGGGTGGGCCACATGGTCTCTCCGTATCTCCCTCCTTCTATGTCTTCCTCTACTGAGGGTGGGCCACATGGTCTCTCCATATCTCCCTCCTTCAATGCCTTCCTCTACTGAGGGTGGGCCACATGGTCTCTCCGTATCTCCCTCCTTCAATAACTTCCTCTACTGAGGGTGGGCCACATGGTCTCTCCATATCTCCCTCCTTCTATGTCTTCCTCTACTGAGGGTGGGCCACATGGTCTCTCCATACTTCCTCCTTCAATGCCTTCCTCTACTGAGGGTGGGCCACATGGTCTCTCCATACTTCCTCCTTCAATGTATTCCTCTACTGAGGGTGGGCCACATGGTCTCTCCATACTTCCTCCTTCAATGTCTTCCTCTACTGAGGGTGAACCACATGGTCTCTCCATACTTCCTCCTTCAATGTCTTCCTCTACTGAGGGTGAACCACATGGTCTCTCCATACTTCCTCCGCCATCCTCTTCATCACCTTGTAGGTGTGTCGTCCAGTCCATTGTTCTAGATCGATGATCACTCTACGATATTCCATTTAATAAGCATTGAAATCATTAGCCGATCAGCGTTCAGTGTTTTTTTTTTTAACTCTGTGGTTGCATCGAGCAACAAAATAATATTGTAGAACAAAGTATTTATTATATTATTAACGGGTTATATTAATTTATTGAAATATATTTTTAAATCCAAAAGACAAAAAACCTCTCTCAATCAGTATCTTTTATTATTACAAATAACAGACGCTAGCTTTCGAACAATTAGTTCTTCAACGGGCGTTCTTACAAAACGAAATCAGATTCTTATTAATATATAGAGGTAATAGAAAAAATAAATACAAATATTCGCTCAAAGATATGCTAAAAGGTAAATTAGAAAATTGAAAAATAAACAGATATGCGAAATTTTTCTTTAAAACTAAATTAAGTTTAAAACTAAGTGGGGAAGGTTCAACATAAAAGCAACGCGATCTATTCGGTTGCCTGCAACGATTGTGAATCCGTTTATGTAGGAGAAACAGGCAGAAAAAATCGAAAACCGAATCAAAGAACACAAATACAATATCAGCTCAAAAGACCCCAGATCCCTTCTGTACCAACACACGTTAAACACAGGACATAGTTTTGATCTGGATAACCCCATCTGCCATTACAACAACATCAGATACAAAGGGGAAAGATTGATTTTGGAATCCTTGGTTTCTGGTTGTAAAGACAGCATAAACAGAAAAATAGAAGTCCCGGAACAGTTCCGCTGCCTTTTTTAAAAGAGTTTGAAGAACGAATTCTGCTATGTCCCCCCCCCCCCACCCCCCCCCCCCCCCCCCCCTTCCCCACTTAGTTTTAAACTTAATTTAGTTTTAAAGAAAATTTTTGCATATCTGATTATTTTTCAATTCTCTAATTTACCTTTTAGCATATCTTTGAGCGAATATTTGTATTTATTTTTTCTATTACCTCTATATATTAATAAGAATCTGATTTCGTTTTGTAAGAACGCCCGTTGAAGAACTAATTGTTCGAAAGCTAGCGTCTGTTATTTGTAATAATAAAAGATACTGATTGCGAGAGGTTTTTTGTCTTTTGGATTTAATTTTATGCGCAAATATATTTTTATATTGTGTGTAAATTTGCATATCTTGTCTCTCTGGTATTTTATAAATGTTAATTTGTTCTTGTGTCTTAAATAAATTGCTATGTTATCCTTAAGTTTGTGTTTCCTAATTTATATTGTGGTGTTTCGTCTGGTTTTGAAGAAATGATTCAATTATTCATTCCAAGGTATTTTAATTATTACAAATAAAATATAAAAATAAATATCAATGTTAATGTTGAAAAAGGTTTGATGAAAATGGATGGATGAAAAAATGGACGTTAGCTCGTGGTGGCCGTCAAAACAATGATATCCTCCCACGTGCTAAACACGTCACCACCGCCGCCGCGCATGCGCCGACTTAGCTTACCCAGCCGGCCGAGGTGGTTGAAAGAGCTGTTCAAATTTGGCGGTAGGTCGAAACACCGTCACAATAGGTGTGTTATAATATATTGATTTTTTTTATCACTTCATATACCTTTCAAACTGAACAAATTCACTTAAAAGCAAAAAATAACATAAATAAATTTGTTTAAGTAATCAAACTACAATATTTTATATTTTGAATTAGATTATATAATTTTCGTTTCTTTTTTTGGAATATCATTTCGATAGATTTTATAAATTCCATTTTCGCTGCTGATTTATTTTTGTGTATAGAAATCAGGTGGAGAATAAATTCACTTACTTATTCCTTCTAGATAGTTTTGAATAATCCAAAAGAGCCCATTCTATATCAATTGGAAAGTTCGTTTGGATTGCTTTTTCGCTGGATAGTTGTTCGCTCAGTCGATTGATCGATTGTTGTGATCACCTGGTGATAACTGACCAAGTCAATTCTGCCTCTTAATTTTATATCGGATACACATTGTGGGGGCCGAGAGATTTCCTTTCAGCCTGCTGGGATGACAGACCACGCCGTCAGCAAACATACAAGCGGGGCCATGAAATAGGAGATGACCACCGCGGCGCGGCATATCGGCGGAAGCCAACAGAACCAAAATAGATATTCAAAGGTGTTGTCCTTTTGTCTTCCTCTAAAAATGTAGCTAATAAGTAATACCAATAAAACACTAACTTTAAAATACTTTCTGGGCCATCTCTGGACTAGTAAATCGACACACCACAACATCTTTAAATTTATGTCCACAAACACCTCATCTATAAATATAAAAGAGATTGATTCTTTCCTTCTTTGTGTATGGGTGATGATCTACATTCATCTTCTGGTTATTTTCGAGGCTGTACAGCTTAGATATCATGTCTCCTCTAGTAATTTATCTACGTCGATATGTTGTAGTCTGTTTCTCATTAAATTTTCATTGAAAGTTTACTCTCTGTAGTGTCATGTAAGAATCCTTAATATTGCTTGACAAGGCCTGTTCATATTAATTTTCTGGCCTTGATTATTTTAAGAAACGTATTTTTTCTTCCACCTTATTATGAACTTATACTTATTATGTGAATTTTTTATGTTTCTTCAATAATAAGTTAGTTCACCAACATTAATGAAAAGCCTCATTTTAAAGTCTAACCATATTTTATTTTAATCACATTATCAATATCAAAGTATATTTTCTAATTTGGTATCTTTGTGAATAAATACACTGCGTGACATTGAAAATGGAACACCAAGAAATAGTGGCCAGAAAGTGATGAAACTCGGCAGACAGAGAGAGACAGGGACGAACAATAAGTGATCTTTATATCAAAATGAAAGTCATAATACAGAGCGAGAACGGCGTCGGCTTAGTATCAAGTAGGACCACCGCGGACGGCGATGCACGCAGCAACACGTCTAGGTAGAGAGTCAATCAGAGTACGGATGGCTTCCTGAGGGATGGCTCTCCATTCCCTCTCAACCATTTGCCACAGTTCGTTTTCTGAACGCGGCTGTGGCAAGGCATGCAAACGGCGTCCAATGATGTCCCAGACGTGCTCGATTGGTGAGAGATCGGGAGAGTACGGTGGCCAGGGAAACATCTGTACATCTTGCAGAGCTTGTTGGCTAATGCGAGCAGTGTGCTGTCGGGCGTTATCCTGCTGATAAAGGGCATTGGGTACCCCCCTGAAGGTAGGGGAGTGTCACCGGTCGCAGCACATCATCAACGTATCGTTGAGCCGTCATAGTGCCCTGAATACGAAGTAAAGGTGACCTGGAATCATACGCGATTGCGCCCCAAACCATGATTCCACGTTGTCGCACGGTGGGGCATTCCACAATTGCTGCCGGATTGGACCTTTCTCCACGTCGACGCCACACGCGTACACGACGACTATCACTGGACAAGCAGAAACGCGACTCATCTGAGAACACGACCCTGTGCCATTCCGTCATCCACGTCGATCTAGCCCGGCACCATTCCAAACGTTGGCGCCTATTCGGTGGGGTCAATGGCAGTCTTCTTAGCGGACGGCATGAGTGCAAGCCATTAGCAACCAATCGACGGGAAATGGTTCTGGTCGAGATGGAATGATCTAGGGTGTCTTGCACATGTTGCAGGATGGCGGTGCAAGTGGCTTGTGGGGCCGCCACTGCTTGTCGAAGGATATGCCGATCCACACGTGCTGACGTCACTCTGGTTGCACCGACATTCCTATAAATTGCCACATTTCCTTGTTCCAACCATCTTCTCCACAGTCGGTGCACCGTGGACGCACCAAGGTGTGTATCAGCTGCGATTTGACGTATGGACCAACCGGCCCTTTTCAGTCCGATCACCATGCCCCTCGCAAAAGCGTCTGTCTGCTTGAACTGCCTTCGTTTACGATGACCTGGCATTCTCTGTTATTACACGTGTCTTTTGACACAAGAACAAAATTTCTACAATGATTTTCCTTGAAGAAATAACGACACGAATACTGTCCTTTCTGCAAGTTCCTTCCCTTATATCTTACTCCATGTGCGCACGAGAGCTGCGCATTTTACATCATTTGCATAACTCGGTTAGGCGCGTCTACCCTGAAATTTGCATAATTTTCTGGCCACTATTTCTTGGTGTTCCATTTTCAATGTCACGCAGTGTACATAGAGCGCGTAATACTTTTAGTGAACGTTTTTTGAAATCATTACGCCATCCTTCCTAGGGATCACCAATCTAAATACAGCATCCCTAGAAAATCTAAAAAAGAAATCTGCCTGACACCACCTCATGAAAAGGACTTCCACTGGCATTGTAAATAGAACCAAGAAGACATAAGTCAGAAGGACAGCCTGGGTAGCTTGCGACTTCTGTACACTCCAGGAACCTGGATGATCTAAATAAATATTAATAATTGAGATCATTAGCTCATTCAAAATTTTAGATATAAGCCGATATCACTCTATATCGTTATTTCAGAGCCAAGATAATAAAAATTTGCAATGACTGATAGCTGACACACTTTCACAAGTGTCGTTTTACAATCACAGGCCGCAGTGTATCATATTGTATTATAAGTTACTTTATGTATCATTTATGAACGGAAAAATACGTCCAGGGTAGCCTAGTGGACATGGCATCTGCCCGGTAAGCGGAACATTGTGGGTTCGATTCCCATCCCTGGACACTTTTATTTTTCCTTTCGTCATTACTCTTCATAATTCATCCTTTTCATACCTCATCCAAAAAGGTTAGAAATAGTCGATATTTCACCTTGAAATAAAATTTTGATTTTCGTTAAAAAGAAATTCATGCGGTGTAGCTTCAAGTGTCGTTTTACACTTTCAAATCGGCGAATTCAAATGTTCGAAATCCTGACTCTTGGAGCGTAAAGAATTCGCCAACTATCGATAAATTGGTAATGGCACTTGTTGATGATGATGATAAAATCTGACCTGAACAAATAAACAAGGAAAATTTCTTCTTCTGGTTTATTTCAGATGATGCAAGGATTTGTTTTTGAACGGCCCCAATCCTAATCTCACTTAGATTGGAAAATAAACCTGTTGGAGAACTAGTTGGTAAGTAGAAGTTTAAAATTGTAAATTAAAAACATTTAAAAATTAATATTGAGAATTAAAAATATTTATAAATCAATTTTTGTTTTGAAATGTATATAAAGCGTTTATGTATATTGAAAAGAACTGTTCGTCCTGGGATTTGAACCTGGAAGCTCTTGAACCCTAAGATACATCCATACTCTTAAAACAAAAAGTCATGTTCTGAAACTGTCCTTGAAAGACATTCTTCCCTGGACGAAATTTCACTCTCTTTCTATAGCGAATTTTTTTTTTTTTGTTTTTTAATCACAAGTACATGTGGTACAGGCCATGATAATCATGGTGGGTAGTTAGCAACTGCTTTTACTGTAAGTGCACCACATATCTACACATGTGAAAAGCAATTTGACTTTGCACTTACAAATGTGCCAAAGCCCGTTTGATTATTTAAACTCGCTGGTGGAGTTGGATTTGTTATGTAATTAAAGTAAGTAAGAAGGACGTAACCAATTTAACATTACATATTATTTATTATTAATAGCAATTATACAAATCTTGGTATATATGTCTATATGAAAACAACAAAAACAAAAAACATTACATACAAGTTCCTTTTCAAACATGAGCTCATATATAGTCATTGTCACTCTGTGTAATATTCCAACAGGATTTTTGCAAGAATCGGGGGCCATTGGAGCATTTTTTTTTTAATTAGAAAAAGGTCCCCAATGCGGGATTCAATCCCAGGTCGTAGCGGTCGAAAACCAATGGTTTAGACCACTCGTCCACTGACCCCCCTGAAAAAGTAAACTACTACAGGGGTGCAGCTTTCGTTGATCATGGCACCATGTCACACTTTGGTGAAAGTCTGACTGTAATTTGAGGCTGTTCCTAACATTCATTATTATATTAACAGATTATTCATTTGATGTTTATATATTTTATTACTCTGCGTAAACTTCCTTCATTGCTTCCCTTGTATTTTATCAAATTTAATTGGTGCTTGCCTTAAATAAATTACGCTCCTAGAGCCTGGGTCCTGGGCTACCTTTATGTTACTCAAATAAATAGCCGTGTCATCCTGAAGTTTACCATTCTTAATTTTCTATGTTACAATATTTTATAAAACGCACACATAAATTCACAAATTATAATTAATAAATAAAATATTGTTGATTTAATTATTAAACATTGTGTCACTGAAATTACCATATACAAATGCATTTTGCATAGTCGTTAAATAATTTTTAAGTACATAAGATCATAAAGTTTTTTTTTTTTTTTGGTTTCAAATTTGTTTATTAACTGTGTAGCCTAGAGGGCGCTTTTTAAATATTTGACAACAAACTTTTGTTTACTCGTTAGAAAAGCGAGAATTATGACAGAATTATTGTAAATAAGTAAATTTTAATATTTAAAAATGATAATAAACACATGACCAAAAAGAAAAAAAAAAGTACTTTCAAAAATAATTTTGAGTTTAGTATGTATTTTAATAATTTTACTGTTGCAATCTTTCATGAAACTCGATGCAAATATTTATATGGAAATTATACTGTCCTATAAGCTTATGTCCATAGTTTGATAAGATACTTTAACTAAGATTCCAACCCTTTTTGTCGCATATATAAACAGAATCGTTCAATACAGTATTAGAGCTCTTAATAAGCGGCCTAGATGATTAATTTGACGAAACCGCTGCAAGGGTTAACTAATGATAACCAATGCCTTCTGCTATTTTAAAGCGCAGTAAGAACAGAAATTTTGTTTTATTTGTAAAAGAAATAACATTCATGCTTAATGGTTGTATTTATTAAATAATTATCTCACCAAAATATAAGTTATTTATAAATAGATATTTTAGTAGGGTTTTAAAAAATGAAAATTTAAAGAGAAAGGGTATGTGTTTTCATTATTTCTGATCTTTGATAACATGAGTTTTAAAAATGTTTAGGTTTTATTGTTTTATAGTTTGTTATATAGTTTTTGATCTTAAGAAATGGGACTCTATAACCATGTTTTAAAATATTAACAAAATATAGCCAAAACATCAAACTTATTAATATTGTAGCAAATTATTTATTTTTTATTAACAGATTATTAATTTTGATAATTATATTTTGCTACTCTGTATACTTCCCTCATTGCTTCTTTTGTATTTTACAAATTTTAGATCAATATCCTCTTGGCAAAATTTCCATCTATATTTTAGCCATAGATTTGGCCCAGCCACTTTGACAGCTAAACACCTCTTTGCAATATTGTCAAGATTCCATTAGATCCTGTGTGGATCTCATGGAATAAAGTCCGCCCTAGACTGACGAGGGCCATTAGCCAGAAACCATGGTCTCTAGGTGGACGCTTCTCAGTTTTCCAAAGCTGGTGTTGTGGCTTTGTCACCGACCCGAGACCGCTAGTTTGTGGTGATGGTCAATAGATGGCGTCTAGTTTTGACGTCTATTTTGACGGGAGAGGTGACCTTTGTCTTTTTAGATGTATATATATACAAAGTTTCTTTACATATTTGTACGCATGTATGGTCAAATTTGGTTATAACATAATTTGGACACCAAGCTTTTAATATTGTTATAACTACTGTTTAAGCACTTGAGACTTAAACTTGGGACTTTGCATCTAAAATGATATAATGTAGTTGCTGTTTTAAAAGAAGCTGCTATAATCACTGTGATGATATTCAATGTCTTCTTCTTTCTTATCTCAAATTATGACTGGGTGAAATAGAATGCCTTTGTCATTAAGACTGGGAGCACTACTCAGTGGCAGGTCGACTTAGCTCCAAAAGAAATGGCTGCCTCTGACATGAGGAACAGATGCCATTTACAGCCGCTTCTAACATGGAGTACCAATGCTGCTATACAGTTAAACCTGTCTATAGCGCCCCCCTCTTGGGACTCACCAAAATATTTTTGGTCGCAGTGGTATAGCTTGCTCCATGCTGACGAGAGCCAACAGCGCGAAACGTGTTCGTGGATGGCTTTTTTTGATTTATCAAGAAATTGAGTTGGTCAAATATCAGGGAACAGGTTAAATCAATGTTTAGTTGATTTCTTTTCCACTAGATGGCGCTCTCTCTCTCTCTCTGCCATCTAAAAAGCACATGTGCTCCTGGTCAGGATATGCCTACTTTATTTTTATTATATATATATATATATATCATGTAGATGGAAATTTTGCCGGGAGGAAATTGATCTAAAGAGACAAGGCTCTCCTCTCCCGTCAAAATAGATGTCTAAAACCAGACGCCATCTATTGACCATCACCACAAACTAGCGGTCTCGGGTCGGTGACAAAGCCACAACACCAGCTTTGGCAAAATGAAAAGTGTCCATCTAGAGACCATGGTTTCTGGCTAATGGCCCTCGTCAGTCTAGGGCGGACTTTATTCCATGAGATCCACAAGGGATCCAATGGAATCCTCACAATCTGCCAAAGAGGTGTTTAGCTGGCAAAGTGGCTGGGCCAAATCTATGGCTAAAATATAGATGGAAATTTTGCCGGGAGGAAATTGATCTAAAGAGACAAGGGTCGCCTCTCCCGTCAAAATAGACATCTAAAACCATCTAGGTGGACACTTTTCAGTTTGCCAAAGCTGGTGTTGTGGCTTTGTCACCGACCCGAGGTCGCTAGTTTGCGGCGACGGTCAATAGATGGCGTCTGGTTTTAGACTTCTATTTTGATGGGAGAGGCGACCTTTGTCTCTTTAGATATATATCATGTGTACATAAGTCTTCTCTTTCTTTTATTGTTCAATATATACCTCCTAAAGGAAAATAAGACCTAATCCAAATAATTTATTAGTGTGTGACGTTTCGGCAACAACATTGTCACCATCATCAGACAAATCAGTCTAATAATGGTGACAATGTTGTTGCTGAAACGTCACACACTAATAAATTATTTGGATTAGGTCTTATTTTCCTTTATTATAATCTATAATCCAAATTGTTTTTTTTTTTTTTTGCTTATCCCTTGTACACGTGGTACAGGCCATGATAATTATGGTGGGTAGTTAGCGACTGCTTTTACTGTAAGTGCACCACATGTCTACACATGTGAAAAGCAGTTCGACTTTGCACTTACTAATGCCAGAGCCCCGTTTGGTTACTTGCACTCGCTGGTGGGGTTGGACTTTTGCAAGAATCGGGGGCCATTGGAGCATTTTTTTTTTCTTTAAACAGAAAAAAGTGTCCAATGCGGGTTCGAACCCGGGTCCTAGTGGTCGAAAACCAAACGGTTTAACCAGCCTTCCACCGACCAATATATACCTCCTGTTCTCCACAATTTCTCTTGTCTTGTCATCTTCTAGAATAATCTTCTATAAGAGCAGTGTGTCTTAATAAAGGTGTTTGTATGTACTTGAGTAACTTTCCATTCCAAGCTCTGTGTATATTTCCCCCAGAGTAGATTTAAAGGTCTTATATTTGTCACCACAACAAGGTTCTGTCGCAGGGAGCTGAGAATGGAGGACTCTGACCTGGTGCCAGTGAAAGATGTACGTGGAGGTGCGGGAGAGGCTTCAAGGATAACTTATGGTGAGAGAGGTTTGTTCCATTTATATGCTCTGACTTGTCCCTGTTGGTCCCTTTTTTGTCCCTTTTGGCAACGTTGAAGGATTTCATGAACTGAAATTGAGGAGAGTTTGAAACTTTATCCTTAAAATGCACTATTTAAAAAAGTTTATTTTTTATTTTTTAATCACCAGTACATGTGGTACAGGCCATGATAATCATGGTGGGTAGTTAGCAACTGCTTTTACTGTAAGTGCACCACATATCTACACATGTGAAAAGCAGTTCGACTTTGCACTTACAAATGTGCCAGAGCCCCGTTTGATTATTTGAACTCTCTGGTGGAGTTGGATTTGTTATGTAATTAAAGTAAGTAAAAAGGACGTAACCAATTTAACTTTACATATTATTTATTATTAATAGTAATTATACAAATCTTGGTATATATGTCTACATGAAAACAACAAAAACAATAAACATTATATATATACAAGTTCCTTCTCAAACACGAGCTCATCTATAGTCATTGTTGTTGGAAAAGATTTAATAAAAAGAGAAAGATGTATATTTACATATTAAGGAAAAGAAGAAACAAGATGATAATCTTCTATTTGCATAACCATTTGTTTTTTGTATAAATATTTGCATATTTTATTTGTTTTTAGACATATATATAGAACCTGTGAGAGTTAATAAAGGTGTGGTTTTGATAAATGAATAGGCTCAAGATCTTCAATTATTGAAAGTTTAACAACAATTGTTACTCTGTGTAATATTATAACAGTATTTTTGCAAGAATCGGGGGCCATTGGAGCATTTTTTTTTTAATTAGAAAAAGGTCCTCAATGCGGGATTCAATCCCAGGTCGTAGCGGTCGAAAACCAATGGTTTAGACCACTCGTCCACTGACCCCCCTGAAAAAGTAAACTACTACAGGGGTGCAGCTTTCGTTGATCATGGCACCATGTCACACTTTGGTGAAAGTCTGACTTTGTCTGTAGTTTGAGGCCTTTGCTGCCACTCTAACATGAGTACAGACCTCCGTATCCCTGGAGTGGGACCCTTGCTGAGGTCTATCAACTGGGTCAGTTGAACTCGGGATTTTTAAAGAGGTCTGTCTCCTTTTTCTAACGTTGGTCCGCGACTGCTTATTCATCAGAGTTGGGATTGTTTCACAGCTGGCCTTCATATCTGAAGGTCGTTGCCCTATCTGCCACCTGGGGATGTGTCCTGTAGCAGTCAGCTCTGCCGAGGGCCCTGTATAGTGACAAAGTTAACTGACCGGTGATGAGCAGATCGACACCTGGCTGGGGAGAAAAGAGCCGTGTCCCTAATGGCTCGGCCAGACCTGGAGGATGTCTACCTCAGACTTCATGATGATCATCACCTGCTCAAGAAACATGCTCTCAAACAAGAGGAGAAGATCAAAAAGTGAGAATCTTTATAGTCCTCACCCCATATATATAAAAATCCTCCTCTTTTATTAACCCCAACTGGGTAGGTGGATCAACTAAAACCTTGCCCGGAGAAAAAGGAGGAGGGGGAGCAGTAACAAGCTCACTAAAATACCTGGGCTCAGCTGGCCATGCTGATAGTACCCTGTAAGGGCTCCAGGATAAGCAGTGTTTGTACTCCATGTTAGGAGTGGCTGCACATGGCGTCTGTTCCTCATCTCAGAGGCGGCCATTTCTTTGGAAGCTAAGTCGGCCTGCCACTGAGTAGTGCTCCCAGTCTTAATGACATAGGCAGACACATTCTACTTCACCCAGCCATGATGGTTGTCAAATCTCAAGCTTTACAAGCTTGATACCCTAATATGATTGAGTGGAGATAAGAAATAAGAAGAGAAGAAGAAGAGAAATGGCCGCCTCTGACATGAGGAACAGACACCATGTGCAGCTGCTCCTAACATGGAGTACAGACTCACCTGTATCCCTGGAACCCTTACAGGGTACTATCAGCCGGGCCAGCTGAGCCCAGGTTTTTTAGTGAGCTTGTTACTGCTCTTCCTCCTTCTTTTTCATCCGGGCTTGGGACCGGCAAAGGTGGAGTTGAATTTTAAATCTTGAAGATCTCAAATAAAATTATAAGAGAAATTTCTTGGTGAAAAGGTAGAAACTGGAATTAGCTCAGACTGACTACTTCCTAGATTTACCCAATTTTCTCTAGGCCTTATTAATGTTTTAAAAATTTATTTAAAATATTTTTCACTCACAAATACAGTAGAACTACCTCCCTGTAAAAGACACCTAATTGCAGAGCCAAAGTCTCCTTTAGGGAGAGGTATCCTCTTACCGGAGAGTTACTAAATACAGTAGAACCTCCCTGTAAAGGACACCTAATTGCAGAGCCAAAGTCTCCTTTAGGGAGAGGTATCCTTTTACCGGAGAGTTGCTAAATACAGTAGAACCTCCCTGTAAAGGACAACACCTAATTGCAGAGCCAAAGTCTCCTTTAGGGAGAGGTATCCTCTTACCAGAGAATTACTAAATACAGTAGAACCTCCGTGTAAAGTACACCTCATTGCAGAACCAAAGTGTCTTTGAGGGAGAGGTGTCCTCTTACCGGAGAGTTGCTAAATAGTAAAAATGGTAATTTCCCAAATGAAACTCTTTTGCAGAGAGGTGTGCTCTAGCGTGAGTGTTCTCTTATGGAGGTTCTACTGTATATTTGAATAAAAAACATGAACATTTATAAATAGGGTGTGTTGATGATAAAGCACATTTTGGATTTTAGATTATAATACAAGAAAATAAGACCCAATCCAAATAATCTAATGTGTGATGTTTCGGTAACAGCGTTGTCACCATCATCAGACAAAAGAATAAATGAGATTTTTTTTCTCATTTATTCTTTTGTCTGATGATGGTACAGTGGAGTGGACCCAGGAGGAGCTCTGAACATCAGACAGCCTCAAACAACACTAACAAGATTTAGAACAGGCCATCCTAAGCCATTGAAGATAGAAAATAATAACAAAATCTACCCCAATTGCCCAAAATGTAGCTTGCCACCTGCAGCTCCAGAACACATTTTGGTTTGTATTAAATGCACTAAACAGGACCTTTAGGAGAGGCCGCTGCTTATCATCAAACAGTCGAGGAGCATGAACTTGTGGTGTGTCGTTTTACTGGTCCAGCGATGGCTCAGAAAGTCTCTCAAAGTTAGTGTTTATTGGAGTTTCTTGTTGGCTACATTTATATGGGAAGACCTAGAGCACAGCAGCCCGGAATGTACGTCTGGTCCTCTCTCCGGATTCCTCCGCTGTGCTGGTGATTTATGGCGGCCGCCTGTTTATTTATCTTGGCGGCGGCGTCGGCGGGGTGCTGCATCCCTGGTCCCCACAGTACTCCCCCTCCAGTGGCGTAGTCACGATTTGTGCACAAAGTGGTTAAGTACAATATATATACATCATATAGGCAAGAAAATAAAATAAGGAGAAATATAGTCTATTGCTCCTTAAATCTCACGGGTTTCTTGATTATTCTCCCCGATCTTGTCCTAGGCAGGTCTGGTGCTGATCCTGTTCCTTGGAATTCTGTGTACTTCTCCACATCTGGTGGGTCAGGATTCTGTTGGGACGATGTAGAAGGCAGCACTCCCGACACGATGGGTCTTGCTGCAGTAGGATGTTCTGCAGTTATATTGTCCGAATCTGCCAGCAAATAAGCAGGTCGCAATCGGTCAATCGATGTGGTAACGTTTTTTCCTTTCACTTTGAGTGTGAAATACTTGTCTGTTCTTTCAAGGACTGGGAAGGGTCCCTCATATGGTGGTTCCAGAGGTTTCTTCACTCGATCTGTCCTGATAAATACATGTGAACATATTTTCAGATCTTTATGAACAAATACTTTAGTCTTCGAATGATGTTTTTCATTTAAGGGTTTGAGCAATTCCATTTGCTTTTGAAGCTGTTGAACAAATTCTTCAGCATGCAGGTGATGTTTAGAATCATCAAAGAATTCGCCAGGCAGTCTGATGGTTTTGCCATATACCATCTGAGACAAAGAATGGTTGGTATCTTTGTTGATAGCAGCACGCAAGCCTAGGAGAACTGTTGGCAACGTTTCTGTCCACTTAATACTATTGTGGGCACGAATGGCAGTTTTAATGGTTCTATGAAGCCTTTCAATCTTCCCGTTACACTGAGGGTGGTACGCCGTGGAATGACGAAGTTTGATACCACACAGCGTTGTTAAATCTTTGAAAAGTTGAGAAGTAAACTGCTTTCCTCGGTCTGATATCACTGTATGCGGTGCTCCAAATCTAACGATCCAGTTTTCGTAGAATGCTCTCGCTACCGTTTCAGACTTAATATCTGGTAGCGGAACAACTTCCATCCAGCTGGTGTACCTGTCGATACAGGTCAGACAGTAGATGTTACCATTCGATGGAGGTAAAGCACCAATTAGATCTATGTGGACAACACTAAATCTTTCATCCACTTCTTGATATTTGCCTATTTCTGATTTTGTGTGTATCGACACCTTGCACTTTTGGCAGTTGACACAAGCTTGAGCCCATTTCCTAATGTCTTTATTCATATTGGGCCATATAAATCTTGACGTTAATTGTTTAGTAGTGGCTTTGATGCCTGGGTGTGAGAGTTCGTGGAAGTTCCTAAAAACCATCATTCGGAATTTAATTGGAATGAATGGTCTAATATTATTGGTAGACACGTCACACCATAACAAATTGCCTGATTGTAGTGGGCATTGCTTAAATTTTAGAGAGGTATTCTTCGATATCAGGTTTTGTAGTTCTGAATCACCAGTTTGTTCTTTGGCGATCTCTTCATAGTCGATAGTTGTGATAGCATCAACTCTGGACA
This sequence comes from Cordylochernes scorpioides, assembly GCA_030710605.1. NCBI lineage: Eukaryota > Metazoa > Arthropoda > Arachnida > Pseudoscorpiones > Chernetidae > Cordylochernes > Cordylochernes scorpioides. The sequence continues at coordinate 151,209,036 of CP092864.1, forward strand.
GAGCATCGGCGACTATGTTGTCAGTACCTTTTATGTACTTGATGTCAGTAGAGAATTGGGAGATGTATTGTAGATGTCTTAATTGTCTAGGAGAAGCTTTCTCATTTTTTTGTTTGAATGCGTAAATTAAAGGTTTGTGATCAGTCAAAATTGTAAATTCACGTGCCTCAAGCAGGTGCTTGAAGAATTTGATAGACAAATATATTGCGAGAAGCTCTCTATCATATGTACTATAATTGCATTGAGCAGGATTTAATTTTTTAGAGAAAAATGCTATTGGTTTCCAATTATTATTGTCAAGCTGTTGGAGAACTGATCCAACTGCCCGATCTGAAGCATCTGTACAGAGTGAGATTGGCAGTTCAGTATCGGGGTAGGCTAACAGTGCTGTATTAGCTAGGGCTTGTTTGCATTTTTCAAACTGAACTTCAGCTTCTTTAGTCCATTTTATTTCGCTTCTATCCTTTTTCTTGGCTCCCCTCAAGTATTCATGAAGGATTGCCTGAGTCTCTGCGGCATTGTTTAAAAAGGTACGATAAAAGTTTAGCATTCCCAAAAATATGCGTAATTCATGAACTGTTTTTGGTTTCTTATATTCTAGAATAGCTTTAACCTTTGTTGGGAGTGGTTTCACACCGTGAGAGGTAATTAGGTATCCTAGAAAATCAATTTCCTGTACTTGGAATTTAGATTTAGAAAGATTGATTCTCAATCCATAGGAATTTAGTCTGCTGAATAAGGTTTCAAGGTGACTATAATGCTCTTCTTCCGTTTTAGAGGCTACCAGAATATCATCTAAGTAGACAAATGCAAAGTCCAAGTTTCTTAAGACTTCATGCATGAATCTCTGAAAGGTAGCAGTAGCATTTCTAAGACCGAAACTCATTACATTAAATTCGAATAGCCCAAAAGGAGTAATGATGGCAGTCTTTGGTTTATCCTCTTCAGCAATTGGAATCTGATAGAATGCCTTGCATAGGTCTATTTTTGAGTACACACGAGTACCTTTTAAGATGTGGTGGAAATCGTCCAGTCTAGGGATTGGATAACGATCTGGAAGTGTAACTGCATTGAGTCTTCTATAATCACCACAAGGTCTTAGTGACTCGTCCTTTTTTGAAACTAAATGTAGTGGACTCGCCCAAGGAGAATTTGAGGGTCTAATTATTCCATTATTCAACATATATTGAAATTCTGCCTTAGCAAGAGTTAATCTCTGTGAATCTAGACGACGGGCTTTTGAGTGAATTGGCTGACCTCTTGTAGGAATATAATGCTTAACGCTATGTTTTGCTTCTACAAAATCTGATGGTGGCCTACATAGGTTAGGATATTTGGTTAGGATAGCCCTGACCTTGGATGATGAATTTAGAGTGCTAATATTTCCCATGTCTGAGATTGACTGAATGACGCCTCTTATGGAAAGATTAGTTATCCCATCAATTAGGCGTTTATTTTTTATATCAATAATCAATCCAAAGTTGTTCAGAAAGTCTGCTCCTATTATTGCTCTGTTGGTATTGGCGATTACAAAAGGCCATTGAAATTGACGTCGAAGTCCGATATCCAAATTTCTAACCTTTGTTCCATAGGTAACAATTTCTGTACCATTGGCTGCATATAATTTATAATCAGAGCTAGGCATTCTATTTTTATCCTTTGGAGGTATTATAGATATATCAGCACCACTGTCCACCAAAAAGCGCAATCCCGTGTTTTTGTCCGTCACAAATAATCGGAGATTGCGACAATCCTGAATGCCGGCAGAAGAGTTTGTCGCTACTCTGTCCGCCGGTTGGAGTTTTCCGACTCTTTCCAACTGCACGGAGACCTGCATTTATTTTGAAAGCAATTAGGACCAAATCTAAAATGGTAATAGCAGTATTTCCCTTTTGGATCGAAAGATCTTTGAGAATTACTTCTCGGTCTTGACTGAGTCCTATTTTTGGATCGAGATCTAGATCTATCCAGTCTCAATTCGGACACCTGCCGTTCAAGATCTTCCAATTTGGCGATCAAGAGATCTGTTGATGAAGAAGGCACTTCCGTATCATATATTTCTTTGGAAGAGTTTATTTCATTTATTTTATCGGCCATTATGGCCAATTTGCTAATGTCCTCTTCGCTTACAATAAGTATGTTCTTTATGGATGTGGGCAGTTTATCAAGCCATAAAGTTTTTATTAAATTGTCAGAGATATCTGGGGTAGCGAGGGATCTGAGCTTTTGTAGTAACTGGCTCGGCTTCATATCTCCGAGCTCAATACCTGAAATTAACTTTTTAATTCTTAACCCTTCACTTTCTCTGAACAATTCAAGTAGTCGTGATTTACATTCAGAGTACTTGTTGTCGCTTTTGCTATTAATTATGTCCCAAATGTTTTCTATATATTTTGGTTCTAATTGGGAGATCAAATAATTAAATTTAGTGTCTTCCTGAATAAATCCACCTATTTTGAACTGTGCTTCTACTTGGAAGAACCATATTTCAGGTTTTTCAACCCAAAAAGGCGGTATTTTAACACTAACTTTGAGAGACTTTCTGAGCCATCGCTGGACCAGTAAAACGACACACCACATTGGTGAGCCGGACGTGATAATTTGGGACATATTAATTATGTCCCAAATGTTTTCTATATATTTTGGTTCTAATTGGGAGATCAAATAATTAAATTTAGTGTCTTCCTGAATAAATCCACCTATTTTGAACTGTGCTTCTACTTGGAAGAACCATATTTCAGGTTTTTCAACCCAAAAAGGCGGTATTTTAACACTAACTTTGCATATTTCTGAGGTATCGCTAGTCTTATTTTCTGTTTCCATTTTGCGTAAATTTAAATTAGACACAACAGCTTAGAGATAAAGTAAAAAATAAAAATATTGAGATAAAATAACAAGGAAGATAATATAAAAACTTATCTTAGTCTTGAGATGATATCCCGATATCCTGGATGATGCTTTTTTTCAAGCTTGAATCACTTTTTGCATTTCTTTATCTCTTGAAATCTTCGTATGCTTTTTCTTTTCTATCACGTCCGGCTCACCAATGTGGTGTGTCGTTTTACTGGTCCAGCGATGGCTCAGAAAGTCTCTCAAAGTTAGTGTTTATTGGAGTTTCTTGTTGGCTACATTTATATGGGAAGACCTAGAGCACAGCAGCCCGGAATGTACGTCTGGTCCTCTCTCCGGATTCCTCCGCTGTGCTGGTGATTTATGGCGGCCGCCTGTTTATTTATCTTGGCGGCGGCGTCGGCGGGGTGCTGCATCCCTGGTCCCCACAAACTCATGGAATTCGTGTAAAGATCTTTACACAAGGGGATAAGAAACAACAACAACACTGTCTATAAACAGCTGGAGGAGCATGAACTCATGGAATTCGTGTAATCTTTACACAAGGGGATAAGAAACAACAACAACACTGTCTATAAACAGCTGGAGGAGCATGGACTCATGGAAATCGTGTAATCTTTACATAAGGGGATAAGAAACAACAACAACACTGTCTATAAACAGCTGGAGGAGCATGAACTCATGGAATTCGTGTAATCTTTACACAAGGGGATAAGAAACAACAACAACACTGTCTATAAACAGCTGGAGGAGCATGAACTCATGGAAATCGTGTAATCTTTACTTAAGGGGATAAGAAACAACAACAACACTGTCTATAAACAGCTGGAGGAGCATGAACCCATGGAATTCGTGTAATCTTTACACAAGGGGATAAGAAACAACAACAACACTGTCTATAAACAGCTGGAGGAGCATGGACTCATGGAATTGGTGTAATCTTTACACAAGGGGATAAGAAACAACAACAACACTGTCTATAAACAGCTGGAGGAGCATGAACTCATGGAATTCATGTAATCTTTACACAAGGGGATAAGAAACAGCAACAACACTGTCTATAAACAGCTGGAGGAGCATGAACTCATGGAAATCGTGTAATCTTTACACAAGGGGATAAGAAACAACAACAACACTGTCTATAAACAGCTCGAGGAGCATGAACTCATGGAATTCGTGTAATCTTTACACAAGGGGATAAGAAACAACAACAACAATATAATGATGGTGGCAATTCTGTTGCCGAAATGTCACATACTATTATTTGGATTAGGTCTTGTTACCTTGTAATAGGGTGTGTTGATATAGGGAGGACAGATTTGACTGTGTGGCAGGTTGGCCACCAAGCTCAGCAGGCTGATCAAAGACAAGAAGTTAGAGGCTGCCGTTATCCCTGAGCCTGCTATCCTAGGTGAGATTGACACCTTCTTTCTTCTACTTCTTTTCTTCTTTCTTATCTCCACTCAATCATATTAGGATATCAAGTTGTGACCCTTGATGGTGTCTGTTTGACAACCATCAGGACTGGATGAAGTAGAATGTCTTTGTCATTAAGACTGGGAACACTACTCAGTGGCAGGCCAACTTAGCTCCAAAAGAAATGGCCGCCTCTGACATGAGGAACAGACACCATGTGCAGCCGCTCCAAACATGGAGTACAAACGCTGCTCATCCTGTATACCTGGATTAGGAGCCCTTACAGGGTACTATCAGCCGGGCCAGCTGAGCCCAGGTTTTTAGTGAGCTTGTTACTGCTCCCCCTCCTCCTTTTTCATCCGGGCTTGGGACCAGCAAAGGCGGAGGAATGAAGTATGAAAGGATGAATAGTGAAGAGATGTGTGTTCAGGTGTGAAGGGAAAGGAGGTAGAGCTGACAGAGAAGATCAATGACCTGACAGACACCATCCTGGAGCTGGAGAAGACCAACTCCCAGCTGAGGGACAAGGTCAGTGCTATCTCTGTCTGCCCTGTTTGCAGGACTGACCTATGGCAGCAGCTGGCCCTCATGAAGGTCTCTTCCCCCAGGCCAGGCAAGAAACCTCCAGTCACCACCTACCCTGGCATCCAGGCCAAGACTAAAATGGTCAGTGCCTCTTCCTATCTATTTTCATGTAGGTATTCTTTGTAGATTGCAAAATATGTGGTGTCGCTGGAGACCCACTGGTGATGCTCCACCAAACTCTGCAGCACTGGGAGAGGCGCCATATTCATTGTACATAGTATCATGTATATATATAGATGGAAATTTTGCCGGAAGGAAATTGATCTAAAGAGACAAGGGTCGCCTTTCCCGTCAAAATAGACATCTAAAACCAGACGCCATCTATTGATCGTCGCCGCAACTAGCGGCCTCGGGTCGGTAAAAAATCCACAACACCAACTTTGGCAAACTGAGAAGTGTCCACCTAGAGACCATGGTTTCGGGCTAATGGCCCTCGTCGGTCTAGGGCGAGTCCGCGGGTCATTATTCCATGAGATCCACACAGGATACAAGGTAATAAGACCAAATCCAAATAAATAAATAGTGTGTGACGTTTTGGTAACAGCGCTGTTACCATCTTCAGTCAAACGTCACACACTATTTATTTATTTGGATTTGGTCTTATTACCTTGTGTTTATAATCTATAATCCAAATTGTGCCTTATCACTCCACACGGGATCTAATGGAATCTTGACAATCTGCCAAAGAGGTGTTTAGCTGGCAAAGTGGCTGAGCCATATCTATGGCTAAAATAAATTTTGACGGGAGAGGCGACCCTTGTCTCTTTATCATATATATATATATGTGGTAAATAAGAATGATTTCTGCTGTTGACTTTGGAATATTATTTTCTAATTATTTTTTGGATACATGAGTATCACATTATGTCATTGTTTTGTGGCATCGGGGTAACAAAATAATATTGTCACAGTAATGAAGGTTTGGGTAGAATAAAATAATAATTTATTAGATGACTTTAAATAGTTAAATAGTTTGAGGGATAAAAAGAAATAAACTAAGTTAAATGGATAAAAAAAAAATAATGATAAATTAAGGAAGTAATGTCAGAGACCCTGGCGATCGGCTACACCCCTCAAGATGGCGACTATTGTTTACAAACTTCCCACCTAGCGCGCCCGTCACCTATCAGGGCTTAGGTACATAACATTCGCCAAGCTGCCGATGTATTATTTACAATTACAAGCTATGTACATTTTTGGTTATGACAATATTAATGAAAATAGTTATCAAAAATAGCTTTAATTGAGCTAAAGGAATATATATAAAAAAACATAATTTGATAAAAGTACTGCCTGTCTTAAGCCGAGTAAAATAAGGAAAAACAAAAGATTATTTACATAATTACAAAAGTTTGAGCCGGCCATCGGGAAACAACAACAATGAGTTTTTATAGGGGAAGCGTGACCTCTGGAGGTCGATTTAGCAGAGTATTTGAATCTATGAAATATAATTTTAAATAATATAATTTTTCTATAACATATATATAGTTAAACCTGTCCATAGCACCCCCTCTAAATAGTGCCTCCCTCTCTATAGCGCCCGATTTTAAATACGTAGTACGATTCGATTTACATTAAAAGTGACCTGTCTATAGCACCCCCCTCTCTATAGCACCCTATTTTGGTGAGTCCCAAGAGGGAGTGCTATAGACAGGTTTAACTGTATATATAATTATCTTTTTAAAATAGTACAGACTGTGCACTTTTGCATGTATTGACAAGATGTCAATAAAATTATTTTAATTGTCAATTTCCATGTGGGAATATTCCATGTAAGAAACTCCAGCTGTCAATTTATTGTCTCTGTCTTCCTGCCTACATGCATTGTGGTGTTCAGGGTCTGAATGCACCAAGTCTGGCCTCCCAGCCCTTGGAACCCAAGTCCAACCTTCCAAAACGGTAACTCACTAGTAACTTCATAACCTTTATATGAAGAATAATTGACACAGGGGGTCGGTGGAAGGCTGGTTAAACTGTTTGGTTTTCGACCACTACGACCCGGGTTCGATTCCCGCATTAGACACTTTTTTTATGATGTACTAGAGCGCCATCTGTTATCAAATTATAAAACTATTTTAATGGCGTAAGATTCTTTTTAAAATAAAATAATTTCTACTGTCCTTACTGCGATGGAAAAATTAAAGGGAGGGCCTGGCTCATCAGTGGTGAACCCTCCCAGCGGTTTCGCCAGTTTAATCTACCATACCGCTGTTATATTGCATTTTTGGAACTTCCTTTTATAGGTGTCTGTTGTAAGACTCTTGGAATGGGTATTTTAGAAGAACTATGGACATAAGCTTTTAGGACAGCAGAATTAAATATAATTATAAATATATAATATGCTTCGAGCAATCGCTCTTCCGCAAATATCAAATTGTGTCTTTTATTAGAACAATAATGTTACGATGTACTAGAGCGCCATCTGTTATCAAATTATAAAACTATTTTAATGGCGTAAGATTCTTTTTAAAATAAAACAATTTCTACTGTCCTTACTGCGATGGAAAAATTAATATTAATAAAAAAATTAATAAAAACCCATTCCAAGAGTCTTACAACAGTCACCTATAAAAGGAAGTTCCAAAAATGCAATATAACAGCGGTATGGTAAATTAAACTGGCGAAACCGCTGGGAGGGTTCACCACTGATGAGCCAGGCCCTCCCTTTAATTTTTCCATCGCAGTAAGGACAGTAGAAATTGTTTTATTTTAAAAAGAATCTTACGCCATTAAAATAGTTTTACACTTTTTTTATGTTTAAAAAAAAAAAAATGCTCCAATGACCCCCGATTCTTGCAAAAGTCCTACCCCACCAGCGAGTGCAAGTAACCAAACAGGGCTCTGGCACATTTGTAAGTGCAAAAGTCTAACTGCTTTTCACATGTGTAGGCATGTGGTGCGCTTACAGTAAAAGCAGTCTCTAACTACCCACCATGATTATCATGGCCTGTACCACGTGTACTAGGGATAAGCAAAAAGTAAATAAAATAATTGACACAAGGTAATAAGACCAAATAAATAAATAGTGTGAACACATCACTGTGTACAACAGACTTTTTATTTGGATTTGGTCTTATTACCTTGTGTTTATAATCTATAATCCAAATTGTACCTTATCAAAGAACAATTGGAAATCACCATATCCCTAAGGATAAGGCATTACTACACCAACAATTTAATTTATGAAAAAAGAGTACAAATGTGACATTAAGGTGCATAAATTATGAAAAAGACATCTCCTTATCGTGCAACTGAAAGTTGCTGATGGTTTGTGCCATCTATCAGAATAAATATCAACTATTCTCGTTGATTTTTAATTATTCCAGAATTGGCCCATTTATTCCAGAAAAGCTAACCATGGACACGTTTCGGGCTGTTGGCCCTCATCAAGCATTCTCACGCAATTCTGGCCTTAACTACCCGTTTCATGATATTTCAGGATGCCTTAGTGACCAATTTTTCGGTCGTTGAGGTACAGCTTGCACCACACTGATGAGGGCCAACAGCCCGAAACGTGTCTGTGGTTAGCTTTTCTTGATTAATCAAGAATGGGTATTTGGCCAATTTTGGAATAATTAAAAATCAATGAGAATAGTTGATATTTATTCCGATAGATGCCGCAAGCCATCAGAAACTTTGATTTGCACGATAGAGATGCCTATTTCTTAATTTAATTTATGTCTAATTTTGTGAATTGTTTGCAGAAGAGCATTGCTCTATGCAAGTGTATATATATCATCTTGTCTTCTTCTATCTCCACTCAATCACACTAAGGTATCAAGCTTGTAGACCTTGTTGATGGTGTCTGTGCTGGGGAAGAGTAGAGCTCATCAATGGATGAGTCAATACAGTCAATAATGCCTTCTTCTTTCTTATTTCCACTCAATCATATCAGGGTATCAAGTTTGTAGAGCTTGTTGATGGTGTCTGTGCTGGGGATGAGTAGAGCTTATCAATGGATGAGTCAATACAGTCAATAATGCCTTCTTCTTTCTTATTTCCACTCAATCATATCAGGGTATCAAGTTTGTAGAGCTTGTTGATGGTGTCTGCTGGGGAAGAGTAGAGCTCATCAATAGATGGGTCAATACAGTCAATAATGCCTTTTTCTTTCTTATCTCCACTCAATCATATCAGGGTATCAAGTTTGTAGAGCTTGTTGATGGTGTCTGCTGGGGAAGAGTAGAACTCATCAATGGATGAGTCAATACAGTCAATAATGTGGTTTGGAGTTGCAGGCTGAGAATTGCACTTAGTACATAGTGGGAAAACCTTGCAACCTGGGTTCAGCTGGCCATGCTGATAGTACCCTGTAAGGGCTTCTGATCCAGGGATACAGGATGAGTCTGTACTCCATGTTAGGAGTGGCTGCACATGGCATCTGTTCCTCAGGTCAGAGGCGGCCATTTCTTTTGGAGCTAAGTCGGCCTGCCACTGAGTAGTGCTCCCAGTCTTAATGACAAAGGTAGATGCATTCTACTTCACCCAGTCATAATGGTTATATCATCATTGGTGTAATTCTACTGTCCTTAAAGCTTATGCTCATAGTTTGCTTGAACACTATTTCTAAGATTCCCCCCCTTCAGTGTAGCATATATAAGCAGAATGATCCAATACATATTGTAGGTTATAGATATTTTAAATTTTATAACAGTTGTACATGCTCGTGAAATGATACGCAAGCATCTCAAAACTGTTGTTTATGTTGTTCTTTGTGCCTATTTGATCACGCAGAATGCAACTGAACTAAGTTCTTTATTTATTAACTTATCTTTTTATAACATGGTTATATATCTAAGAATGTTTACAAGTCGAGTCTGCAGTGTTGCCGGATCAACTTGTCGGTTCAATCATAACATGTTTCCTTTAAACAAAAATAAAAAAAAGGATTGCAGTTCTCCTAGTCTCTATAACGCAAAGGTTTCCTCACTGTTCTACCACTGCGGGTTCGCACACTAGGAGAAGTAGATGATTCTTCACCTTTCTTGGCAACGTCCTCCCTTGGATCATATGCTCTTCTGTTTTCGGAAGTGGGTCTTCCATGATCTTGTATGTTGTCATCCATGGCTGTCCCTGCTTGAGATCCAGGAATGCTTGGACTTTGAATTGTTGGGGCAGAATCTTCTACACTGAACTTTCTCGGTCTAAGGTGAGACCTGCACCTGCGGTATTCAGACCCACTTGGTGTTTTCACCATATATGAGCGTGGAGTTTCATGCTTTGCGGTCACTGTTGCCGGAACCCATTTTCTATGCCTTTCCTGCAACATGATGTTGTCTCCTACTTCCAAAGGTCTCAAAATTCTCTTTGGACTTCCTGCATACTTTTGTTGATGGTCTCTCAATTTTTGGTAATTCTTTGTTGTGTCAAACAGTGGTTTCAACTGTTGTCGGGTGTATATGTCGAAAGAGTTCTCACAGATCTTCCCATAAGCATTTGGGTCGGAGATGGCAAGTCATACTTAGGTGTGTTGTTGAACTCCATCAAAGCCAGATTGGGATCTCTTCCTGACTTCACAGCTTTAATTATCAGTCCTTTGATGGTTTGAATTGTCCTCTCAACTTGTCCATTAGATCTTGGATATTTGGGACTGGAGGTTTGGTGTTTGAATTCATATTTCTGAGCAAAATTTTTGAATCCAGTAGAGTTAAAAGGGGGTCCATTATCCGAAACTAGAGTTCTTGGAATTCCATGAGTCCTGAAAATGGTTTTCAACTGCATGATGGTTTCGGTTTCTCTTTTGCTTGATAATTTCCGGATTTCAACATACTTTGAGTGGTAATCGACAACCAAGATGGAACTGGTTCCACTCACCTCCATGAAATCTACAGCAATTTTTTCCCATGGAAATTCAGGGATTTCATGAGCTATTCTTGACTCCTCAGGATTCTTTATTGAAAATTCCTGACATGTTCTGCACTTTTCCACTTCATTTTCTACTTGTGTTATCATGCCTGGCCAGTAAAATGCTGATCTTGCTTTTTCTTTGGAAGCTGCTATGCCCTGGTGTGGTGAATGAACAACCTGCAGGATTTCTTTTCGAAGAGTCGATGGCACCATGATGCAATTTCCTTTGTAAACAATTCCGTCACTCACATGAATTTCATCTTGAAATTGCCAGTAGGGTTTTGCTTCCTCACAGACCTTAGTTTTATATTTCGGCCATCCATTCTTCGCATACTCTATTAGTTGTATCAAGGTGTGGTCCCCATGAGTTTCTTTTTGTAGTCTCTTTATTTTTTCATCTGTGGTAACCAGCAACATGTGCACTGATTCAGTTTGACCTTCTAAATAGCTTGTGTCCACCTCATCTTTTAATGGATCTCTAGACAGATGGTCAGCTACAAACATGTTTTTCCCTGGTGTAAACTTCAAAGATATTTGAAATCTCATGAGACGTAAGACCATTCTTTGCAGTCTTGGGGAAAGCTTTTCTAAAGGTTTCTTAACAATACTCAGGAGAGGTTTGTGGTCAGTTTCCACAATAACATAATTTCCCCAAATATAGTACTGGAAGCGTTCACATCCAAAGACTATAGCCAAAAGTTCTTTCTCTATCTGTGCGTATTTTCTTTGAGTTGCATTCAGGCTGAAGGACGCATACTCAATTGCATGTCCCCCTTGCATGAGCACTGTACCAATACCATATTGGCTTGCATCAGATGAAATGGTGATTGGCTTGGTTGGGTCAAAAAATGTCAATATTGGAGCTGTTTTAATGTCCATCCATACAGAGTTCAAAACAACAACTGACTCACCCGTGCAGGCAAGGTCACGCTCCGCTGCGTCACGTGGGAAAACATACGTAAAGGTTTTCTTACATGTTCTCAGCACATCCCCCTTTTTAAGACTTGAAATATATATATACATTACAAACTTTAAATGCATAATATAATTAATAATGAAGGCGATCCACAGGTTTAACAATTCGTCCACTCCGGGTTCTTATCTGGCCGTCTTCTGAGTCGTTAGAGGGATAAACCACAACTGGGGTCTTTTCATTTTCAACCAGTTCCTCCCCCGAAAAGGTCGGCGTCGATGGGTCGGCTGGATAATGCATCGGCGTCGAGCAGCTCCTTTCCAGGGATATGCACTATTTCGAATCCAAACCTCATCATACGCATTCGGAAACGTTGCAGTCTTGGGGTCAGCGAACTCAATTCTTTCGTCGAAAATAGAGGAATGAGAGGCTTATGGTCGGTCTCAATTCGGAAACGCTTTCCAAGCAGGAAATCTTGAAAACGTTCGCAAGCCCATGTAATTGCGAGAGCCTCTTTCTCGATCTGAGCATATCGTTTTTCGGTAGGTGTCATAGTTCTAGAAGAATAAGCAACAGGTAGCCAGATTCCATTCTTACCTTCTTGCTTCAGTACCGCTCCCAAGCCGTATGAAGATGCGTCGGATGATACCATAGTTGGTTTCCTGACATCGTATGCTGCCAAGATGGGTTGAGTCGTGAGCAATTCTTTCAACCTTCGGAATGCTCGCTCCTGGCTGCAATCCCAAACGAAGTCTTGACCTTTCACCAACAACTGGTTCAGTGGAGCCACAATTTCAGATAAATTTTCCACAAAGCGTCCCAAATGGTTCACCATGCCAAGAAATCTTCTTACGCCATGAACATCGGTTGGAGCAGGCATCTTCGCCACTGCTTCGATTTTCGCTGGATCTGGTCGGATACCGTCTTCATCCAGGATGTGCCCAAGAAAATTAATTCTTGGCACGCCGAAGACACACTTGGCCTTGTTTAGTGTAACTTTCGCCTCTTTCAGTTTTCGGAGCACTAAACGAAGAATTCGATCGTGAGTCTTGGAGTCGGAGGCCAAATATCAGGATATCGTCCAGGTAACACATTACACCGTCCATGCCTTGCAAGATTATTGACATAACTCTCTGAAAATACTCTGGGGCGAGTGAGATTCCAAATGGCATTCTGCAGTATTTATATCTCCCAAAAGGAGTGATGAAGGTCGTTAAATGCTGGCAGTCCGGGCTCAACGGAATCTGGTGAAAGCCACTGTTCGCGTCCAGTTTCGAAAAGAATCTTGCTTCCCCCAGTTGCCCCAGCATGTGCTCCACCACTGGCATGGGATGTACTTCGCGCTGTACATGTTCGTTCAGCCTTGAGAGATCCACACAGAGTCGTATGTGGCCATTCGGTTTACCAGCAATCACAGTCGGTGCACACCATTCAGTCGCAACGTTAACTTGTGCTATGATTCCCGCCTTCTCGAGCTCTTCCAATCTTGTTTTGAGCTTTTCCATCAAAGGTATTGGTACCCGTCGAGGAGTATGCACAGCATATGGTTTTGCTCCAGGTTTCAATTTGATTTCGTAAGGGTTTCCGATCTGTCCCAGTCCTTCAAATACTTCAGGAAATTCCTTGATCGGGTTCTCGTCGCAACCACTTCAATCCGCCTCGCCAGGTTCAAGAGCTCACATGCCCGGCGACTCAGAAGAGGTTCACTCAAACGACGAATGACATAAATCTTCTCCTTGATTTCATAATTGCCATTTCGCAGCGTTGATATAAACATACCCACAGTCTGAAGTTCGGAAAATTCAGCAGCTCTAAGGTTGATATCACTTTTCACTAGTCGTTGCTGTCCCATTATCTTCTTGAAGAGACACAGAGGAACACATGTAACATCCGCCTGGGAGTCGAGCTTGAACTTCACCTTTTTCCCGTTCACTTGGATTTCTGCTGTCCATCGCCTCCTGCACTCGCCTTCATCATCATCGAGATTAGATGAATCCTCCGCAGCTGAGACCTCCAGGAGAAAACCAATTTCTTCATCAAGTTCAGAAACAACTTTGACTTCCGCAGTCTTCGCCTGCTTATCTGGGCAGCAATTTGCAAAATGGCCTGTTTTTGAACACAGGTTACATTTTTGTCCTTCAGCACGGCAAGCCTGTCCTTCCCTGTGGGTGAAACCTCCGCATTTTGGACATCGTGATCTTGTTTTGGCTGACTTCTCCTTCTTCCTCGAAGGCTGCTGTTGTTGTTTCGGTGATTGTTTCTTCGAGTTGAACTTCACCTGATTGACCTTTTGGCTTGTTGAGGGACGCTGCAGGTCGACTTGCTGCTGTCGAACTGCTTCCTGCTGTCGAACCATTTTCACCGCCTTTTCCAAAGTCAGTTCGCTGTCCAACTGCATTCTTTCAGATAAAGCTTTGTCCCTCACTCCAACCACTATTCGGTCACGGATCAACTGCTCATGAAGACCCTCAAATTCGCAACTATCAGCCAATTTGTACAATGAAGTGATGAATTCGTCCACTGGCTCCCGATCCTCTTGGATTCTTGAATTAAATTTCGCACGTTCGTAGATAATATTCTTTCTGACACAGAAGTGGCTGTCGAACGCCTTGAGGACGGAATCAATTTTCGTTGCCTCTTCCTCCTTTTCGAACTTGAAGGTCCTGAATATATCATCCGCGCGGTCACCCATCAAGTACATGAACAAATCGATCTTGTCCGCCTCCTCTTTCTTCTTCATTCCACTGACCACGAGGTATCGTTCGAATCTTTTCCTCCATTTGGGCCATTCGTTGGGAGTCGAGAAGTCGAAAGTTTCTGGAGGTTGAATCTGAGCCATGTTGAATTATCTTCCAAGGTATGCAAAAATCGATATTTTGCGATATAGGGGTTTGTATTTTATCCAGTTATCGCTGCCACCATGTTTTAATGTCCATCCATACAGAGTTCAAAACAACAACTGACTCACCCGTGCAGGCAAGGTCACGCTCCGCTGCGTCATGTGGGAAAACATACGTAAAGGTTTTCTTACATGTTCTCAGCACAGGAGCATTCGAAACCATATCCTTGAGTTTTTCAAAACAATCATTTTCTTCGCCTCCAAATTTCCATTCACTCTTGTTGCTTATCAATTTCCTTAGAGGTGCAGTCTTGTCAGAAAGATTAGGAATGAATTTGCCAAGGTACGTTACCATACCTAAGAATCTTTGGACTTCAGTCTTGTTCTCAGGTCTTTTGAACTTTTGTATTGCCTCTGCTCTTGAAGCTTGAATGGCTATTCCATCTCGACTGATTATATGGCCTAAGAAATTTACTTTGTCGACAGCTATCTGCTGCTTCTTGGCATTGAGCTTGACATTATTTTCTTCCAACCTTCGAAGAACTGTTTCAAGGTTTCGGTTGTGCTCTTCCATTGTGCTTCCATAGATCAAGATGTCATCCATATAGCAAGCAGTTCCCTGGAGACCTGAAAGAATATTGTTTATGCATCGCTGGAATACCTCCGATGCACTGTTCAATCCATAGGGAAGTCGCTTGAACCGGAATCTTCCAAAGGGAGTCGCAATGGTGCACAGGTTGGTGCTTTCTTTGTCTAATGGGACTTGCCAGAAAGCTGATGATGCATTAAATACAGAGAAAACTGTAGCACCTTTCAGTTCAGAAAATATTGTTTCAGCTGTTGGCAGAATATAGCGCTCTCTCTGAATATATTTGTTCAGTTCCCTGGGGTCCATGCAAATTCTGACATCTCCAGAAGGTTTTTGTACCACTACAATAGGGTGTGTCCATTCGCTTGGTTCTTCAACTTTTTCAATAATGTCAAGTTTTTCCATCCGTTCCAATTCTGCTTTAACTTTTTCTCTAATGGAAAAAGGAATTTTTCTGCTTGAAGCAATAACTGGAGTTGTATTTTCATTTAGTCTAATCTTGTGTTCAATTGGCAGTCTTCCTATGCCTTCAAATATATTTTTGTGCCTGTTCAAAATTTCTTTTGCTGAATTGTTCTGCTGTATTTGGACAGCATCACATTTCTTAATTAGTGAAAGCTTTTCAATAGCTTCTATTCCTAAAATTGGTTGATAGTATCCATCAGCAATGAAAAATTCTAGACTTTCCGTCTTATTTTTAGTTTTGCAATTTAGTGTGGCAATTCCTTTTATCTTGATTTCATGTCCTGTATATGATGTTAGCTTTCGGTTAGTCTGAAATATTTCCAAACCTTTCATTTGTCTGGTGAATGTGTATGGCAAAACATTTACTTCTGCTCCAGAGTCCAACTTGAAACATATTTCCTTTCCATTCACTATGATGGATTTTTTCCATTCCAAAGTATGGACTACTTTTGCTTCATGCTTTGACCATACAGTTTCTTCTTTTTCATCATTCAGACTTCTGAACTTTTACAGATAGCTGCAAAATGATTCATCTTTTTGCATTTGGAGCATCTTTTACCCCATGCAGGACAATTTTTTGCTCTGTGAGACTTCCCACACCTTTGGCATTTGAATTCTTTTTCAGATTCTTGATTTTGTTTTGGACTGTGTTTCTTTTCATATTTTCTTATTTGACAGATGTTCTGGTTGTTCTGCATGATCTTGATCTGTTGCTTGCTTATTTAATCTGTTTTGTACATTTCAATGGCTTTGAGAAGAGTTAAATTGGGCTCTCTTAAGAGGCGTTCCTGCAAAGCCTTGTCTTGTATTCTATACACAATGCGATCCCTAATTAAACTATCCTTTTGTGATTCAAATTCACATGATGTGGATAATCCTTTTAGTTCTGTTATAAAACTATCGATGGATTCACCATCCTTCTGGGTCGCTGAAAAAAATTTGAATCTTTCAAAAATGACGTTCTTTTTAGGCTCGCAAAAATCATCAAATTTGTTTATTACAAGATCGAAATTTTCTGCTTCATCTTCTTTTAAATGAAATGTGTTGAAAACTTCCAAGGCTTCTTCGCCAATAAAATTTAATAAAATGGCAACTTTCAGTTTATCAGGCTTTGTGGCTTTTTCTGTTGCTTCAAGATAAAGCATTAATCGCTGTTTGAACCTTCGCCAATTTTCCGCTACATTTCCGTGCAAGGCGAGTTCGCTAGGCCTAACAAAGTCCATGTTTTCTTTTTTTTCTAATATTTTTCAATAATATATTTATTTGAAAAGTACTCACTTTTCCGCTGCCACCATGTTGTTTATGTTGTTCTTAGTGCCTATTTGATCACGCAGAATGCAACTGAACTAAGTTCTTTATTTATTAACTTATCTTTTTATAACATGGTTATATATCTAAGAATGTTTACAAGTTGAGTCTGCAGTGTTGCCGGATCAACATGTCAGTTCAATCATAACAAAAACAATCTTGTTTTCCGAAGAAGTTTGGAATGTTGCCATTCAAATTATTGGAAAAATTATATATGTATATGATCCAAAATATTTTTTTTTAAAATAAATCTTCTTCTTCCTTAACTCCACTCAATCATATTTGGGTGAAGTAGAATGCCTTTGTCATTAAGACTGGGAGCACTACTCAGTGGCAGGCTGACTTAGCTCCTCTGACATGAGGAACAGATGCCATGTGCAGCCGCTCCTAACATGGAGTACAAACGCTGCTCATCCTGTATCCCTGGATTAGGAGACCTTACAGGGTACTATCAGCCGGGCCAGCTGAGCCCAGGTTTTTTAGTGAGCTTGTTACTGCTCCCCCTCCTCCTTTTTCATCCGGGCTTGGGACCGGCAAAGGCGGAGTTAATGAATATATGTATTTGTACTGTCCAAACAGCATTGTGTGTATCCTCATTATAGCAATGTGTATTCCCATGTGTTCATCCATGGTCAGTAATGTGATGTGACAACAGTCCCCAGTCCAGTACCTCCCCCAACTACGCCATCCACTTGGTGGAAGCAGCCAGAACTGAGATGATCCAGCTGTAAGTAACCCAGATCCTTTCTGTGATTCATCGTTGGTGTACACTCAAACCTTTTTTCATCGGTATACAGAGCTATGTCTTGAGTGAAAAACCTGCTGATGCAACTCAGTAATTACCTTTTGTGCATATACTTGAACCTATAAAGTAACAACTTCCCCTCAGCAGAGCTAACTGCTACAGGGTGCATCCCCAGGTGGTGTGGATAGGAGAACAACCTTCAGATATGAAGGCCAGCTGTGAAACAAGCAGAATAACTCTGACGAATAAAAAGTCACGGACCAACAGCAACATTGTTAGAAGAAGAGAAAGACCTCTTTAAAAATTCTGAGTTCAACTGACTCAGTTGATAGACCTCAACATGGGTCCCACTCCACGGAGGAGCTGCGTCTGTACTCATGTTAGAATCGGCAGCAAAGGCTTCCTTGTTAGGAAAATTCTCAAATTACAGGCAAAGTCAGACTTTCACCAAAGTGTGCCATGGTGCCATGATGAAAGCTGCACCTCTACACCCCATTTAATGAGGTGCATGAACGGTTTCTCCAATTTTTAATCTACCAGACCGCTTCTTTAGAGCTCTAATACTGAATGGGACGATTCTGTTTATATATGCCAAACTGAAGGGTGGAATCTTAGAAATGGTATTCAATCCAACTATGGACATAAGTTTTTAGAATAGTAAAATTACACCACTGATGAGCCAAGCCCTCCCCAAATTTTTTCATCAAAGTAAGGACAGTATGAACTCATAAGAAACAACAACAGGTAACAACTTTGGCTGTCATCAATGATTACTATGAAAAGAAAGTTATGGCCTTAAGATTTTCACTAAACTCAGTAAGTAGAATTGTGTTGATCTCATGGAATGGGGTATAGGGGTGCAGCTTTCGTTGATCATGGCACCATGGCACACTTTGGTGAAACTTTGCCTGTATTTTGAGGCTGTTCCTAACATGGAAGCCTTTGCTGCCGACTCTAACATGAGTACAGACACAGCTCCTCTGTATCCCTGGAGTGGGACCCTTGCTGAAGTCCATCAACTGGGTCAGTTGAAGTCAGGATTTTTAAAAAGGTCTACTCCTCTTTTTTTTTTTTTTTTCTAACAATGCTGCTGTTGGTCTGTGACTGCTTATTGGTCAGAGTTATTCTGCTTGTTTCTCAGCTGGCCTTCATATCTGAAGGTAGTTCCCCTATCTGCCACCTGGGGACGCGCCCTATAGCAGTCAGCTCTGCCAAGGGAAGTGTTCTAGTGTGAAGAGAGCCTGGCACTAGGTATGTGGTCACTGTCGGAGTGTCCAGGTTTATTCAGTGTGACTGTATGGACAGGAGTCTTGTTGACTCAGCTTACCTACCTCCATGTGTTTTCTCTAGGATTTAGAACTGCACAGAAATATACCTGAATTAGAAAATTAGGAACACCTTTTTTCATCAGACAGCCAAGTCAAAAACAATAGAAAGCGATTAATATTGGTTCTGGAGGTATTTTTATTTTACTTTGATTTTTATATTCAGTAAACTTCCCTGTAAAGGACACCTAATTTCAGAGCCAAAGTATCCTTTAGGGAGAGGTGTCCTCTTACCGGAGAGTTGCTACAGTAGAACTACCTCTCTGTAAAGGACACCTAATTTCAGAGCCAAAGTATCCTTTAGGGAGAGGTGTCCTCTTACCGGAGAGTTGCTACAGTAGAACCTCCCTGTAAAGGACACCTAATTTCAGAGCCAAAGTATCCTTATGGGAGAGGTGTCCTCTTACCGGAGAGTTGCTACAGTAGAACCTCCCTGTAAAGGACACCTAATTTCAGAGCCAAAGTATCCTTTAGGGAGAGGTGTCCTCTTACCGGAGAGTTGCTAAATACAGTAGAACCTCCCTGTAAAGGACAACACCTAATTTCAGAGCCAAAGTATCCTTTAGGGAGAGGTGTCCTCTTACCGGAGAGTTGCTAAATACAGTAGAACCTCCCTGTAAAGGACAACACCTAATTTCAGAGCCAAAGTGTCCTTTAGGGAGAGGTGTCCTCTTTTTTTGACTCTTAGACTGTTTTTAATCATCATTTTCTCAAGAGTTTTACCTCGATGGTGAAAACTCTTTAATGGACGTCCAGATAGGATAGCAAGAGCCTACTTGAGGAACAAGAGTTCCCGAGAGACGGACGACATTTTTGGAAACTTTTTCACAAGTTTTTTTTTTGGCTTCTTTCATTACAAAAATAATTCTTTGTCTCTCTCATATGCAAAGCTATTTTGGCGACCACACTTTGCTTCAGCGAGCGCGAACTGGGACAAAGTTTCAATACACATACTACGGGCAATAAAATGGCGGCCCCACTTTGCCTCAGCAAGCATGTGCTGGGAGAACACGTCACTACGCATGCATGCGTCATCCGGAACTTTCTAGCTACTGGCGCTGTAAACAAAAAGGCCTGCTCCCAACGGCCGTTACTTCTTTTCTCTTTATATATTTCTGGCTTTAAATAAATTAATTTTAATTTTATCAGTGGCCTTTCCACAAACCACACCAACACATCATGCAACCACCATCCCACACTATTCTTAAATTATCTACAATTTAAGGAGACATGTCCTCTTACCAAAGAGTTACAAAAAGGTTAAAATGGTGATTTTTGCAAATAAAATCTATCCTTTATTGAGAAGTGTTCTCTAGCGCGAGTGTCCTCTCATGGAGGTTCTACTGTGTATCACATCACAGATGTTGTGGTGCAGCATTTTTAGTTGTTTATTTTTCTAAGGATCCTTTCTATCTACCAAAACTTCCTCATCTGTAGCTGTAAACCCCATGTTACTGAATCTGGATCCATGTTACTTAGAAAAGGGTTGCTAATGGTCCCAACATTTTATTCACACTCTAAAAATCTACTCCCTTCTATAACAACTGAACAATATTTGATCAGAGATATCTCATTACCAGTCAAAAGATGATAAAGCACAATTTGGATTATAGATTACTAGCGGACGTACCCGGCTTCGCCCGAGGTTTTACACGAGTAAAGGTTTGTCTAACGAACATTTGGTAAAACAATTCTCTATAAACTTATAAGAAAAAAGTTATATTCTGATAATTTGAAACTCGTAAATTTGAATCTCTCGATAAAGTGAACATTTTTTCCCGGTCCCTGTGTGCCGTGTCATCCTGAATTTTGTCTTTCTTAATTTTCTACATTACAAATTCATCGTTTTATCTAGTGAACATATTTTCCCGGTCCCTTGAAAGATACTCGATAAGTTGAATAAAGCCATGGTCGTGAATCTCTCGATAAAGTGATTATTTTTTCCCGGTCCCTGTGTGCCGTGTCATCCTGAATTTTGTCTTTCCTAATTTTCTACATTACAAATGCATCGTTTTATCTAGTGAACATATTTTCCCGGTCCCGTGAAAAATACTCGAATAAAATCATGGTCGTTTATGGAAGATGGACGTAGTTCCCGGAGGACCGCTTGATCACTCTGATTGGCCGGTGGCCGGACGGGGGGGGCGCATGATCCCTCTGATTGGTCGGTGGGAACTTGGACTGTCCAACCAACTGGCCGACGGCCGGACGGGGGGGGAGGGGCAGATCTCCGTTGCAAGATGGCGCTGCATGCGAGTTAAAGCTACATATCTGCAAATAACTCTAAGGATATTAAAGATATTCAAGAAATTATTTTTCGTAAACCTTTCCGGAGATACACCTAATAATATCCCAAAATTTCACGGCGATTGGATGTATGGTTTTTGAATCCATAGAGGACACACACACAGACATTCAATTTTATATATATAGATAAACACAAGGTAATAAGACCAAATAAATAAATAGTGTGTGACGTTTCAGTAACAGCGTTGTTACCATCTTCAGACAAAAGTACTGAATGATAGATTATAAACACAAGGTAATAAGACCAAATCCAAATAAATAATGTGTGATGGTAACAGCATTGTTACCATCTTCAGACAAAAGTACTGAATGATTCTGATACTGATTGATTCAGTACTTTTGTCTGAAAATGGTAACAACGCTGTTACTGAAACGTCACACACTATTTATTTATTTAGTCTTATTACCTTGTGTTTATAATCTATCATTCAGTACTTTTGTCTGAAGATGGTAACAACGCTGTTACTGAAACGTCACACACTATTTATTTATTTGGATTTGGTCTTATTACCTTGTGTTTATAATCTATCAATCAGTACTTTTGTCTGAAGATGGTAACAACGCTGTTACTGAAACATCACACACTATTTATTTTTTTGGATTTGGTCTTATTACCTTGTGTTTACATTCAAAAGATGTATCGCACAAATAATACTCTTTTCACTGAGAAAACCACACTAAAATATTTAGCTCAACAAACCTAATATTTCCATTATGTAATAAAAAATCGACTCAGAACTGAAGCACCACATGTTTTTCTGTAAAAAGTTAATAAGTGAAAGTTAACTTCTTTTACATAAAATTGAATCAAATCATCTTGTTCTGGAGTCTCTGTTGTCTAGGACGACAAAGAACAAATCCAATACATTGATTCTGTACAAGTTTTACAGGGCTGTGAAAAGGAAGAAACTTTGAGAAAAGAGAGCCGTATGTAAATATGTAAATTAACTATTCTATCCGAACCAAGAACCCATTATACCAACATCCCCAATAAACAACAGAGACTCATCATAGAATCCATAATATCAAGAAAACCCAATAGTATTAACAGAAGAATAGACATTCCGGAAGTTTATAATATACTATTCCTTGAGCTCACCTCAAATCATCCAAATACAAGAATCGTCTCAGAATAGCAGCAGTGGGAACCAAGTAGACATCTCCTAATAATGATAACTACAGCCTAACTATGTATTCCTTGCTTCCTTAGTTTTATCTAGTGGCCTATATTTATTCATTTGTTTGTCTTTTTATTAGAGATATATGTAATATTATAAAGAATATTGTCTAATAAATAATTATGTACCATGTTGGATATAATGTATTCTGTATGGATTAAAATAAAGATGGCAGTCAAAGGACTTTGGAGATGGAAGGAGTAGAAGAGAAAAGAACGACAGATCCAAGTCGTGTATCTAGGTCACTTAGAACAAAGAGGCCCTCATATTCCAGAGTTGAATGTCCTGAGAGATTGGGATGTTAGGAAGCTTCTTCCCGACCAAATTTACCATCATGGCCGACAGAGACAAGGACCAATCAAAGGTCAAGCAGGGTCCCACATGACCCAAGCCAGGGGGCGGGGCAACCACAGTTTCGGTCGGTAACGAGTGTGTCAAGACGTGTGTGTGCTTCTTCTAAAAGTAGTGCCTCGAGGTCCAAGATGTGAGTCATCTCAATCCAATTTAATCGCGAAAATCCTTCCATCTCCTCTCCCGAGCCGCCAATGATTAATATTCCGAAGTGTTTTGTGATTCATTAATCGATATAGTGTGCCGATTTTTTTTCATCCACCGCCATTGATAACGACTGCCCAAACAATACAAAAATCCCAATCCACTCCCGAGGATTCTCAGGACAAAGCACTGTATCACAGCGAAGTCGGCAAGCATTTTTTTTATATTATAGAGAGTCGATAAGATTCTCAGGATCCTTTTCCCATATACCACAGAGAGTCGACAGGATGGACGAGAAAAACGAAACGCAAGACGCGGAGGAATACACCGCAGAGGGAGAAAACAACCCCGCCGTAAGTTCTCCCAAAATAGAACCCCCCCCGCCGTCGGCAGAGTTGCCGGCCGTCTTGACACGCCTCGCAGCGTGTTTATCTGCCCTTCAGACCACCAGCGACCGCGTGACCCATCGGACGGAGATAGAAGTCCAGAGCTTCGACGGGACCTACCCAGCCGCACAGTTCTTTCGGACATATGACCAGAAAACAGACTGGGATGGTCTCACCAACACGGAAAAAGTGCTCCGCCTACCCCGTTACCTGAACAACAAACCGCTAGAACACTTCAGGAGGCTTCGGATGGAGACCCAACATTACATCCAGGTGAGACAGACCTTCCTGGATCTCTATCCGGAGACCAATGAGGCCACGTATGCCCAATACTTCTCCATGAAGCTGGCCGGACAGCCCAACCTGGAAGAATACTATCGGAATAAGACCGCGCTGGGTCTACAACTGGGCCTCCCACAAGAGGTCATCTTGGAGACACTCACCGAGGGGCTGCCACCCTCCGACCAGCGCCTCGTCCGCATTGTGCCGCCAGAGAACCTAGGTGCATGGTTCCGGCTGGTGCAGCGGATCCGCGGCAGCGGCGCACCATCTCCAAGGCACCCAGACGAGCACGCACCACCCCTACTGGGCCCCTACGCACCGGTGCGACCTAGTCCAAGAACAGTGCCAACCAGGTCGACCCCGCCAACAGACTGCCGTTTTTGTGGTGGACTACACTGGCACTCTGAGTGTCGTCTCAGACAAGCCCCGCAGTTGCCCCGTGCCTCCGGAGACGCACGAGCAGCGCGCTCCGCGCAACTAGCGGAACAACGGCCGCGAGCCCAGCCCCATCACCAAGCGTCACGCGCACAAGCCACTGGGATAACCAAGGGAGCCCCAGACCAGCAGCCAACAGGTAGGCCTACTGACCAGGCCTTTCGTCAACCTGACAATTAGATTGCCAATCTCCCATGGACTGTCCCTACCATTCCTGATAGACACGGGTGCGTCCGTTAACCTAGTGTCATGTGCCATATATAAAAATTTAAAGAATAATTTCCCTGACCTAAAGTTAATAACTAAAAAAATAATAAATTTACAGACAATAGATGGCCACGTGCCAACAATAGGCCAGATTACCTTCCCCCTATCCATTCATGCCATAACCCAAAACGAAGTATTCCACGTGGTGGACGCCCCTCTACCATTTGGAATACTTGGTATTAATACCCTCCGTAAATTCAAATTAAAAATCGATTTTGCACATGGCACTATGTACCAACTCGATGCACCTTTGTCGCCCCTGACCTACCACTTTGCTGTGTTGCCCGAAAGGTGCACATATTGGGAATGCCAGGCGGACCTATGCAAGGCCCACACTATTTTTCCGCCTTCCGCCAACAATACCCAATATGCGCATTTTTCGGACAACACGTCCACAACCCAGGGACTCACCCAACCACCGCACCATGTCCAATCAAAGAACTTTTTTAGAGCCAACTGCTCTTATTATAGGGTCAAGGTACCAGAACAACCACCCAATGCCAACCTCTCACACCCCACCAAGGTCCAAACGGACCACCTTCACCATACACCCAAACATCCCCATTCCACACACCATTCCATGTACCACACACACCACCCAACATCACCAGAACACCTCCCAGGGATCCCCATAGACAATCAACCGCAGCCACCGTATCCACCTCAATTCCCGGCGCTATTGCGCCAATACCAACACGTGTTCTCCCGGAACAAATTCGCGGTCCCATGCCTAAAGGTTCCCCCAGTAAGAATCGCCACCAACTCCGACAAAGTCGTCACCATCCGCCCATATAGGGTACCGATATGCGACCAACGGGAAATACGCAGTCAGATCCGACAGATGTTGGATAATGACATCATTGAGCCGTCCTACTCCCCTTTCTCTAGCCCGGTCACCCTAGTGACAAAGCGAGACAAGACCAAAAGGTTTTGTATCGACTATAGGAAGGTGAACGAGGTCATAAGCTCCGATGTCCATCCACTCCCGAGGATCGAAGATATACTGGACCGTCTCGCGCGGGCCAAGTATTTCTCGACTGCCGACGTCTCCTCCGCATATTGGCAAGTGCCGATACACCCTGATTCTCGACCACTGTTGGCCTTCGCCACGATAGACGGGTTGTATCAGCCCACCCGATTGCCTTTCGGACTTAAGACCAGTCCACAGATCTATGAAAGGGCAATCAATCAGGTCCTGCAGGGGCACGGACTTGATTGTGTGGCGCACTATTTTGACGACTTTGTCATATATTCGGAGACACTGGAGGAACACCAAGAACACCTGCGCAGGTTTTTCGCGTTCTGCGACGCGGAGAACTTGCAACTCAACCTCACCAAATGCGAGTTTTTTAGGCAGACCATCGAATTTCTGGGGTACACAATCACCGCTGGTACCACCACCCCACTTATCCGCAATACCGACGTAATCCACGCTATCCCACCCCCGAACAATCGCAAAACGCTGCAATCCTTCTTAGGCGCCGTGAACGTCTATAATAAGTTCATCCCGGACTATGCCCGTTTGCGGACCCCACTCAACAACCTTCTCAAGAAGGATGTGACGTGGGACTGGGATGACAAATGCCAAAAGGCGTTCACCAGCCTGAAGGAAAGCCTCACACAACACCCCGTATTGCACCTCTACAAGGATGAACTACCATGCCAGGTATATTGCGATGCATCAACACTTGGCATTGCAGGCGTCCTCAAACAAGTCCACTCCGCTGGGAAGGCCTACCCAGTCCAATATTTCAGCCGCGCTCTGCGTGTACACGAGCGGAACTACACCATCTCCGAACTAGAATGCCTCGCCATTGTCGAGAGCGTGGAGAAGTTCCGTGTGTATCTAATGGGCAGAAAATTCACCATATTTTCTGACCATCACGCACTGCAGTGGCTGAAGACGATCAAAAACCCGTCAGGCAGATTATTCCGATGGAGTTTGAGGTTATCGTGTTACGAATACGAAGTCCGCTACATAAAAGGATCATTACAACATGAAGCGGACCTCCTATCCCGTAACCCGTTTTGTGGATTCTTAGACGCCACCATCATTAAGAACCATCAACTCACTCCTTCGGGAGAATCTAAACTGACCATTGATCGAAACGGACTGCAAACCCTAAAGCGTAGAGGTGTAACCAAAATTGTCGTCCCTGACGCCCTCGTTCCCGACCTACTAACAAAGGTGCACAGTCGGTACAACCACCCGGGCATATCCCAGATGACCAGGCTCATCTCTACCCAGTACTACTGGAAGGGGATGTCAGAAGACATCTCCAAAACCACCAAAGCCTGCGCCATCTGTCAGTCAACAAAACACCCTCGAGGTCCCACGTTTGGGGAACTAGGACAACTTCCTGTGGCCACTCAGCCTTTTGATCTGGTCGCCCTCGACACCATAGCTGGGCTTGCCAAATATGGTAACGCCAAAACTTACCTCCACGTTGTGGTGGATCACTTTTCGCGCTACACGTGGACCTTCCCCTCAAAATCTACCAGCCTCACCACCTATCAACAGGTGATAAAGCGAGTGTTGCAGGACGGCTCTCCGAAACGCCTACTCACGGATAGAGCGCCTGCGTTCACCTCACCAAAGTTCAGGAAGTTCCTGATTAACAGGAACATCCATCCCCTGCTCACCACCAGTAACAACCCCCAAGCTAATGGTCTATGCGAGCGCCTGAACGCTACCTTAACAGGCAAACTAAGGTTACTCCATTTGGAAAACCCCAAAGCCGCATGGACTAAGCTGGCGAAGCGCGTTACTGTGGTGTATAACAACACGCCCCACTCAGTTACCGGGTTCCCACCTGGCTACCTGATGTTCGGCGTTCTACCTCCCGAGCTCACTGAGCATGTAAACCCCTACCCCGTTTTAACCACAGCCCGACGGATAGCCCATGAACGTACCCAGGCCAAGCACCTCAAAGACAAACATGCCTACGACCAACAACATAAGACACCCCATTTTGAACCCGGGGATCTCGTGTTGGTAAAAGTTTACCATCACCCCAATACAGGCAAACTGGCTCCGTATTTCACGGGTCCCTACGAGATCTTAGAGATCATCTCTCCCAACGTGGTGAGAATAAACCGACCCAACCAACCTCTAAATCTGAATACCGACACAGTCCATGTAAATAAATTACAGTACTATAACGAAAATATTCGTTATATCGCACCTCCCACTCTGATACCACACCCTGCTAAACCCCAATCTAGGACGCTACCACCACTGTTCGAGCACCTCACCCCAGACCTCTTTACAGTTGAGCGCTTTGCTCCTACAATAGGCAATTGTACCACTACCACCCCTGTTGACCCACAATGTAACATTATCGCCCAACGCGATATTCCCCAACCTGCAATATCCCGTCCAACCCATATAACCAAAGTTAAAACCCCAATCCCTACAGTTAGGGCTGATCCCAAACCAATTCCCTTACAGGCAAGGTTTTTTCGTAACGTGAAAACCTTCCCCTTGTTCCACCTCCTATACCTCATCAACCTTTTCATCCTACCCACTGTACTATTACCCATGGCCACCCTACTGTATGTCAGTGTCTATACACTGCAGCCCAACCGTCTCTTCCAACTACAGGAAGCCCTATTCGAAATAACCATCGCCGTAGTGGAACTAATCCATCGAACCATAGGAATAATTCTCCCGGAGTTATGGACCATCCTTGTCCACAGTCATGCCTTGGTCGCTCTAATAGGTGAAATCATAGGAGAGATTTTCCAAACCCTCTTTAGAGCGCGCCAAGTCGAATAGCAATCTCCCCACCTTTACAAACACTCGATCGATCACCCCGCTGTCAGCTGGCGTCCACTTTACAGAAACCTTCCGCCGAGCCGACGTCACGTCCTTTCCGATCACGTGACCGACGTCACACCCTCCCTGCGGAATGTAAACAAACCCGCCGTCACTTTTCGCGTGTCACCACACTTAAAGTTACTTTCTGGAACATACACTCACACACACTCGCATACATTCACGCACCTATATAGTTTTGGCAACCTTATGACCTACGACCCTATAATAAACAAAGATTGGACATTGTTATGTAAAAAAATATTCTTCTTTTGTGTATATTTTTGTTAACCAATTTCAAGGACTTGTACACAACCAGCACTTTTATTTTTTTTATTTTTATTTTTTTTATTCCCACCATCCATGTCTATCACCCTTTCAATTTTTTAATCACCTCAAGTTTATTTTTTCCTTTTATTGTTTAAACCTTGTTTTGTCCTAACTGAATGAACAACTGACCTGACGCAATACTTCTCATGTATCAGCCTTCAGTTATCATACAGGAGCTTTGATTTCTTTTTTATGTTTTGTTTATATTTTTTCACCGCCCCAAAGGCTAATCAGATTTCTTTTTCTTTTTTTTTTCCCTCCATCACCAAAATTTATTGTCTATAGTTTTCTTTTTATTTCTGTTAATGTCTTATATGTTTTGTTTGGATTGCACCTCATAGAGTTTCCCTTGCTGTGGGTTTCCACACAGCAAGATTGAACACCTATGCAGGCAAGATATTTTTTTTTTTTCTTCTCCAAAAAATTATCATAATTTTTCCTAGTTTAGCAAGCACCCCTATCTACTCAAATTTCTTTTTTTACTTATTTCCATCATTTACTTTCTCCCCAATTGTATCTAACCACTCACTATTTTAAAAAAATTTTATTTTTTTTCTTTCCCAAAAAATTATTTTTCTTTTTTTCAGAATTTAATACAGATCCCTTTTAAAATTCTTATTCATAGGGGGCGCATCTGTAATATTATAAAGAATATTGTCTAATAAATAATTATGTACCATGTTGGATATAATGTATTCTGTATGGATTAAAATAAAGATGGCAGTCAAAGGACTTTGGAGATGGAAGGAGTAGAAGAGAAAAGAACGACAGATCCAAGTCGTGTATCTAGGTCACTTAGAACAAAGAGGCCCTCATATTCCAGAGTTGAATGTCCTGAGAGATTGGGATGTTAGGAAGCTTCTTCCCGACCAAATTTACCATCATGGCCGACAGAGACAAGGACCAATCAAAGGTCAAGCAGGGTCCCACATGACCCAAGCCAGGGGGCGGGGCAACCACAGTTTCGGTCGGTAACGAGTGTGTCAAGACGTGTGTGTGCTTCTTCTAAAAGTAGTGCCTCGAGGTCCAAGATGTGAGTCATCTCAATCCAATTTAATCGCGAAAATCCTTCCATCTCCTCTCCCGAGCCGCCAATGATTAATATTCCGAAGTGTTTTGTGATTCATTAATCGATATAGTGTGCCGATTTTTTTTCATCCACCGCCATTGATAACGACTGCCCAAACAATACAAAAATCCCAATCCACTCCCGAGGATTCTCAGGACAAAGCACTGTATCACAGCGAAGTCGGCAAGCATTTTTTTTTTATACTACATATATATATTTAAAATGTTTTGTCTCAATTTGTATAATAGTTAATATGTAAAAAATAATATTTTTATATCTTCATAAAAATATGTAAAACAGTATCCGATTATATTTAACTCGTGTTCTATTGGCGTATCATTATACCATGTTTTCTCCTGTAGAAGGGCGTACGTGCCTGAAATCTAGAGAACAATAAAAATGTTTTCAAAAAGACACTTTTCACTGGAGGAATGATTGATTTTACTCAATAAATGAACTATGTTTATAAATAACTAACTCATCTTTTCTATGCAATTATGGACCTGGGGGAATCCTGTGTAGGGTATAGGTCCCCAATAAAAGGCTTGTTGTTGTTTCTTATCCCCTTGTGTAAAGATTAAACGGATTCTCCAATGGAATGGGGTGTAGGGGTACAGCTTTCATTGATCATGGCACCATGACACACTTTGGTGAAAGACTGACTTTGCCTGTAGTTTGAGGCCGTTCCTAACATGGAAGCCTTTGCTACCGACTCTAACATGAGTACAGACGCAGCTCCTTTGTATCCCTGGAGAGGAACCCTTGCTGATGTCTATCAACCGGGTCAGTTGAACTCAGGACTTTTAAAGAGGTCTTTCTCCTCTTCTAACAATACTGTTGTGGGTTTATAGGTGTTTGGGTACCATTGTTGATAATGGTTTGGTTATATTGGGCATTGGTTTCTATTGTTGATGATCGGTTGGTTAAATTGGTTGTTTGGTGAAATAATATTAAGGTTTCCATTGTTGATGGTCAGTTGGATTAATAATGCCTGGGTTTCTATTGTTGACGATCGGTTTTTTATATGGTGCCAGGGTTAGAATTGTTAAATTTCTGTTAGTTAAATGGTGCCTAGGTTTCTATTTTTGATGATCGGTTGGTTTATTGGTGCCAAGGTTACAATTGTTAAATTTCTGTTAGTTAAATGGTGCCTAGGTTTCCATTGTTGATGATCGGTTGGTTTATTGGTGCTTGAGTTACAATTGTTGATGATCGGTTAGTTAAAAGGTACCTAGGTTTCCATTGTTGATGATCGGTTGGTTTATTGGTGCTTGAGTTACAATTGTTGACGATCGGTTAGTTAAAAGGTACCTAGGTTTCCATTGTTGATGATCGGTTAGTTAAAAGGTACCTAGGTTTCCATTGTTGATGATCGGTTAGTTAAATGGTACCTAGGTTTCCATTGTTGATGATCGGTTGGTTTATTGGTGCTTGAGTTACAATTGTTGATGATCGGTTAGTTAAAAGGTACCTAGGTTTCCATTGTTGATGATCGGTTAGTTAAAAGGTACCTAGGTTTCCATTGTTGATGATCGGTTAGTTAAATGGTACCTAGGTTTCCATTGTTGATGATCGGTTGGTTTATTGGTGCTTGAGTTACAATTGTTGATGATCGGTTAGTTAAAAGGTACCTAGGTTTCCATTGTTGATGATCGGTTAGTTAAAAGGTACTTAGGTTTCCATTGTTGATGATCGGTTAGTTAAATGGTACCTAGGTTTCCATTGTTGATGATCGGTTGGTTTATTGGTGCTTGAGTTACAATTGTTGATGATCGGTTAGTTAAATGGTACCTAGGTTTCCATTATTGATGTTTGTTTGATTAAATGGTACCAAGGTTTCCATTATTGATGTTTGTTGATTAAATGGT